>JAAXCT010000419.1:0-526012 GCA_012490785.1 Eragrostis nindensis
TATTCATTTACTTATTTCGTAAACAACAGCTAGATGATAGTTTTTTTATAGACTTCAAACCTAAATGAAAAGATGACACTCAAACAAATGTAAAATTACTTTAAAAAGGTATTTTATCTGAATATTTGAAAGATTACACACTAGGAAGTAACTGATGGATAATTTTTCCCAACCCATCAGTTCCTCGTAACTGGCTGGTTTAGCGCACTTAACAATTTGGTTGGTAACACAAGATTTCTTGAATTTGATTCAATTTTTCTACAAATTTTATCACAAACATGTAGTTGTTCCACAATATGCAAAATAATAGTAATAGAAAGAGGAACGTTTGAACCCGCACAGTTTCCCTAGCATAGGCAAAAAGCGATCAATGTGGTCAAACAGCTCAAATTATCTTGCAATCACTAAGGCGGTACGGCCTCACCTCATTTCAGTTTCCCAAATCGTATGAGCCCATCAGAGGAACCTGCGATGTTACTTAAGAATCAGCACCAGAGGTACATGCCAAGCATGGTGGCTATGGTGTTGACATAGTTAAGGCTGTCCTCTTAAAATGAGAAATAGTTGCATACCAGTAATAATTCCTTTATCCGAAGGTGAGTATTCCACGCAAAGTATGGGGCCAGCGTGGCATGCTAATACAGCGTCACATGTTCCACGGTTAAGGGACCACACTCGAGCCGTCCAATCATCACTTCCAGTTATTATGGTTTCCCCAGTCATCCTCATCGATCTTCAACAAGGATTTATGTTACAATGAATCAACAGGGAAGGAAGGAATCTGAACATGTGGTCTCAAACATAGACATTACCTTATCCACTTTGTATGCCCTTGAAGTTTGAACATTTGCTTGCTAGAACGGATATCCCAGACATGTGCCACCCTGATAGGAATAAACTTTCCAGAATAAGTTGCAACCCCCCGTAGTACAATTAAATCTAGAAATTAAGCATCCAAAAATGTGTTGAAGTTTAAAAGGAACGTACACATCTCTTCCAGCAGCTGCCAAATTCCAGTGGAGTCATCATATTCCATACAGAAACGGCACTTTGACAGCGACCCACAGTGGCAACACATGTATCTGTCCGCACACCCACCACTTTTACAGTGCCATCGTGTGATGCCGTAAGTACAACGTTCTCCTGAGAGCATCCGAACAGAACTAACCTATTTTGTTGTTGTCACATGGACATGTTTAGTAGTCATTCAAGAGTTGAAATGAAGCTAAACTGTTTTAAGATCCTCACCGGTGCATCGTGGCCCTTTAGTTCCTCCAACAGCTTAGAAGTCTGTTTATCCCAGACTATGACGGACTGATCATCAGCTCCAGAAACTATTTTACCACGATCAGAACTAATTGCTCGCTCGTTTCTGCAAATATTGACGAAATGAACTGTAAATCAAGGCCGAATACTAATAGATTCACTGGACCAAAAGAACAATCTACAACATCTTAATAATGATACAAGACCAACAAAAAGTGGTAAATCCCTTAAAGATCTATTTCAAGTTTGTTGATCCCCAGAGGTACGTACATTGAGCACCTTGCAAACATTTATAGTAAAGATGGTTTATCATCTTGATAGTCTTGCTCTATGATTCATAATATTAAGCAAGTATATTTCCCAGACAATATAAACATAACGTTAAGCTATAGTAATTTAATAAAATGGATGGAAACTGCTAAATATAAACCTTATTCAAAAATGTGTTTTTACAAGATGGATATTTCAAGTTGCCCTCATGTTTAAATCCCCTCCGAATAATTCAATGGTTTCCTTACATTTTGTCGTGTCTCGGACAATAGCCATATAAGACATGAATTGCAGTCAGAACAACAACAACAACGACAACAACAACAACAACAAAGCCTTTTTTATCCAAGCAAGTTGGGGTAGGCTAGAGATGAAACCTGCAGGAACCAACAAGAGAGGCAAAACCAACCAAAAAGAGAAAGGGCAAAACAGGATAAAAGAGAAAGAAGAGAGAAAAAGAGTGAAAAAGGTATTAAAAAAGGGTTTTAAAAAGGGTTAAAAAAAGGAGAAATCAAGGTTCCGGCACGTGGATTGCAGTCAGAACAAGCGATCAAAATGATAATGCAGTTCGTGCAGTTGACCAACAAACTAATAGTTTAGATGGTGTGTTCTACCTAGTATGCCCTTTAAGTGTTGCTCGAAGTTCAGAACCACGCAAACTTGGATCCCAAATTTTTACCTGTATAATGCACAAAACAGACAAATTCAAAGACAGATCAAAAGATATTCTAATAATACATTATAGCTAGTACTCTACAACCCAGGGATAGTTGAAACATGACAAGTTAACCATAGAGCACAACAATAAATTAACCAATGAAATCCTAAACTTTTGTTTAATTCAAATGAACAACAAACATAGGCTTTGATACTAACAACATGAAGGTAATGAAAAAATATAGTCTGATGTCATTGAAATCCTGAACTGACAAGCCTCCTAATAAGCTCCTATTAAGCTATACTCCCTCCATTGCCAAGCAATGAAACTGCTAAAGAGTGAATTTTGTGTCAATGTATATAACATGACAGTGTTTCTCTTGTCCTTGTTTCTTGTGGGTTTCATCTTTAGCCTACCCCAACCTGCTTGGGACAAAACGCTATGTTGTTGTTGTTGTATATAACATGACAGCTCAAAATTTCCTCAAAAAACATGACAGCTCAAGCAATGATATATGTGTGTTAGATTTAATGCATTTACTGTTTAATACTGGCCATATTGGAGAATACAGGTATTTTAGCCCTATAAGATCCCGTATGGCTGATAGCAAATTGAACAATGATGCAAGCCTACCAAAAGAACTCAGTATGACAGTATAAACTTCAGGCTAACCGTGCAATCGGTGCTTCCACTGATGAAAAAGCCAGCATCTTCACGATCACCTACAAGATCCCAGACCTCCTTTCTTGTTACGCAATGAAGAGCAGTAATAGCACCTGTATGTCCTCTAAGGGTCCTCATATTTGTTTGAGTTTTCTTCTGTGCAGCAGCAATATCAGTTTTTCCAGTGGTAGCAACAGCGTTTACATCATCTGAAATTATGAAGCAATACTGTAGGTATTAGTGTGGAAATACGGAGAAAGTATGTATTAATGGGTGCCCTAGATAGATAAGCCCTATGGTACTTATGTCCTCGAATCGGAAAATAGTATAGCGGAAAACTTACTAGATCGGTTGAAAGAGCTGGATCTTAAGCTTCTGTCTCTGCTGAACATGCTATGCACCCAACTTCGACCCAACCCAGATGCTTCAGCAGGTTGTTGGCTTTCATCAGTTACATCAAGCGCACGAGGTGAAGCCATGCCATATATTGCAGCGGTTGGCTTTTCCCTGTAGCAATCCCCCATAGCCAATGCGAAGTTGTTGCAGGTGTGTGAGCAATGCTCTAAGCTTAATCTGAGGGGGAAAGTTCAAAGGAGTTATAAGAAGACGTGTTTAAAGCGACCAATTCTCAAAAGCAGGCACTGTTTTTTGACTTACAAGCTGTTTATAACCCAAGTTGTTTCTCTCAGCTATTTTCTCAATCATATTCCAAGAATCAATGTCATGTAATCCCAATCCAGCCTTCATTATTGACAACATTAGTTAAGGACAGTCAAACTCAGATATATTAAAAACTTAACATATAATCAATGAAGTACCATGTGAGTCGCCATGACAATGAGCTGTGCCGTAACTAATGTTACGTAATTTGCTGATCTGGAAAACAGAAAAAAGACATAAGTTCAAAAGATTTGCTCTTTGTGTCTGCATTAAAACTTTTCTCCGGAAAAACAATAGTAGAGCATTGCTACTTTTCATTTATATGTTGCATCAAATATCTAGCCTGATACAATTTTGTGCATAAATTACATGCAGTGAATATGATTCTTTCAATACCCACACAGTAATGTTGAGACAGATTGCATAGAACAAAATATCAACTTACTTGTTGGAACAGTTTTCCATCAAGTACTCAAAGTAGCCATCCCAGAAGCTGCAAGAGAACAGTCACATGTCATAAATGGAATCTCAAATTAACAACATGGAAATAAACCTGAATAAATAAGTGATGGGCCTTTAGGAAATTCTAAATAGTGTAACCATGTGCAAAATCAAATCATATACAAAAACTGATCAAAAGTAATCGCTACACTTGACATTGCTCCTACAATAGGGATCTGCACAAACAAATTAAATGCTTGTGCTTCTGCTGATTGGCATATTTGTTCGAATTTCTCGCAGCTCTTCTTTTTTGATTATTCCCTTTTCAGAACACTTCACTTGTAAAAAGGAATCGCATTATTTATAGCTTCATGATATATGTCAAGTGTTAAACCTCGACTTCTATGTATAGATTCAACTTCTTTTAGTTTAGCACCAAATTGTTGTTCCTGAAGTAATAGTACTAATTTGTATTAACAAAGACGTGGCTTCAAGCCCATGAGGCAAACATGTGAATGACATGGAAAGTGAAGTGCAAATGTCGGGTCTTTGCTTCTTGAGGGCATAAAAAAAGTATAACCAGGGTTTTGAAAACCAGAACTACATCTGAAAATATTACCATGCTGATTCCGGATTTCTAGAATTCCAGAAAAAAAAACTCAAACCACCCTGTTTTTGTAGCTTTTAAATGTGTTTTCCTCTAGGATTTCATGTTGGAGCATATCTAATAATACATAAAACACTAATTCTGCCTCAAATTGGGACCTAGGGCTGTGATTGGGGGTTATCTAGGCTGTGAACTGGCTATATTATGGAAAAAGCAGTTGTACCAGTCATCGCAACTCATTGCCACTATGGCACTATGCATGAGTATTTGATTTACATGAGTTTGGAAATTGAGCACAAGTTGAACACAAATCTGATCAAATATATTAAGCTAGGTATCACATACCGAAGCTCCTCCCATACTGACAATGACAATAGATGTCGCTGAACGTAGTCTTGAACATTGTTTGGATCTTTCCTGTACATTTCGGCAGAAACTTCAAGAGCATCTCTAATAGTTGCCATATCACCTCGGGAGCTGGCACGAGTTATAGCCGTTTTAAGCTACAGCAGAGAAAATAATGGGATTATTTCAAAATCAATATAACAAAGAAGAATACAAGACAAGTGTATTGCTAGCTCAGCAAAAGCATGTGAAATTTGATGCAACTATCTCACATCATGGTACACCATGCAGGTGCATTAGAGCTGTTGGAATGATCTGTGGAATCGGAAGGAAACCTAGATTTTTGGAAGTAGAACCACCATCCCGGTAACCATACTGGTAATACTTTACATTAATTTAATCAGATAAAGCTGCTTTACAAAACCTGACCACCTGGCATAGAGGCAAGTTTTACATTGTCTAGGAATTAAAGATGATAAGAATCACCAGTTGGTTTGCCAGTTTAACAATGTACCAGTCATAAGAACGGCACTACATCCGACCAGCTAGTGCATGCGAGATATCACCATTCTTAATAGATAACTAGTAAATGTACATTGCTGTGTACGAAAATGAGCAATGAGTTTTTGGACTCACCAGTTCTTTTACAGCAATAAACTGCTCATCAGTTAGCCGGCATTGCCAACCCTACAGAAGGTAGGAAAGTCAGATATGAAGTGGATCAAAAAGTGGCACAAAATATATCATAGAGTGTAAGATTGTCCAGATTACCGAATGGATATGCTCTCTGATGCATTCAACAAAACCACTCCCTCCAATGCCTTCTGCATCAGACTCAATCAAAGCTGCAAAAGGAAACAGAAGTCATAGGATGGACATGAAAAGCACAGTAGCATAAAAATGGAATTCAAGATACCAAGAATGGTGCCATATTCAAATGATGAGAGGGGATCCTCGGTTGCCCCAAGTCTGAGAAGACGAAGCCACAGTCCCTAGAGAAAAACACATACATTATAGTATTGACATGATAATGGTGTGCATATATATTATAGAAGCATTTGCATGCTGTATGCATGAACTGATTACATCATTGGTAATCATCTCAGCTTTAGAAAGTGACAGATAACAGCCCTTCCTATTTAACAGAGGACTTTGTGGCAGCCCGCGTAAAAGGTTAGAACAAAAAAGAACTAAAAGAAATCTAGTCTTTAAGCCTAAGCTGGGCCTCAGAAAGTATAAAGCAACCTTTGCACCACAGCAGCAGAATCTCTATATCGCTAATAGCAGTCTACTACTCCAGCCAAGCCCTGATTGGGCTTTTTGTTGAACATGGTTTGAAACAATATTTCTTAGATTCAAATGAAAACTTGAAAACCTGGCGCAACCGGGAAAATTTTAGAATGTTACACTTTTGATTCAAGTACCAAAACTTGAAATTCCAGCTTCTTGTTTCATTTCATTTTAGTTTCAGAATAGTTTAGTTTACAAATTTGATAAGAATATCTTTAAAGAAGAAAATAAAGCCAAGACATTCAGAAATTTCTAGCGTAGTTTCCATACTCTGCCATAGCTTTTGGGGCACCCAAGATGAATCCACATTTACCTGGAGCTTTACTTTTATATCCAGAACCATCCTTTCTCTCTCAGCCTGTCGACCAAGACAAAGGAAATAATTAAGCAAAAAAGGGGTGGGGAGGAGGCTATTCTGATTATTTCTTGTTGAACGATGACTTACCGCCCTCTCTCTTGGGCTAAGACTTTCTGCCTTTGGACCTCCATTTATCCGGAGAGAAGGAGAACTGAAAATGGAATGACACTGTAACTATAGACATTGGAAAAGATAACAGAAAAGAAACTCTATAGGAATACCATCTTACCTTGGTACTTGCTTACTAGCCCCACTAGCTAATGCCAAAATTGACTTACGTTTTTCTTCTGATCTTCTGTTCTTACATTTGCTGGAAACCTTTTGTAGCTGTGGCTACTACCTGCTTCTGCATAAACATATCTGGTTAATTATATTTCCAAAATATCTGAACATTAAAACTATATCCATCGTCGATCCCCAGGCAATATGAGTCAACCATGGATCTCATCGAATGAATAAATTTTGTTACAATGTTCCTATAATTTTAGAAACAGCATTACTACCTTATATTAATTTCCCTAAGTATTTAATTGTTCAAAAAATAAAGTCTTTTTAAAAATGAAGATGAATTTCATTAAAATGAGGATACTGCATTGCTGCAGAATCATGAGAAATCAAACAAAAATACAGTGTCGAATGGTTCCCAATGTAACTCATGTGCTACTCTGTTGCCCTCCTTGACAAAAAACACACGGAGGCACTTATAAACACATGACGAAGTAGCTTATATCAAAGATTATGCTGCCTACTCTAGAAATATCATAATTATGCGAGCTGATAGCTTGCTTGACTAGTAAGGAGTCCGTCTCCAGGAATATTCCCCATTCGCATCTCCGTGGCCTTATTAGATCCAATATAGTATTTCATGCATGATAATCTGCATAGTTTCTTTAAGTCAATCTTATGGAGATGAAAAAACAAAGGAATTTATTGGATTGGTTCCTGCAGGTTTCATCTCTACCCTATCCCAACTTGCTTGGAGAAAAAAGCTTTATTGTTGTTCTTATTGTTGTTGATTGTTGATAATCAGCATAGTTTTATGTGTGCCCTTTCCTAAGGTGAAAGGATGCTCACATTCGCCCAGTTGACTAGGAACATGCAACAGAGTAAATGATCCCAAGAGTAGGCAAAATGATGTTTAGGGCCGTATGTCGGGTGTTGATGGTTATGTTTTCAGAACGAAATTGTTATTCTTAAGCAGTATACTCTTGATATTAACATAGAGCTCGAACAAAAGAAAAGGAGGGAGGATGAACAAGTACCTGAACCTTCAGCCTCAGGATCAGCTATCGTTATGATCTCAGGATCAGCAGCTTGAGAAGGAAATATGGTCAGAGGGTTTTGTCCTCTCCCAGTTGCATCTTGCAGCTTATCAAGAAGGTTGTTTCCGTTGTCTTCTGCATTGTTGCATCGCTCCAAATAATCCAAGAACCCTTGAGTCTCTAAAAACTGCATAATCTGCGAAACAAAAATGATATTTTATTACTCTGTTAGGCAACCTCCCTTATCATTTTTTGCTTCATGCACATAGAACAAGAAATGGATTAATGCATATTTTTTATATATATAGTTTGCCCCTACTAGTTATATTTTTTCTCTCAAATATCATAACAATAAATGATCAATATGGGTATTATCTGGAAAATGTTGCCTCGAAAAACAAGAAAGTCTATCTGAAAATCAAAAGTACCAGGCTAATACAATTTATATTTTGAACATGAGTTATAGTTTGCTACGAGGTATATAAGAATAATGTTAAACAATAAGAGTGAAACATGAGAAAGAACAGAATTAATTTCTACTATAATAGGAGATTATGTCACAGTTTGAAACAAGTAAGAAAATGACTGCTGAAGTAGGAGTACCATTTTAGGAAAATCCCAAAATCAGTCGAGGAACCAAGATAAACTTTTTCAGGTCATCGATTCTTTGCTCAAATATATAAAAGTGCATTGTTTATCATCATAACATGAAGGCACCAAAAAGAAATAAAAATACTAAACAGACTTTGTTAGCATACCATTGACATGGACTCAACAGGCTGATTAGTTGCTCGAGAGCGTTTTTTAAGAAACGCTTGAGAATTGAAACCAGTTGGTAGAGCGTTGTCCTGACCAAATAAGAAACTCGTGTGTTACCACTACAAACATTGTAAATAGCTGCTGAGGGGCTTATTAGACATGATGGCTTACAATGAAGTTACGGTAACCACTCAGAATCTGAGCAAAAAATCTCAAAAATACCAGCCTGCAAAAAAAACAGAACATTGATTAATATAATTGTTAACATGATAATCCATGAAGAATATAGTTCAAAATAAAATTATACACGACTATTATGTCAAGCCAAGATGAATTTTCGTGTCGACTCACAGCCATAGTATACTCCCCCTGTTTTTCAACATTTCTCCAAAGAGTCCAAACCAACCAGTCACAAGACCAAGAAAGCACCAATTCTATGAAACAGCTAACGAGAAATGATCCCTTATATGCTGAAATATTACAACTAATACATTTTAAATATACACTCGATGGACCACTAGTTTAAAACAATGGTACCCACAAAAATAGACAACTATTGTGAAACAAAAATTGAGTAAATCCAAAAGAATTCTACTGTCCTATCCGACTCAAATTGGAAAGTTTTTTTTTACTATCAATTTCCATTACTTTTAGCATGCACTATGGTTCTAAACTGCACTGATTGTGACAGAAATTCTTATCCACTGATCCTGATACCTAGTGAAATACAGAAAGAAAAGGACGAAAAAATTCCAAATGCCTAGCTGAATACATATGCTGGCGCCGAGACTATAACCTAACTGCAGCTTATTCATCTCCATTCCAGGTCTAGCTTCAACAGGCTGTTTTTTTTTTTTTTTGAGAGAGAGAGAGAGAAAGAGAAACACCCCAAGGGAGTCCCTGAGGCGGACCCCGGCACCCTGGGTTGAACCCGGGTGGGCACCCTCCCAGCCGGTGGATTTACCACCGCGCTGTGAGCGCCTTCGCGCTTCAACAGGCTGTTAGCATGGGTACTAGGCCTACTTTCACTAGTTGATCGCATAAACCTAACGTTAATTTGAAATTGTGAGCTGCAGGTTAAGAATAGAAAAGCAGAACATAATTACCTAAGTTGGAAATCATGCTCCTGCCCCCATGATTTTGTGCCAATCCTTAAAGAATTGTCACCCATACTGCCAAGATTGATTTTCATGTAATCAATGCCCATGACATTGGGCTGCAATAATTTTAATATCTCACCACGCAAGAAACTGTGCTCAGTTTCTGGGATTGGAGGGATTTCTTCCGTTGTTGTTATCCGGTTGTACTCAAGATCTACCACCACCACCTGTGATCATAAGCAATAGCATAACAATGATGAAAAGCATTAATGCAACATGATTGAGAAAACAGGTGTACACAAAGTTAGCAAGCGCATAAGACTTTTGAGAGATAGTGCACAATTATGGTCAGAAAACATACAAAAAATACCCAACACAGGAATCTTTATCTGTAAGCATGTACACACAGAATTAAAAAGAAAAAAAAGTCCAATGCGTACTTTGAATGGATTGTCTTAAAAATGTTTTTGTTACAAATAAGGATATTATTTGCATAGAAATTGTCAATGCGTCTAGGGGTAAAAATCATAACCTTAAGCTACAAATACTACAAATATTGTCAAGCATCTTAACTCCAGAAAGTTCATAAGGTGCAAACGGTTGGTTAATAGAAACTGCATCTTAGTTGTACAACTTACACCATCCATTGTCACTGTAGATGTGTCAACGCCTGAATGAAGTCCCATCATGTAGGGTGTCGGTGCATCAATGTAGTCAACCCCACTAGAGAATATTATAGGTATATAGACATGCTGCAGCACAACAAATAAGTTGGATAAATTCTCTGCATGGTCAGAAAATAAGATTACCACAAAATTAAAAAAAACAACCATGAAGGAACTCCTCAATAAAAGTAGAAATTTTCCAAAGTAATTCTTGAGAAACCCACCTGCCACCTAATCGGGTATATTAAATGGCAAATGGCTTCTGAAACTAGAGTCAACAGGGTATACCTGCATTATGAACCAAAGAAAAGTCTGTCAATCTTATAGTTATTACATCATTAATGAAAAAAAATTGCCAAAACTCTTTCATGTCAAGACAATGTTTCCAAAGTAACAATTCCTTCACTTATGAAGTTAATGACATGCACAGATAAGGATTAACTGGAAGAGGGGGGAAATTATCGAAGGTTGCCAGGGGGACTCTACGAACTTATTTGATCGCAGCAAAATCCTTCTTTCAAGCAGGACAGCAGTAAAGAGAAGTATTAGTTTATCAACATCGAGACACTGCACCAATGGCTGAAAGGATATCTGCAGTAACAGTAAGCTTGATATAAACAGTCGGATGTGAACAAAACAAATGTACGTAGCTTAAAGAAGGAACAATATGGACACAAGGTTGAATATCATATAACAGATGGAAAGTAGTAGCCATACATCAGCATGAGGAAGCCATTCTTTTGGAGGAGCTTCCGCGGAAAGGAGGCAATTCTCAATAGCAAACAACACACGGTTCTTTCCCGGTGTGGGTAATGGGACGTTTGATACCATATGAGATATTATGTCCCACAAAGGCTTGCTGAAATATGTAAAATATAAAGTTACATTGTAAGGCTATCGGAACAAACAAGTATGAAAGTGCGTAAATACTGAAGCTTACCTACAGCCTGCCGGAGAAAAACAAAGAACAAATATTTCTTCTAGGGCATCACGAAGGACTTGGAAACTAGGAGCATGGGATACAAGGCAGATGCATTTATCAGCAAAAGATTTGCTGAATTTGATAGGCTTCAATAATGTCTTCACAAATTGGATCCCGAAATGCAATACAACTGACATAAATTTTTGAACCATCTCCCTCTACGAGAAAATTACAACCAAGTTAAAAGGGTAATATATCAGTTTTCAACCAGACCATAAATTTGAAGTTCCATTTCATGTACCTGTCAAAACTATAGGATAACTACGTGGATATGTCAAAACATCATCCGCATCCAGGCCCGAAGAGTATATTCTTACTCCCGCTGGCAAAACACACTGCAGTTATCACCAGTCAATGTTACAAAGATTCATATTTACGAATTATTCCGAAAGTCTAGTTTAACAAAGTAAACAAAAATATGGTATGATAGTTATAGTCAAACATGCCAAAAGTTTTATAACACAGAAGAGGACATGTTCCATGGCTTTCATTTTATCGCGCTCTCACTATGGAGTTCACTAAGCAACCCTGACCCACAGAAAAATATATCTTGCTGGCAATATGTGGTGTGGTAGGTATTGTCAACCATAGCAGAAAACATGCAATAAAAATGGTTGCAAAGAGAACCATCTTCCCTTATATTCTTTTATCAATGGGTTTAATGATGCATTGACTATATATTGCTTACACCATGGTTTACTTTGATCCTGACAGGCTAATTTAGTGGAGATAATATGTGCTTGTGTGAAATGGGCATGCAGCACGGATACTACAACTGCAGCACCAGCATTATAAGAGTAATCTACTATGTTCCAAGACATATTGAGCCTAGATCCCCTGATTACACATGACATCACCAGTACAGAGAAGATACAAGTAACTAGGTGATTCATACTCCATTGAATTGAGTTTCCCAAATCAACGTAACTAGGTGATCGAGCAAGGAAGCCGTGGCACAAATGCAGCAGGAAGAGGCACAAAACTACTACTACTCAGAGGTCTCAATTTCAACCCCGACTCTGCAGCATACCATGGCTCCTCCGCACTGGCCCCGCGCGTCAGAAAGTGACACGTGCAATGCTAATGCACAGGTTCATCACAAATTCACCTCAAATGATCAGTGCTTTTCTAAAGTAGCAAAAGCCACCACAGCCAAATGCCTGATGCTGCAGTAAGCCCCATCGGTCCATTCCACCGAGAATTCAACCAGCAACCGCCCCAAGCAGATCAATGTCGGGATCAAATTGACGCGGCAAGAGAGGTGGCGCGGGATCTGCGGACTCACGGTGGGGAGCTGCGGCGGCGGGGGCGGGTAGAGGCCATGGTTGGACGGCGGGTACTGGTCCAGGAACGCCGGCATGTACATCTCGTCGGGGCCGTGGAAGCCCTTGGCGCCGTCGAGCGCCCGGATCTCCGGGCCCAGCCCGCAGACCACGAAGTACTCGAAGATCCGCGACGACGACCCCATCTCCGACGCCGGCACCGGCGATCACCGGCCTTCCGGGTGGGATCCTCGGCGCGGCGGGTTGATATGTCTCCCCCTCACCTCTCTATGGTGTCAGCTCTGCGCGCGCGCGTGCTCAGGCGGAGGCCGAGGGAACTGTTGATTGCGGGAGGAAGGCGACGAGACCTTGCGGGTCGGGTGGCCGTCAAATGTTTGACCCGTTAAGATTTGGTGGCATTTTTTTTCCTTGTTCCATTTTGTTTGTGTTTGACCGTTTTGCCGCGGCGGCGGAGGGAGTGACGGATTCGTTGACTTGTCCTTGCTTTTAAGAAAAAAATTTCACTACAAAACGTAAATCTGTTTTTTTTGTGAAAGTTTTAGAATCTTTGTAGAGTCTGCACTATCTGGTCTTACCAAGGCTATTTACAAAACTGATTCAAATAAAAAAGCTATTTCTAAAACGGCTTGTTACGGTTCCATAACAACAAAGATATGAAAGAATATAAGACTACTCAAAACAACTCCGGCGGCCCGTGGGGCTTCGGAGAGTCGGGAGAACGGCGGAGCTGCCGTCCGGTCCTCTCTAGCTAGCTAGTATAGATAGTTAGTCTAGTTTCCCTTCGGGGTAGGGTTAGGGTTCGGCGCCAGCACCGGTCGCGGTGATGGTGGCCGATGTTCGTTTCTCCCGCGGCGGATCTGGTGAAGCTGTCGTCGGCGACGGCGATGGGGTAACCGGTGTGCCTGTGTGGAGCTTTTGGTTTTCCGGCATCGTTCTGGTAGCGATGGCTGGTTTTGGTGCTCCCCATGGCGGATCTGGAGGCGATGGAGTCGGCGACGGCGACTTGCTTGCCGGAGATGCTGTGTGGTGGGCTGGATTTCCGGCTGGTGGCGGTGTGGCGGTGGCGTCGCCATTGGCGTGGAATAAGGTCTCCTGCGCTCTTCCTCGCCTCGGCGGTGCAGCGCTCCGGCTCCGTCGACAAGCGTGTGGAGGTAATCTGTACAGGAGCCTCTCCGGTCGCGGGTGTCCTTCGACGGCGACGTCCTCCATGCCGGGTAATTCCTTTTCTCTTCCTCTTCGATCGGCGATGGCCGATAAGACTTCGGCTTTGGCAAGGGTACTTCGAGGGAGGACGAAGTGCTGGATCATGAGGCAAGTCCAGAGTCTGGAGTTCGTGAAGATGGATGGTGAAGGCAGGCAGGCTCCGGCGAGCGACGCCGGCGGTGGGAGAGTTCTAGATCTCTCTAGGTTTAGGGGCTTGTGTGTAATTTCGTGTGTGTCCAGGGTGTTTCCTGTAAATATCCTGAGATGTTCTGTTCCTTCTTAAATCAAGCCCCTTTTCTTTCGCAAAAAAAAAAAGACTACTCAAAACAAAAAGAAATACAACCTCATTGGAAAGGAGCGCCCATAGTCATGCCCCAAGGATGTAGGCTTCGGTTGAACCTTGTCAACAATCATCATGTCTCCGATGTCGTCTGTGATCTTGCATTGTTTGTCTCGGTAGATCCATGTTGCTTTCGTGTACGGATCGATGAGCGGTTTCTCGCCTCAAAGGGCTGATTATTCTAACAAGACCAGGTGCTAACTTACGACGTTCACTAAACTCCAACAACTCTACGCCCCTAGTACTTGCAATATAAGCACAGTACTCTAATTAACAGCATGCAGTCTCACCCTGGGTTTCACCTTTTTATATGGGACTGTTGCTCTGTGTTCTTCAGTGCCAGTACACTTTTATTGTTTGGTAGAGTCTATTTTGTCCAGCCTCTGGACCCCAGGACCCACCCCTGTGCTTTCATATGGCTTGTGAGATTTCATCAGCCAGCTGCACAGCTTCTGTGTATGCCTGTGAATGTGAGATCACAAGGCTGGAAGGATCAAACAGGACCGGACAATGATCTATATAGCTCACATGCCATCCAGGACTCTTGGCCACTTCCTCCCCTGATGCATGGCGCCAGCCATCTCTGAGATCGAGCCAAATTGGTACACACAGGATTGCTGGTACACTTGGGATCACAAGAGCTGATCAAAAAGTGCTGCAACAATTCACCAACCAGGCTAGTACCCCGTAGGATGAGCAAGTCCAAGGCGGTATCAATGCACGCTTTTGGGAGCAGCAGTGATGAGTGATGACACATCATTAGCACAGACAGTTCAAGATCTCATTCATCATCCTAGCCAATACAGTATGTTGGCACCTAGTAGTAGCTCAGCTCAGATGCGTTCTCTAAGATCAGTGATTACTGATTAGTGCCTAGTAGTAGCTCAGATCCTTTTCCTAAGATCAGTGATTACTGATTAGTGATCCTAGGCATGTAGCTTAGGTTGCACGCTCATGGCACTATCAAGCATGTGAGATGCATGAACAATTACAGTACAGTGGACGGAGCTAGAGAACAGAGATCATCCATCAGATAGTGTCCAACTCTTGGAGCAACTCTGCCATCGTCGGCCTCTGGTCCGCGTCCTCCCTGGAGCACGCAGCCGCGATCTCGGCCAGCTTCGCGGCCTCGGCCGCCGAGTAACTACCCCGTAAGTTGCGGTCGACGAGCTCCTCGACGGCGTCCGCGGCGGATGACTGCGCCAAAGATTGAAACTTGTTTCTCTCTCTCTCTCCCACCCGTCTTAATCACATTACGACGTGTGGCAGCCTCTCAGCCTTCTCTCCGCCCGCTTAGATCTCAGCAGCTTAGGTTATACTAGTAGTCTTGTTTCCACGAATTTCAAATACTGCTCTACACGGACTGACTCTCAGTCTCAGAATTCCGATTATTGGGCCGTCCCCGTGCCAGCCCACGGATCAGATCTCCGGGTCGAAATTACGTGATCCGGAGCAGCCCACTTAGCTGGCGGCGACGAACGAGGGCGAAGAGGAAATCGAGGCGGCGAAGGAGAGGGAGGGATCGGAGACCATGTACCCGGCCCTAGGTTCCCTCCTCAGCCGGAGGTTCTCGCCACGCGGGATTCCCCGCACGCGGGCGCAACCGCAGGCGTGGGCACAGGAGTCCTTTCCGGGGTTGTTCTCCCGGCCTGCCATAGGGTCGACGGCGGCGAGACCTACACACTCCTTTCACACCGACGTGAGTCTTCGTTACTCTAGAGTTGCTCTATTTTTTTCTTACTCGCGGCTCATGTTTCTCATCCTGATACAGAGGAACCTGGCCATCGCTAGCGGCCCTGTTTTTTATGTAATCATGGCTGGGATGGGATTGGGCGGATTCTTGTTTTTAAAGAAAGGTAAAGATGAGTCAGGTATGGATTGAACTTGCCCCCAAACGTTTACATGTAGCTTGTGCATGATCGTTTTGTAATAATACGTTGGCTTGCCAATGCACGTTCTTGTGGGATTATTGGTTGTTGATCCTTTATGTGGTGATTGCTATAGTTGCTGCTGCTGCAAAGCACTCTGTTTTTTGAGCCAAAGCTTGTGTCCCCGGCAAAACACACTGTTACATATGTAGCCTAGCCTTGAACTTAAATTGAGTTCGCCATGTTTCTGTTTGTTTTGCTCTGTTGCATGTGTGATCAAGCAATACTTTGTTTGAATTGGCTAGTCTTTAGATTTATGGTGGTTTGTTCTGCTGCGTTTGTGACCTGGCCATGAACTATAACGGACTTCATAATTTTCTTAGCTGATGAGCTTACTCACGGGGATACCAGTAAGGAGACGTCTGTTGTGGATCCTTGGGACCCCAAGCTGTACGGCAAGGAGTGCCCAAAGGATTATGATCTGAAGGATGAGGCAACAATGAAAGAAAGGTTTGAGCAGTGGATGAAGCAATACAACAGGACATACAAGATTGAGGAGGAGAAAGCGATGCGCTATGAAAGATTCAAGATTGCTTGCTGGCATGTTGCAGATCCTAACAGATTTGCTGATTGGACTGCTGATGAGTTTGAGAGGTATAACAACTGTCAAGGCATTGATCTGGAGCAATACAATGCTGAAATGGACGCCCTGATTGCTGAAGGGAAGATACATTGTCTGGGGGAGTCACCTTAAGCCCAGAAAGGATGGTATAATCTCACCGTTATTCTGTATAAGCATTTAAATTTTAGGGGTTTTCCTCTTAAAAATGATATATTTCTTAATCTGACATGTCATTTCTAATCAGCTGTTTTCTCTTTTTGAATTTGAAAACAGGAATATCTGATGAAGAAGGCAGAAGACCTGCCGTCGTCAGGCTAGAAAATGTCGAGGCAATTGAGCTACATGGAAACTAGCGTGTAGATGCACTGGCTACTTTTAAGTTAATGAGCAGCTACTTTTTAAGTTAAATTGTCCATAAGTTAACCGAGCAGCTATTTTTAAGTTAAAGTGTAATAACCTATTTTTCACATGACTGTTCACCTATGCTTGCAAGTGCTTGTTATATGTTCTCAGGTTTGCGTTCGTATTCCTTAATTGTTTACCCAATCAACAGTGGTGGTGCATACCACTGTTCTTGCAGTCTGGATTTTATTTTTTGGGTGGCATGTCTCTTTGCACTGGCTATATTGGAGTAACTGGCACGATTAGAAATAATGCACTGGCTAGCAGAATTGGATTGCTGTATCAATTGCAGATAATTTTTTTTTATCACGATTGAAGTTGACGTGTAGTTTTACATGTGATCTTGGCATCTTATTATGCAAGATTACAAGGTCATTACTAAGACTAATTTCACTTTGGGATGAAAAGATGGTTCCCTTGGCCTTTCAGTTTTTGCTCAATAAAGCGGAGGATCAAACATTTGCTTGCTTTTGTTGCCAAAAAATTTAATTCCGTGCTCACGAATATCTCTTGTTTGTTGTCCATTAACATGTGAATCCTGAATGTGTTTGCTGTCTGTTTTACATATTTACTGCTGTTAGTATTTGTTGTTGCGTTGAGGTACTGTGAAGCTTGGGTGTGTATAAATTTACTGTTTGCATGTTTTTGAAAAACAATACATCCTTTTGGGGAAAAAATATAATTAGAAGCAGGGATGTAGTTAAGGAATAATTCCTTATTTTCTTCCAATAATTAAGTAGGGTTATAAGCTATCTGCTTAATTCACTTTCTCCACATGCAGTAGTGCTAACCCTCAATACCTTTTAACTTTGCAGCTAGCCAGCTAGTACTAAAAAAATGTAGAACAGCATAGGTCCTGTATTCTTCCCAAATCCAGTTTTGTGGCCTCTAGTAATATTTGCCTGGGATCCGGTTAATGCAGGTAACGGTATAATCAAACCAAATTAATTGCAACAGAATTGTGCAGGTAATCATTTTTAATACTAAATCGATTATCAGTTTCATTTATCGAAGTTTCTTTTAACTGAATTGACGGAACTGCATTAACCGAACGCCGAAGCTTGTGATCAAGGCAAGCGTTGACGAACTGAGCCGAGACGCGACGCTTGTTGTTAATCCATCACTAGTATCTGGTCCATCCGCGTTGGAGATGCTGCTACCCTACTATTACCAAAGTAGTACTTATGCTAATCTGTTGCAAAGTTTATCTTGAGTTTCTAGACGGTTCTGGTGCTAACATACGACGTTCACTAAACTCCAACTACTCTATAGTCTATACCCATAGTACGTACCTTACAAAATAAGCACAGTAATTAACGACATGCAGTTTTACCTTGGGCTTCACTTTTTGATTCGGGACTGTTGCTCTTCGTTCTTCCTTGCCAGTACAATTTTATTGTTTTGTAGAGTCTATTTTGTCCAGCCTCTCGGCAGCTAGCAATACGTACATAAACAGCACCCAGGACCACCCCTGTGCTTTCATATGGCCTGTGAGATTTCATCAGCCAGCTGCACAGCTTCCGTGTGTGCCTGTGAATGTAGTCACAAAGGCTGGAAGGATCAAACAGGACAAGACAATGATCTATGTAGGAGTAGCTCACATGCCTTCCAGGACTCTTGGCCACTTCCTCCCCTGATGCATGGCGCCAGCCATCTCTGAGATCCAGCCAAATTGGTACACACAGGGTTGCTGGTACACTTGGGTTCACAAGAGCGGATCAAAAAGTGTTGCAACTATTCACCAACCAGCAACCAGGGCTATTCCGTAGGATGAGCAAGTCCAAGGCGGCTATCAGCGCACACTTTTCGGAGCAGCAGTGATGACACATCATTAGCATGACAGTACAAGATCCCATTCATGATCCTAGGCAATATGTTGGCACCTAGTAGCTCAGATGCTTTCTCTAAGATCAGTGATTACTGATTAGTGCCTATCTAGTAGTAGCTCAGATCCTTTCTAAGATCAATGATTACTGACTAGTGATCCTAGCCACTAGACAAGCGCAAAGGTTGCACGCTCATGTGAAAGGGGTCTTGGCCTAGTGGTTAAGGCATCCGAGTAACACCTTTCAGGTCCTGGGTTCGACTCCCTGTGGGAGCGAATTTTCAAGGATTTAACGGCATTTGTGCTTTCAGTGGTAGGCGACGCTCTCGTCGACAGCGAGGCGCCAGTGGTGACTTCGTATCTCTAGATTTGCCGGCTCAGTCTTCGAAGATGCTCATAGGGGTAGGGTTTGCGTACGTGTATTCATAGGGGTGAGTGTGCGTGCGTTGTGAGTGTCTGAGTTGTACTGTGTAATCTAAAAAAAAAAAAGGTTGCACGCTCATGGCACTGTCAGGCATGTGAGACGCAAGTACAACAATTACAGTGGATGAAGCTAGAGACCAGAACACGCATCAGATGGTGCCCAACTCTTGGAGCACCTCTGCCATCGTCGGCCTCCGGTCCGGGTCCTCGCTGGTGCAAGCAGCGGCGATCTCGGCCAGCTTCGCGGCCTCGGCCGGCGAGTAACTCCCCCGCAGGTTGCGGTCGACGAGCTCCTCGACGCCGCCGTCCGCGGCGGGCGACTGCGCCGTCTTCCTCTTGCCGGTGAGCACCTGGAGCACGATCACGCCGAACGCGTAGACGTCGCTCTTCTCCGAGAGCCGGCCGACCGTGGTGTACTCCGGCGCGAGGTACCCCATGGCGGCGCTGGCCTTGAGCGTCGAGAACACGAGGTCGTCGACGAGGAGCTTGTGCAGGCCGCACCCGGAGATGAGGGGCTTGTAGGCGTAGTCCAGCAGCACCTTGTCCGCCGAGATGTTCTGGTGCACCAGAGGGGGCTTGTTGGGTCTCGTGCTGTGCAAGTACTCGATTCCTGCAAGACAATTAAGCAACAGTTGCGAACATTCAGAATGTGGTAAAAACGTTACTCCTGCTATACTGCTGGTGAGAACTTTAAAGCTAGACACATCATATGCAGACCCTTGGGTACAAACATCGCACATGTGACTATTGGTGCGTACCGGCCTATTCACAGGTATCTGCGCAACATGTGAACAACCAGAACAGTACCAACAGTATCGATAAATAATCGATGTACAGTACTACTCTTCCAGTGACTGCAACAATCAAAACGGCCATGCAGGGCATACACGATCCAGGCAAATTTGCATGGTCGTTACTGAATGTTGCATGCGTGCCATGTGTTTTTCAGGCAAAAATGACAACTAGCATCGACTAACAACTAACTGTCGTCCACTAGGATCAACTCGAACCATCATCGTTTCTGGATTGCTGCTGTGCGTATGAACTAGCAAGTGTGAATGCAGAAAGATTTGGTTGGGTGATTTGCGCAATCCACTAGTGGCGGATCGAGCAGTGACACGAACTGAAAGCTAGAGAGTGACAGGGGACGCAGCTGCACGACTACTAACCTTTGGCGATGCCCTTGATGATGGAGATCCTCGTGGACCACTCGAGCACACGGCCGCCGTCGCCGCCGACGTCGAGGAACTGCGAGAGGCTGCCGTTGGGCACGAGGTCGTAGACGAGGTAGCACTCCCCGCGCGCCCTGGAGCAGCAGAACCCGCGCAGCGACACCACGTTGTCGTGCCGGAGCTCGGCGAGCAGCTTCAGGCCCCTGAGGAACTCGGCCTCCTCCTGCCGGCAGCACGTCTTCCCCAGCCTCTTCACGGCGACGGGGGTGCCGTCCCGCAGCGCGCCGCCGTACGTGGCCGCGACGCCGCCGCCGCCGGCGGGCTTCTTCCGGCCGAGCAGCAGGCTCAGCTCCGAGAAGTAGCGCGTCCCGGACTCCACCTCCTCCGTGCTCAGCCGCAGCAGGCTCTGCGACGCCTCCTGGGAGAGCCCGAGCCCGAGGCCGGCGCCGGCGCCGCCGCCGCTCCCGTCCACGGCTAGCGGGTCCCATGCGTTGGAGTACTCGAGGCTCGCGAGCGCCGACGACTTGCGGGCCGATGACGACACCTTCGCCGCCGTGTCGGCGCCGGCGGCCGGAGGCGGCGAGGCGCCCGCGATGATCCTCTGCCTGCGCCACCGGTGCCAGGAGAGCGCGAGCAGGCCGGCCGCCGTGGCCGCGAGCAGCGCCACGGCGACGACGACCACCGCCGCGAGCGCCCTCGTCGACGGCGCGCAGCGCGTCCCGCTGCAGCGGGCGCGGGCGGCGTCGGGGGAGCCCGGCGTGACCTGCGGCGCGATGCCGGCGCTGAACGGCTGCGGCCTGTCCGGGTCGATGAGGTCCGCCGGGGTGCACGGCCGGAGCGCCGGCAGCCCGGCGCCGCACAGGTCGCTGTTGTTCCCGTACTGGAACCCGGCCTGCAGCTTCGTCGCCAGGTCTGGGAACGAACGAAGCAGAACGAACGAACTCGCCATTAACCAACCGATCGAGCCTTGCCACAAATCGAATCGAAAAAAGGATGGATATGTTACCGGCGGGCACGCTGCCGGTGAGGGAGTTGTTTCTGACGTCGAGCGCGACGAGGCGGGGCAGCCGCGCGAGCCTGACCGGGATGGAGCCGAAGAGGCGGTTGAAGCTGAGGTCGAGGCGCGTGAGCAGCGGCAGGTCGCCGAGGCTGGCGGGGATGGCGCCGTTGAGGCGGTTGGACTGCAGGGCCAGCACGGTGAGCCGAGTCAGGTTGCCCAGCTGCGTGGGGATGCTCCCGCTCAGCTGGTTGTAGCACAGCTGAACCACTGCATGCGCACGGACAGAGGATCAGCATTGAAGCAGCATTGAATCAGGTCGTCGTGAGAAGATGAAGGACGCAGTGTTAAGAGCAACCCCAACAGATGCTCTATAAGTGGTGCTGTAAAACCAAATATAGAGCACCACTTTTGCCCAGTTTTAGAGATCCTGAGTCCTGTGCTGCAGCAGATGCTGTAAAACTGGTGCTCTATGTTAGCCATTCCCTTTGAAGCATTTCATCAAGCAACTTGATGCCAACGACGCGGGTGCACGACGACGTACGATGCGCAGCTCCATCGCCGCACACTCCGCCACGCGCAGCTGCTCCTCGGCGCCAAGGCCTCGCCCTTGTCTTCCGCCGCCCGCAGCTGCTCCTCCACCTCCGCTCCTTGTCGTGCGCCGCGTCTTGCTGCGCCAGGGGAGGGGCGTCGTCCGGCATGGCGTCGCGACGAGGCAGCGTCGGGGCGCGACGTCCGGCAGTTTGAGGCGGCGACGCGGCGGCGCGTTGCGGGGCGCAGCCGCCAGGGGAAGAGAGCGCTGGCGCTGGCACGACACGAGGCGGCGACGCGGCGGCGCGTTGCGGGGCGCAGCCGCCGGAAGCCGCAGCCGGTCTTGCGGGGGGAGCGGCGGCTCTTGGCCCAGCTAAAGCAGAGGCGCACGCGAGGAAGGCGGCGGAGCCCCGTGGCCGCGGCGCGGCGGGCGGTGGCGTAGAGGCGTGATGGGGCGCGGCGGGCGTCGGCGGGGTGGCGCTGAAATCTTGGGGCGCGGCGGAAGGAGTTCGGGGAGGGGCGGCAGAGGGATGTCGTGCAAGGGGGCGGCGCCACGGCGCCTATCAGTCAAGCCGCCGTGGTCGCGCCGAGCAGGGGCAGGAAGGGGCGCGGCGTGGTGTGCTCCACCACGGCGCGATGCTGCTTCAGCGCGTCGCGGTGGCGTGTCGGCGCGGCGGAAGTGAGAATCGTGGTGGAGAGGGCCGGGAGGAGCGGCGTTCACAGGAGGGGATGTGGTGGGCCGCGTCGATGGCTGAGGCAATGGTTGGCGGCGGCGAATCTTGGAGGAAGGCAATGGCGAGCAGCAGCGGGGGCGCAGCATCAAGGCCTCAAGAACGGTGTCGGCAGGCCGGGGAAAGGGGCGGCGAGACGGGGAAGGGGCAGAGGGGTCTCGGGAACGGGTGCCGGCGGCCGGAGTCGTCTTCCACGGCGACGGGGGTGGCGGGCCGGCGTGGGGCGGGCGGCGGGAGGCGACGTGAAGAGCAGCAGTTGGCTCCCGCCACGCGACTTTGCGTTTGCAGCACCGGATACAGCACCGTGCGTGGTGCTGTATATTTACAGCACGAGGAGAGGATTATAGAGCATGCTCTAAAAATTTTACAGCACCACCTGATTTTACAGCATCTGTTGGAGAGAGTTGGTGCTCTATATTTCCAGATTTTAGAGCACCAGTCCATTATAGAGCATCTGTTGGGGATGCTCTCCTCGAACCATGAACGGAACAATGAATTGACCACTACCAGCACTTCAGTTTTAACCCATCTCATTTGTATTTTTGGTACGAGTAGAATAACAGAGTACTAGTCAACCTTGCTGTAAAATAGGAGCAGGTAGCTCAAGAACAGTATCCACAATCCAGAAGTTTGGTTAAAATGGGAAACGAAACATGTCAGTAAGCATCTGCAGCCAAACCGTTAGCTATCAGCCAAGAAATGTTGCAATCTGAGCAACAAGAGCAACTTGGGGTGGCAAAATCCACCGAAAAAATCCCGACGGATATGGACAGGTCGGTAAAACAGCATCCATTCTGGAGTCAATAAACGCCAAGTCGGCCAAACTTTTAAAAACGAATCGAATCAGTCGAGGATCCGAGAAGTGCAGCAATCCTCGTGCCGGAGTCCACGGCGCCACATGCACGCGAGTGTGCGACCCGAGCTATACTAGCTAGCAAGATGAAATGAAGGTTCCAAGAAATCAACGCGCGCGTCCCCCGCACAGAACGCATCTCGGCACGCATGGTGGCCGCCTGCCGGAGAAGAAGAGAAGAGATGGAAAAAGCTCGGATTGGTTCAATGGCGGTCACCTTGCAGGGAGGCCATTGCGCCGATCTCCGGCGGGATGGGCCCGGAGAAGGCGTTGACGTCGAGGTAGAGGTCGGTGAGGTTGGTGAGTGCGGCGAGCTCCCGCGGGATGCCGCCGCGGAGCGCGTTGTAGTGGAGGTAGAGCCCCGTGAGCGCGGGGAGGCCCGCCACGGCGGGGGAGAGCGTGCCGGCGAGCCCCTTCCCCTGTAGCGACACGTTGGCGACGGCGCCGCCCGCGTCGCAGGCCACGCCCTCGAACCCGCCGCCGCAGGGGTCGCGCCCAGGGGCCCACGACGGGAGCAGCCGGCCCGTCGGGTCCAGCGCCGCGCCCAGCGCCAGCAGCGCCCGCGCCTCGCCGTCGTCCGTCGCGCCGGCGGCGAGGAGGAGGCAGAGGAGGAGTGCGGAGGCGGCGGCGACCGCGGCGGGGGCCATCGCCGCGCGTCTCGCGCCCGTAGTCCGTGCCTTCGGAGGTACTCAGGTGGTGGAGGCGACAGGGCAGGGGCGTGGCGCGTGCAGGGGTGAGGACTTCGAGGAGGAATGGGCGCGGCCGAGATGCTGAGCTTGATGAGTGCGAGCGCGAGTGATAATAACGTGGACGCACCCGAGAGGGGCGCTCGTGTGTGCTTCACTGAACAGTGGGACCGCATGGGCTGAATTGAGGCCCGACCTGTCAGTGGGTCTGTCATGCCACTTGGCAGTGCGGATGAATGACAGTTTACGGGCATACGGCCAAGCCGCTACGCTCCGCCGTAGATTAGATGAGCGTGTGGGCCTCTGCCCCAATTTTCTTCGACATGGTATAAACAAGAAAAAGAAAAACTTCGACATACTGTAAACATTTCAGTCATTTTACGTGGCCGTGTTTCTCTTTACTAACATGTGCATGTATCCTAGCGATGTCTCGTAGGCAGCTGTAGGTTTATTTGGAAAAGTTGATTGTGTCTTGGTCTATGTTTACTGTCATGTTTGGGCAGTCACCGACAAAGCTGATCGTAACACAATCATACTCCCAGAGTGTGACAGTACTCCCTTCATTTTGTAAGTTCATGTTGCATTAATTCCTCGACTCGAATTCATGCTGAAGGTATTTTGCTGCCACTCGGGTTTATGGTTCCCGTGCCGCTTTGCATCCTACAATTTGAATTATATTTTTTCCACAAAACCTCTCAATATTTTAAAGTTGACTTATATTTTTAAAGTTTTCTTCCCCTTCAATTAGATATGCCTTGACATTCTATAGGTTTCCACTTCGAATTTAACAGTTGTTTGCTGCGCTTTTTGACAGTTGCTAACAACACCTTGGCTGCCACGTCTGAACCATTGGGCAAAGCCATTGATGATTAGCCGGGCGTCGCGCTGCAACATTTTCAGTGAGCGGTAGGGCCAGCCGACAGTGTGAAGGGCGCAAAGGGAATCTAATCATGATTCGTAAGTAGGACATGGCACGTACGAGTACTACAGGGAGACGCTGATCTGCTGAGGACAAGAGCAAAGAGCGATAGTACTCGTCATTAAATTGTTTGTGTTGACTTTCTCTATATACAGGAAGTACGTATTACTGCTTGTACAGGTATTAGTATTGGTGCCTGAATTAGTTTTTTTTTTAAAGAAAAATGTGGAACTGATGCCTGAATTACTAGTTAAGGAGCACGTAGGTGACCCATTTGCCTGCTGGCTGCTGCTGTGAATTAGTGGTGTCACAAATACAATCAAACTGCGATCGAGAAATAGTAAGTTAAAACGGCGGCGCCACAAACTATCTGAAACACTAAAATGCTGGAATTTCTAGCAATCAGTTTCACATGTATCATACATACTTGGAGCTTTCTACGTTGTTGCTCACCCAGCTTCGCCTGAAACTAACACTAAAATAGAGGTTCTCGTTTGGCCGGGAACCAGATGCCTCTGTACTGCCACATGCATGCTTCTTCCTTTCTTGAGCAAAACACTGCAAGGTGCTTCCGATCGTTTGTTCCCCAACTTTTGAATGTCCAGCCCCTCGATAAATTTGTACGAAAGCATGCACGAGGCGTGGATACGTGATCACGTGTAGGCTGCTAAGTTAGTGCTAGACAGCCTTGGGTAGTGTGTCGTAAAGGAATCCGTTTGATTTAAGGACAAAGCAAAGGTACATACAGTACTCCTATCTACGATCAGCGTGTGCTTCTGCTTTGGCATCTTGTCGAACGGCGTGAGGTAAATTTACCATGACGAAGCACCCTGCCTCCTCCTATATATTTTTTCGAGAAGTAGTAGTACACACGAGTACCAGTGGAAGTACACAATCGAAAGAGATTAAGAGTTTTAACTGTGTTATTCATATGTTGATAGAAAATTTGTAAAGTACATATTCTAACCTTATATATATGCATTAAAAAACTGAAGGGACCAAAACAGAAACTGAGGTGTGTGTTTGGGGGGTGGGGGCATGGCCCCTGCGCTGCTGAACGAGAGTCGGTGTGTTTTGGCTCATAATCAGATTGAGGCTTAAAGATTCAGTAACCACTTTCCATATTTACCACTTCGAGGCTATAGTACTTTGAGCTTGCAACCAACGAAAGCAGCTGGGTCAAGGAACAAGATTACTCATACGTACGGTGACAAGTGATTTGATCATTGCCATCGGGAACAAAAAAGTGATTTGGTCATTTCCATCCGGGAAAAAAAAAGTGATCTGATCTGGTCATTGTTGATCAGCATGCTTGCAAAACGCGTTGAGGCAACTCTAGCCATTACTCCTACGCGAGTCAACGAAGATTCTGTGCGTGGAAAGCTGGAAACTCGATCCACTTCCCACCGACGACGCGCGGCCCGGTTTTCTTTGTGAACAGCAATATTAACTAGATCGATTAGTGGGGTCATTACCACGTGAGATGGGCTAGTTTTTCAAGCCTCGGCCGATCGACGACCTTTTTTTTTGTTTGGCAGAGTTTCTTGTACTTCTCCGGCCGGACTGGAAGTTGTTCTTGGTAGGAGTAGCAGCCATGTAAGGCCCCAAGAGTCAAAACCAGACCTGCCAAACTTGTTGGTTAGTGGCATAATTGGCGCTCAAATGCACCCACAGGCCAGAGTGCAGACCTCTAGCTAGCTAGATTTTCACCTCATTTATGCTTTTTTCTAGAACGTGCATTGCACGTATTTCATTAAGAAGAAGAGAGGTTTACAACATCACACGCGACCGACGCACCAACTTGGTACAAGCACCAAGTGGCGGAACACACCAAGACCTAAGGCGACTACTCGCGGCATGAAAGACGACCAACGACCAACAGCACAAGTAAAATGAAACCACACACATCCCACAACAACACAGGAAAAGAAACTACTCTCCTACACATCCTACTGTCGAAGGTCGGAGACGACGTCCTGAACCTCCTGATGTCGATGTCCTGTGGGCAGCTCCTAGTTGCAAGACGAAGTCCAACTTGCCTTCCCTTGTTTCGATGCATCTTCTTTGTAGTTTCCATTGGCAACCCGACCTTCGACGATCTGACCTTGGCCAAACCATCCAACAAAAACGAAATCGCTTGAACTGTCCGAACCGACCACAGGATATGACTCCCGGAAGCGGCCAACTGCCCACCATTACGAGCCACAACCACCGCTCCTCCATCAGCACACCAGGACTTGGCGATTGCTGCGTTGCGTCGTGCTCCACGCTTAACGCTTGCTGCCGTGTGTACAACACCTACGCGTGTTGGGCGTCGAGCCAAAGGCCGACTCCCAGCTGCAGCATGCTTCACACCCTCAGTGCGAGCGGCGACCGGCACCCAAGTGTGAACAACCATGTCCATGGCCAAGGGAGTAGGTTTCACGACCAAGTCAAACGAAGGAATTGTGTCCACAGACTCCAGGGAAGAGATATTGGACTGCAAAAACTTTTGGGGCGACCTCTCAGCGGCTGAAAGCATCCGCCTTTCGTCGGTCATGTCCAGACGAGGCGGCGACGACCCAACCATGGCGGCGACGACGACCTGGTTCGACGAGGGTTGGCGCTGTGGTGACTGGATTTGGGCGACGACGTCGTCACACTCGAGGCCCTCCATGCTGCCAACCATACCCAACGATGGCGTGTTGCCATCGAGAACAACAGCGACCTGCAGATCTGCGCCCGGCGACGGATGGAATGAAGAACAGATGTTAGGGACGGCCACCAGCAGATCTGAAGTGGGTGGCACTGCTTGAACATTGGCCGGACAGGTAGCATCACTCCGACCGACCGACGCAGCCGGCTTGGAACCAGAGAGGTCCAAAGCAGCGGATGAATTCTCCACGACCATGGCAATGTCGTGCCCCTCCAAAGAGCGCTGCAAGGAGACGACCTGAGCTTTTAGGAACTCACGCAACGACTGCTCCTTCTCCGACAACAACCTTTTTCCCTCAGCCATGTCCAACTGATAGATCACCTCCATGGCCATGTGCAGTCGGACCTCAGGCGAGGGGATGCCGGAGGATGGGAGAGGCGCCGAGGTCTGGGCACCCATCAGAGCGACCTTGGTTGAAGCGGGTGTTGGAGACGAGGATGCAGGGGCGACCGTGTGGATGGGCGGCGGCGACCAGGGGCAAGGCGGCGACTTGGGGCACATCTCAACCTTGTGAGGGCCGAATCCCGGAGATGAGGAAGCAGGGGCGACCGTGTGGATGGGCGGCAGCTCCGGGACGAACGTCGGCGTCCTCCTCGGTGCCGACCTGGGCGCTCGATGTCCGGCGAGCCGGGGCGACGAGGTCGGCGCTGGGGCCGAGGTCCGCCCGCAGCCGGAGACGGGCGGCTTGTGGAGACCGAGGAGATGGACAGAGGGGGAGGGAGGAGTGCCCGACGGAGGCGGAGGCGGCGGCGGCGGCTGCGGACGGGACGCCCCGCAAGATCCGGCAAAGGGACGCCCCCCGAGATCCGCGAGCTCCATGGGACTCCGGGAGTGGGAGGGAGAGGGAGGAGGGGAGGGAGAGGCGCGCGGAAGGAGGGGCCGGACGCGGCGGCCGCCGGCGGCGGCGGCGGCGGCGGCGGGACGAACCCTAGGCGGGTCGCCCCTCCGTCGCCCCTGGAGCCTCACGGGCACGGGCGGTCATTTTTCCCGTTCCTCCCCCCGCGGGCAGCTACTCGGATTTGGGGGCGACGAGATTGGGGGCAGCTTGAAGGATTTGGTAGCTGCGGGTTTGGGGGCAGCGAGATGGAATTGGGCAGCGGGATTTACCTCATTTATGCTCAGTGTTGTAGGAGCAGCAGTACTACAAGCCCGCACCCCCTCTCCAATTTGTTGTAGCTTCACCACTGACTGTATTAGTAGTTTTTGTTATGATGTTATCCTTGAAGCCAAATTTTTACCTAGCGATCGATGGTGCAGAAATTCCATCGAGGGACAGTTAGTTAATTACGCGTTACGGCTCTCCCAGTCCCGGGCAGTGGTATATATGTGCGATCTACTAGCGCGGTGGTTTTTAGATATGCACCGGATCGATCGACTAGACCCCAGCTATCTAGCTGTGAGCCTCGATCGATCTTGACAGTCGGCGACAAACCTTGTTTGTGTTCGTAGTCCGATCTTAGATTTGGCATGCATGCCATGAATATGATGCGTCTGCCTGCATTCATTGGGATCCGCCGGAAGAGGAGCCGTACAAAAAATGCTTGCTGGCATGCATGACTATGCTGGTGCGCGTGTTGCGCCCGGCTTCTTCTTCTTCCATCCTCCCCGAGTTTGTTTGTTGTAGTATACCTTTATTGTTAACGTGTCTGGATTCTTGAGTTCCCGCCATGCATGCATGCATGGTAACTTTAGGAATGTAGTACTGTAATATGGACAGGGCCTGTGAGGCCATGGATAATCGATCCGCGTACGTACGTAGATATATAGTGGACCTGTACCGGCCGGGCCGCCCAGCCAGGCGATCGAGGGCGGAACAAAACAAAGCAAGAAAGCATGGATCAGTGCATGTCGCGATGCGACCAGACAAGATCCACCATGCATAGCATACGTGCACGTCTTTTCTCACTCTTCCTGGCCGCGATCGACATGCATGCACCGGTAATCGCGAGGCAGTTTATTCTTAACGAGAGCGTCTTGGGAATGTTTGGCTTGGGTTTGGGTTTCTCGCCTCGCCTCTCTGGGTGGTTACTCGATCGAAACGAGAGGTCCCCTCCCCTTAGTCGACTCTCGACGGATGAGAGGAACCACAAGCATAAGAGCTCGCTCAACCATGCATGTTCGTCGCTCCCTTCTGCAGTAGTACAGTAGGTGTCGACCAAAAGCGCTGCATGTAATCCTGGCGGGTGGGCTTTCAGCTCATGATCAGCAGCCAGGCTGCATCAATATACTAGTATATACCCTTCTGGGGAAAATGCATGGCTTTGCAGGCGAGAGCAGCACAGAGGCCCATGCACTTTTGTTCGTGGCTGCTGCTAGCTATAGCTTGTTGCGCCTTTGTTCGTGGCCGCCGATCGGCTTCCTTCCCCGCGCTTTTGCTCACTCCTACGTCGTTGGGGACTTTGAGGAGTCGTCAGTCTTGGTCAGCGTCAACCGTGACTGGACCGACGTCGACTGATATCCTCTTCTCATCCTTCGCTGCTGCTACTACTGTTGCGCTCTCTGCTCCCCTGTTGTCGCTGCGCGTTGCCTTGGACTTCTCATGGAAATTAAAGGCGCAGGGCGAGACCGTACGTGCAGCTTTGCTTCCATGCATGCGCGCAACTTAGGTAGGAGTACGCAAACACCGAAGGCGTTCGTCTGCGTACGTTGTGCCGTACGTCGCTGGTCTCCCCGGCCTCGGGAGAAGCAGCTCTGCAGCTGGGAGAAACGTCAGCTATAGATCGATCATGTGACAGCCCAATCCACAGGATCTTTGTCCCACGGTGCTGTTTAAGCAGACACGAGATAATACAACACTTTCGACTTAATTAACAAGTTCATTATTATTATAATATAAGTTCAGAGTGTAGCAGAAGTGATAAACGATAAGTTTGAAAGCGGAAGATACACGAGAATTACACTACTCTCATCGATACAGCATGAGTGACAATCTGATGCCCGATCAGATAATCACACTAGCAACACCCATCACTGCAGCGGCTGATCAGACTCCAATTAATACCTGAAAACAACGAAGGCACAAAGCCTGAGTACTAATTACTCAGCAAGTCTTACCCGTCAAATTAACTCTAGACATGCAAAGGCCCAATAATAGGTGGCTGATTTTAAATATAACTCGCCCTAGGCAGCAGTAATTGTTGTTAATTAATTCTTATTTCAGATTTTATCTTCTTAAACAATATCATAAATGATGATCATATAACAGCAAGCATAAAGGCATAAACATGGCTGAACAGTAATTATGATAATACTCATGATAATAAACCTCCAGCTATCAGATATCAACAACATTCATCATCATAACCAATAGTTGAGTACTACGTGAAGACTCAATTCACAAGCGGGTACTCATTACTGCGAGGGACAGCGATTGCAATCGATTTACACCAGCTGGCGAAAACCCGAAGTACACGACGTATATGCACCACTCAAGATGGTCATATACGGCAACCTTTCACAAGACAGTAAACACCAAGGAGGGTCCAGTGTAAGGAGTTGGGCAGCCGTCCCACCATCGTCATAGTCAAGACCTGCCCAACTACGCCCAGCGTGTCTTTCAACCAATAAACTGGGTACCAACCAACGATGCCACCATACATGCTACATAGGTTTACTAGCTCCCATAGCACTAGTATGCCTCCGGTACTGTTCAATGCTTGATCAAGGGGCCAACAACGAATCGGTCCTTAATCGACTAGGCAGGGCTACCGTAGTCAACACCTCCATGTGTTACTACAATCTATACATGCATATTTCATCCTGCCCGGTCTCATCCATAAAACATCTCAATATTCTCTTGGGAGATCATCTTTTAATTATCATCATCTGATCATAGCCGATACTACTCATAGCCGTAAGCATAGCAATTTCTATCGATTACTAGTATAGACACTTAGTAACCATAGGTCATTTGGAAGCATGCAACTGGATTTCATTCAACTCCTACAACTTAAGTGCACATTCATTCTATACTTCCTACATCATGATCTCTAAAAAGAGAAAAATTTGTAAAAGGGTTTGGAATGAACCGGGGCTTGCCTTGTTCTAATGAACTGATGTTAGTAATTTCAACTTCAGCTTCTTCAGTAAGAGACTCCTTCTGAATATACTCCTAGTGGTCGTTTCCTAAAATGCGATATATGTCAATTTAATAATACATCGAAGATGCAACGACATGTATGATGCAAAGAGTGATTTCACTCAGATTTGAAGGATGTGCATGGTTCTGAATTGGTGAACCAATTTAAATTAAAATTCATCTGAAGTATTTCCTTCATTGACTCCCATGAAGCATTATTATCTCATTAAGTATTTTGTTCAAATTATCACAATTGAGCTCATAAATTATGTTAATTGGTCATGAGTAGTTCAGGGATGGTCTAAACATGTAACAACAGTTCCGGAATAAATTTACCCTAATTTAATCCCTAATATAGTTAATTTAGTCATCACAACAATGTTGCAACAGAAACTAATTCCTATAAAATTTGTATGAACAGCTCTGATCAAACCCAAAATTATGGTGAAAGGTGATCACCTAAGCTATACACATGCACAAGCTCAAGGTTATTTTATGACTAGATTAATTTATTAAGAAGATGACAAGTTTATCAAAGAGAAATTTATAATTAGTTCTCTTTACAGAAACAAGATGAACATCATAGACCACTGTGAAGGGCATGTCACAAGGATTCCAACAAGCCCTAGTTTGCAATTTTTGGATAAGTAAATCATTTATTATGAATTAAACAAGGTTAACTAGGGTTTAACTTCTAACAATTATACAGGACAGAACATGTATGAACACTGATCAACTTGCTGTTCTTAGGATAGATCTCATCAATATGAATCCAACAAAATTTAGTTTACAATTTTTGGACTTCAGAATCTTTTTATATCGATTTTTGAAGTTTAATCAAAGTTCCACTGTATTTACGAAATTGCCATCGTCGTCTTTATCAGAACAGAGGTACAGACGACGGCTGGAAATCCTCGAAATCACTTGGTTTAAGTGGTGGAATTGAACAATAGATGAATCAAATGGATGGATAAGTATATGAGGAAGCTTCAAATGCGAGTAATTGCAATATTTCTCACCGGAGAAGCGGGAATCGCCGACGAGATGGATGAGGGTCACCGGCGAGGTCGTCGGAGAAAAACTCGAAATACTCCCTAATCCATCCACGGTTTCGAGTGTGGTTTGTTCCTGGAGCTAGAGGATGTCGAGCCGGTCCTGTGGATGGCCTGAGCTCGTGCTGTGGTGGAGCGAGGTGGCGGCGCTATTAACTTCAGTGGCCGGCGGCCATGGCGGCTGTGAGGGCAAGGAAAAGAGAGAGCGGGAGTGATCGAGAAAGAGTGAGCTGAGGGAGGCGATAGAGGAGAGTTCGAGGCACAATTGTGATGCTCATCCGATTGGTTTAAGCGCGGACACGCCGGCAGGCAGGCAGGCAAGAGCTGGAGCGGTGGAAGCAGGAGGTGGCGCGGTGATGAACTGTCGAGAGCGAGAGAAAAAGAAAGTGAGGCTGAGTTGTGGGTCCCACACGTTTCCTTCTCAAAATTTACAGAAATGCACTCTCTTTTGTAAATTCAAAATAAATGGCAAATGAGCTCCAGAAATTCCCAAATTTCACATGGGACTTGTTTGACACCTGTAGAGGACACCTGTCCAGTTGGTTTGATGAAAACTTGCGGGATTCAGATTTAAAAGTCAAACAGTTTATTTAAATTTTAAACTTGTTTGATTTATTTGAGGTACTTCCCAATTTCTAATGCTTCTAAATTTTTGGCTAGATTTTTATTTCACTTGTAGCTTTCACATAAATTCTTGATTGCACATAATTCTGTTCATTTCTTTTAACTCTTTTTTTTTTTAAATTTGACTTAAATTCGGATTCTATTCAAATTTTTGATCCTTCATTTTATGTGACTTAATTGAAATTTGCCTCTAATCAAGTTTACATGATGACTAAACACTGTAGAGAAATGAACGAGACATCTGGGATGTCACAGATCAGTACGTTCTTCTTTTCTTCAGTTTCGGCAGCTTGCCCTCCTTATTATATGTCACGTAGCCGGAGATCGATGGCGAGCGATGCTACAACCTAGAAGAAGGGATCCCTGCTTCTACTACATCTCTAGGTGACGTGACGGCAATTAAGATGCTTAGATATCAGACGTCCCGCCAGGACCACCGATCGACCGGCGACGGCCACCACACTGCCGGGAAGCACGACGTCGACCGCCTCTCTGATCCAACTCTGAAGCGAGCTGGACAGATTCCCCGGCCCGTTCCCCCTTCCCGAAGGGCAATTTGAAACTCGTTGCGGTCCCTGCAGCTAGCTACATGGGCGCTTGTTAATTAAGCACAATCATCGTCGGCCCTGCGCGCCGTCCTCCGATACAGCTCGATCGCATATTGATCCTTTTGGGGGAAAATGACTTTGCAGCCGTGTCGAGAGAATGAGCATCGCGCCCATCTGTGTGTGTGTGTGCTTTTTCTTTGCATGGGCCATGGCCGCCGCCAACCGGCTTTTGCTCCCCTAGCTTGCTTAAAGTTGCACGCGTCGATCGATCGACTGCTCCTATCCTTTATTAGCTGCCCTGCTCCTTGTTCATGCTACGTCTTGCGTTCATTCGCCGTCTCAAAAGGTTCAGGCTCAAGACATTCATTCAGCTCGATCGATTACGCATCCATGGGGACGTCAGTGTCTTGAGTCAGCCAACCTGATCACAGACCTCCTAGAAGTCGGACTGGCCACCTGCAACATGATTACCGCTAACTGAAAATTAGAAACTGTGAAAAACAAAAGGCCAACACACCCCAGAGAAAACGAAGGGATGTAACAACAGTACGTACTACTACTTCTGCCTACCTTGCCGCCGCCATCTCTGGTCCCGACTGACTTTGCCATGAAAAGAAACAAGCTCATTCAACCCCTGGGCCCCTGCTCCTGCTGGTATCCTAGGAGTTGACAGCAGCGATCTTCACCCTTTTCAATGAAGCCGTCTACTATCGGTACTAGTACGACGATGATGACTCGATAGATTCTCCCAGGAATAATTGTCATGCTATGAGACCGCGTACGGCTGCTTTTGCGCAAGGACGGCTCCAAGTCAAATTGTGCTGAGCCTCCACTTGAGATGCATGGCGGGTCGACCTTGCATTGCTTCAGATTTTAATTTTAGCCATGGCCGGCGCGGTACATATATATCTCTGCCGGTCATCAACATTCATCGCAAAACTTTAAGTAGGGGCATCAGGAACATGCATGGCACGCACAAAACGAGGGGGAAAATCAATGAGAGAGAAGAAGGTCGTCGGATATGCTACATTCGATCTCCGATGGTTTGATAGTCTGACTCTCAGTAGCACTGCAAACATCATGCTCTGATCCACTTAGCTGGCACTGGCTGGTTCGCTCCGAAGTCCCCGGAAAAGGAAGAAACACAAGTGGTAACCACCGGTGCCCTGCTGCATTTGTGTTACGACCGGAGTACTCGCTTTCACCTTTTTTTTTTTTCGAGAACGTTCGCTTTCATCTCAAAACAAACTCGACGCGATGGACCTGTACCGTCAGCAGCAGCAGGCAAGGGACGACGACAAAAGCATGTATCCGTAGATCGATCGCGTCCGGCTTCAGCTCGATCGATACGTCGCCGCCGGTGCGAGAAGGAGAAGCAGTGGGAAACCCAAGGAATTAAGCGACCGAGAACATCATCATCGAACAATCCACACGGGCTACGTACGCCGCAACGCCGGTCGGACTTCATCGATGATAACGGAATAAAAATGCTTCGTCGAGGGAACGGGCGGCGAAAAGTGCATGCTAGTACGTGCACTCATGGTGGGAAAATGGCTTTGCGGTTGCATGCATCGTGTAGCGGCCCATGCACCACACTCTCTGTGCGCTAGCTTGCCCTTTTGCCCCCACGTTGCTTTTTTGCTCCCATGCTTCAAGCTGCAATACGTCGATCGGGGTCTCTCTGCATCGTTCATTTCTCCTCGTCGATGTGCATCTGCCAAGGTTATGGCCCGTCTTAAAAAAAAAAGGTGCTCGCCCTGCCAAAGCGAGTCACCGTGGTCCGGTTAACGGCGAAGCGTTTATGAACAACTCCAAGGCTGAAGCTCACCTGACCAAAATTGGAGCAGTGCAAGTTTCAGGACTTCCCTTGGGTCTAGTTTCGTTTCATTATTCCTAGTACCATACAGATACAGGTCTCGCTGTCGGTTGTGTCTACGAGTCAACTTGGCACCGCCCAGATGGCCTTGTCAGTCACCTAGTACTAGTACGAAATCTTTACCAATTTCAGTGAAGCCGTAAAAGTGTCTACCTGTACTAGGACGATCATTCCATATTTTAGATTCTCACCAGCACTCGGAACAACTCTCTCGTGCTATGATCGCGCGCACGGCTGGCGCAGCCTACTTTGCGCGAAATGCCCTGAAAAGCGTAGCTCCAAATATGAACACAAGCGCTGCCTTTTTCCCACCTCCACACGGAAACACGATGATTGGCAGTCTCGAATGGTACCGGGACACCGGATGCCAAAGCACGAATTCATTTTTGCATTGACGAGTACTTCTTATACTAGCTAGAATCTTGTAAAAAGTTTCACATAAAAAGTTTTGTGTTCTGTAAGAATCAGGGATATAAGAAACACGGTTGCGATTGGGGAAGGCCCCATTACACTTGCAATTTCTACGATAACTTCAGTATGGTGTCGTCTGTCAAAAGAATGGCAGACTGGCGACAGCTTTCATCTAACAAAGCTAAGAAAAGATGACTTTCTACCTTGATATCTCAAGCCAGTGGATGAATAGCTCTTGTTTACTAAACCACCCAGTGTGTACAGCCTAACATGCCCACATTGTAACACAGCAGGGAAAAATAGTAGTACATGTGTGTGGCTGTGTGCTGTATGATTGCATTCAATCAAGCAAAACAGATATTCTGGTTGTTACTTCCAAGCTTAACGTAGATGTCACATGTTCAGGCAAAAGAAACTAGAGAATCCATGCGAGTAAATAATTGCAACAACCAAATACAGGAGTCTCTTCAGTGTCGGCTACTTCTATACAATTAGCAATTATGGCACAAAAGCAGATACGGCATTGCAAACAATGGTACGACCATCTACAGTCAATCATCTAATCATCTATATATATATTTAGCTACTTGGCCAAGAGATCTTGTGAATAAAGGGAGCAAGGTTTAAGCGCAAGAGCACAGAGAATACACAAGATTCTGATACCAGGACCGCTACATTACCCGGACCCGCTTGGAGTTTGAACTTACAGCATCTCTCACCCCTTTGCCCGTCACTGCATATGGTGATGAAGCTACTGGAAGTGACGGGGACTTATCAAGGTATGCATATCGCTCATTACCGTTCCAGTATAAAATCAGTCGATTTGTGCATGAGTGGGACCAGCTGTCACCTGCATAACAAGATCTTTGTTCTCAGTTTACTAATTATTATTATTATAACTAGGTTAACTTATCAGAAGATTGACCAGAAGAATGCCTTGAGAACGGGGTCACTGTAAATGTAGGGGAAATGTAGATTTAGACATAAGATGCATCTTGCTTATGTAAACTTAAGTGTATTGTATGTGAACTTCATCTGACTACCTAAATCGTATATACATTCCGGGTAGGGGACTCTATTCTGATATTACATAAGAAGTAATGATGGCATGAAACCCATACAAGTACCAGGAGGAATACATTGATGCATGAGTGGGACCAGTTGTCACATGCATAACAAGATCATTGTTCTCATCTTGTGGAAACATTCGAGTGTCCAACCCATGAAATATTAGGAAGAGGAATAACATGTCCCAGAAATCAGTTTGAAAATCACCCACCCGAACTTTGAAGGTCACATATATTAGGAGCAATAATATGTCCCAGAAATCAGTTTGAAAATCACCCGCCCAAACTTTGAAGGAAATGTGACCGTCACTATCATAATTTGGAAGCTGCCAGAACATTGACCAGCTATAGAGATTCAAGAGTAATCAACCCCTAATAGCTACTATTTATAACTGTTTATGATCCAAAGGACCAGGATCAGTGCAGGTTTATGATCAAAAGAAACAGCAGAACGAATCCAGAGGAACAGGATCAGTGAAGGTTTATGATCAAAAGAAACAGCAGAATGAATTCAGAGGAACAGGATCAATGCAATTGGTGTAAATTTGCAAAGTTTCTTGTCTTAACATCATGAAAAAGAAATCCTAGGGAGTAATTGGACAAATGTTAGATTGATTTCTGGCGGGTGGCTGGCATATATCAGAGAAACCTTGTCCAAAATCAGTTTGAGATGTGGTTTGGACTCAAACTTCCAACAGAGGCCTCCACAGAGGATTCTGAGGTGTATTAAAAGTGCATGGCGACGCAGGGCTCGGCCAAAGATAGCATGCAAGAAGGCAGTCAAGAGAGACTCGGAAGACATGGAATATATCCCAAGAATTGTCTTCGGATAGAAGAGAGTGGAAGTTAGCAATCCATGCGCCCAAATTATAACCTGGGATATTGATCTATTTTTACTATTAATACTTAATTAAACAAATTACATTATATTTTATTATCCTCTCACTAAGCGCCACTTGTGGGTTCCATTCTAGCTTACCACAACTTGCTTGGGACATAAAGGCATTTTTGTTGTAGAGGGATAATGTACCTTGTGTTGCATAACTTTAAGCTACGTCCACTATATATGAATCTAATCCCATTGTATACATCATTTTTTCCATCCAGGTATGTGGTCTGTTCAGTCTACACAAAAATAACGATGGCACGAAAAATGCATATACAAATAATAACAAGCTAGACAATGGGGAGATGCATTGCATAATCATGGTTCTTAAAGTGAGCCAAATAATTGAGTGATACTGAAATATTTCTTATGTTCAGTAAAAGGACCAATCTGACATAACAGGTCAGTAGTTTTGACCAAGTTATTTGAAGTGTCTGTCCAGACCTAGATCACGGCAAGGTACATTGATAACAAAACAACATGAACTAGGAGAAACAATTATGCTGCTTACAGTAATGTTGCAAACAATAGAATCATAAGCATCTAACATTTATTGGAAGCTGAAATTAGAGTATAATTGCATGAATATAAACTGACCTAGAGCAAGAGTCAGCTGAAATGATCCTTCTGTAAATTTCGTAGTGACTTGGTTCAACAAGACAACCTGTTCAAAAATGACAAGTATATTAGATCAAATTAAGTCATCTTTACCTCGGAGACAGCCATCATGAAGCTATTTCCAGAAACAAACTTGATGGATAGCTCTACAGAAAAGAGTTCTTTGTGATGGAGGAAGATCTGAATTCCTAAACCGACCCCGCTGTTTTTATGTGTTCATGTGCACGCAGGAAATCCTATTTACTGCTGTTGGTTAACTATAATATACATTTGAGTTATAAGAAGTTTATGTGTCATATAACCCTCCCAAATCCTCGTTCAGGAAGCAGGGTTTCTCGCTGCTTAGCCGTAACCTGAATTTTTGAATGGCACAAAAGAGATGTGAGTCTGTTTCCTATTAATCAATCAGCAGTAAGAACAAATATAGCATATTTTTTTCTCACAAAAAAAATATATACCTTTTATTTGCTAACTGTAATTCAGAAGACCATAATGAACTGATAGTACAAACAACATCACAGAGGTGGCAGGGGTTGAACAAAAGGAGACAACATCTATTTACAATATCATGATAGTAGTTAACACATACAGAGCCTTGATCCACGCGGTGGGCAACTTACCGCCAAATTGTAAGCCTTTGAAAGCTTCATCAACTTTAATGATAATCCACTGAGAACTCTTGTTCTCAGTGCCAGATCATCAAAATCTTGTCGAAAGTGGAAAGTGACACTATCAATTATAACTATACGCACCTGTGAAGTAAAACACTGCTAAGCCTATTGTTGTATATTGCAAAAACAAAGGACTGTAGGGAAAATTACAGTTCTCTATTGCAAACAGTAAAATTTTCTTGATGAAAAATGTTATCGACGCAAGGACAGAGAAAATTTCAGGCTAATAGAACTAGGATTGAAGAGTCAACAGTTCAAGAAACCCACATCCTTATGCTCTCGAAGGAACTTCTCCAGGTAGTTTATAACTGCAATTTGTTCAGTATAGCTGCATATTCGGAAGTAAAAAATGCCTGCCAGGAAATGCTCGGGCTGCAGTTTCCCTTGGCCAGATGAAGTTTTCTCGTGGCTGTGAGGAAAGTGCTCCAGTATGTCACTGATACAACCTTCAGCAATTTGATAGGCACGTTCAACCATGAAACTGCCCTCCGTATCTGTTGGGTGAAGGAAATAACTATTAGGCTTTGTAAGTAAGGCACGAGATGAGAAACGTTCTCTTCTGCTGGCCAATTTACCAATATAAACTGCTTTTCCACCAAGGCCACCATATTCCACTGGGATCTGGACATTGATTGCTAGCTGAATCCTGAAAATGTGTTGTAGTTAACAGGGAAATCCTCGACGAATTTGTATTCTGTAGTATGTCGAACATACCCAAGTTGAGTCTTACCGACCCCCGGAACGCCACCTGAATAAAACAGTGCTGCTCATTAGGCAAGTCGCTTCTTCAGATACATCAGCTGAGATAATTATTTTCGGTTAAACTACTTGCTAGAGGAAAACGAAAAGAAGTTGACCGAGTACTAGTTGAGAAGCAGGATACAGTAAGAGGTGCTGAAATCCTCAAATTCATCAAAACGGTAGGTTCAACAGAACAATTATTATTCACTAGGAGACAGAAGGCAAATAAAAAAGCACAGGTTACTCAACTAGATACAAGATCATTGGCTCCGACACTTGTGGTATTCACTTACATTGAACTGTACAATATGTTCTATACCTAATCAAGTGTTCACACATTACACAGTTAGAAACTATGATAGAATTTAAAAACCTCACCAATCTCAGTAACTTCTTTGCAGTGAATCCCCCCACCAAGTATGTTGTTGATGCCACCAGAACCAGTAGTGATATGTTTCTGAGACTGTTCGTCCGATAGCATGTCCCATGCATTTTGGGCTCCTGCAATTTGTTTATGTGAGTGAAAACAAAATAGTTATATGAACCTTTACACACAAAAGAAAAAGTTATATGAACCATTGTTATACTGCTAGGTAACCAGGCAAGTCAATGGTGCTGCTTCACAGAAAATAAGAAAACAAGTACTAGTAACCAGCAGGCTGGAAAAATGCAGTCCTCATAATGTTTCCAAGAATAAAAATCATGATAATATGTGTTATACTGCTTTGCGCATACATCCATCGAATGCTGGTTAATTAAGCCCAGAAAGCCCTAAATACATGTAAAGATGAGTATGGGATACGCTGTTGCTGGAGCGGGACCACGCGGACGGCGGAACAACTAACTCGAGCAATCGAAGCAAGCTAGGGCTTACCAGGTAGCAAGGGTGGATCTCCGCTTGACGCCATTTCCTTAGGCTCTAGTGGAGAGGAGCAGCGGGACGCCGGCTACAAGAGAGGGACGAATCCTTAGCGGCGGCGACGGCGAGCGCTTCCGGTGGAAAGAGGCAGGCGCGAGACGGCGATGAGGTCCAAGGCTTCCGAGAAAAAGGAAGCAGGCAACACGGGCTACGGAAGGCCGCGAGTGGGCTACTGGGCTAAGATGAGCCGAACAGAGACTCTTTTTTTTTTACCAAAATAAAACTCACGTGTGAAGAAGACTTGTAACATGCAAAATCTGAGTGATTTGAGTGTTTTCGGTTTTAATATCAGTCAGATTAATGGAAGCTTAAAATTGACTGAATACTGTAACCGTTTCAGTCACATTTTGCAGCCGAGCGTGACTCAACTGCATAGAAAAAACAACACCGAACAAAAAAAAAGAATGAAGTACACTGAAATGACTAGGAAGGACCAAACTAAACAACAGGCTGGATGAGTATTAGGCCCAGCGTGTCTACAGGCTGTTGGATACAAAATTCGACTAAAAGACAAATCGTTTTGCGAGGGAAAAAAAAATCTTATTCTTCACACGCTGGAGCACCCTAATGTGTGACTTTCGTGCCGATAGAAATCCAAACAGACACGCCTCTTCTTCCTCCTTCAGCTCAACCCGACTTGCATCCCGGCCGACCTGCTTTGCCCACGCCCGCGCCGCCCGTCTTGTGCGCTCGTCCGTTGCCTGTGCCGCCTCACTTGCGCCCGTGCCCCGAGCCGGCGCCGGCGACCCGAGCCAACGCCCGCACTGCCCGCCCGCACCCTCGCCTGCGCTGCATGCCAAGCGACCGCACCCGTCGCACCCCGAGCCATCATGGCCGAGCTTGACGAGAGGAGGAATAGGAAAGAAACCATTGTTCCATGAACTAGAAACTAATGTTCCACGAACTCGGAATAATTGCCAGGAAGTAGAAACCACTGCTCCAGGATTTCGGAAGAATTGTTCCAGGAAATAGAAACAAATGTTCCAGAAAGTATAACCAATGTTCCATGAATTAGGAACAATTGTTCCAGGTAGTCGAAACTAATGTTCCACGAATTCATAACGATTGTTCTAGCATGTAGGAACAAATGTTCCAGCAATGAACCAAAATTGTTCCAACTTTTTTGAAATATTTTGTTCCAATGTAAATCTTGCTAGGCCTGTGTGCTTTGTGGGCTGCTATTGGGCTGGGTGCTCCAAAGTTAGCACCCGAGTTTTATATAGAGGCCCCTGTGATGAAATGGTAAAGTGGGCTATGAACGAGTGACCACATACGAATAAGAGAACTCCAACAGTCCTCTTTCTCATCTCCTGCTCGTCAAAAACTGTCATTTGATGTATGAGGAGACAAAAAACATACTTCAGCAGTGTCCCTACTGCATCCCTCTTTTATTTCATGCATCAATTCCTCCCATCCATCCTTTATTTTATGCAAATCTTCCACCCATCTCCTACTCCAACTACCCCACAACACGAAACATTTTTCCTTTCTCGTTCCTTCTAGGTTGAGCACATGCTGCTCCTGCCGCTTCTTCCCGTCAGCCTGCCACCACCCGCCACTCATCGGAGCACCATCGCCCACTCTCCCCGACCCTAGTCGCGCCCAAGTCGCGTCCTCCATTTTGACCCGAATTGAGGGCCTCGCGACCTTGCCGCAGCCATTCATAGGGCCTGCCGTCGTGGGAGCTCCAACACGATGTGCGGTGGGAGTGGCGGCGCTCCCACCTGGCTCCATTGACTTGCGCCAGGGGTGACATTGATGGTCCAGCTGGCATCAGCGATTGCGAAGCGCGAGCACGCTACGAGTGCGTTGGCACGTGGCGGCGGAGTGCGGGGACGCGTGCGGCCATGGATCCCGCGGCGTAGCTCCTCGTCCCAAGGGCGTGCTGTAAGCTTCATGACCATTGGAGTTTGGAAACCCCAAAGGTATGAATGTTTTGGTGATTGGGTGACCATATTGATGTGACTAACATTTCCTTGTAGGATATACAAATGGTCATGTCAATGAAGCGTCGTCTCACATACTCTATCTATCGACGACTTGGTGATTGGTTGCCTCGACAATTCGGATCGAGAACTTGATGGAGTCGCGGAGAAGATGTGGATCAAGGCTAAGGACATGCTAGATCCAAGCGAGTGTTGCTTGGTTAGATGTTAGCTTGAGTCCATAGGAAAAACCGGACTATCAAGAGGGATCGAATTGGTTCTCTTAGCGCACACTAGGTTAGAGATCATATGGATGCATAGTGAGTCTCTCGAGGGCTAGGGTGGCTGAAGAGAAGAAGAGGAACCAAGGATGAAGAAGTTGGAAGCAAAGATCAAGAGTGGATCAAGTTTTCAGCTTATCCGGTAGAGACCGGACAGTACGGTCCTAGGGACCGTATGGTACGGTCTTCATTGAAGATCCAGACAGAGAAGTGAAGTCTCGGGATGCTGAGAAAATGAAGACCGGACAATGGACCGTATGGTACGGTCAAGGAGACCGGACAGTACGGTCATCAGAGGATTTCCAGACAGAGAAGATGGAGTTTCTGGAAGTGGAAGAAATGAAGACCGGACAATCGACCGGACGGTACGGTCCTAGGGACCGGACAGTACGGTCTTCATTGGAGATGAAGAAGAAGATGGAGATGCGCCTGGAAATAGAGACCGGACAATACGGTCTGGAAGAGACCGGACAGTACGGTCCTTTGTACGGTCTCTAGTTTCGCAGGGCACTTTTGGGCAACGGCTAGTTTTGAGTTGGTAGCCTATAAATAGTTGGTTGCCCGCCCTTTGAGGGGCCTCTTGGCCATTGTTGGAGTGCAGGAAACTCAGAGGGAGCCAAGAGCAAGGGAGAGAAGCACTTGTGAAGGATTTGGAGTGATCCTAGTGCTTGAGAGAGTAGCAATTGCATCCACTTGATCTCTAGGCTAGTGTGAGCTTGAGAGAGTCACTTCGGTTTGTTACTCTTGGTCTATGGCGAGGCCTAGACCGGTTAGGCGTTGGTGTTGAGCTGTCCAAGGAGATTGTGGAAGCTAACACAAGTTTGTACACGGTCTTGGAGCTTCCCGTGCGAAAGAAGCATCACTAGTGGAGCGCCCTTTGGCACGCATCACGTGCGGAGCCTTACCTCCGGAAGAGTACCCGGGATCGAGCCCGGCGGGACGTGCCCGCGACTTCACTCGGAGGGTGAAGTGTGCTCTAGGAGGGATCGCCATCGAGCGGAGGGACGGGGTCGAGACTCCGGCGGGAGTGACCCAACGTGGAGTAGGGGAAGGCGCCACCCTTCCGAGACCACGGGAAAAATCATGAGCATTCCTATCTCTATCTCCTTTACATACTAGCATTTACGCTTCCGCATTTACCTTTATGTGCTAGTAGAATTGCATGATAGGTTGTCTCTTTACTACTTGGTAGAATTGCTTGTTAGGCTTTACTACTTGGTAGAATTGCTTGCTAGGGTGTTGCTTGTTGCATAGACTAGATTGTGTGCGCGCATCGCTTGCTTTTGTTATCACCTTATCTAGTCTTGCTAGCTTCACGCCTAAAGTACGTTTGGGAGAAATTGTTGACACACCGATTCACCCCCCCTCTCGGTGCCCTTGATCCTTTCAAGTGGTATCAGAGCCTCGTTGCTCAAATAGGGCTTAACCGCCTTGAGTAAGGATGCCGAGAGATCATGGGCCGCCCCCGTTCGATGGGACCGACTATGCCTATTGGAAAGCTCGCATGCAAACTTACCTCGAGGCTCTCGACCCCATCGCATGGGAGGTGACAAGTTCCGGTGTCTCTCTAAGGACTCCCATTGGTACTCTTGATGTGAATCTCGCAAAGGCAAATGCTAAAGCTAAAAATGCCTTGTTTGAAGCTATCACTAAAGAGGTCTTTGCTCGAGTCAAGTCCGCGGGTACCGCTCATGAAGTATGGACTCAAATTCAACAAATTCATGAGGGTTCCACGGACGTGAAAGAGGAAAGATACTATGTGCTAAAGAACAAATATGATGACTTTGCCATGTCTTCGAATGAGCTAATCAATGATACTTACTCTCGCTTGAATGTGCTTGTAGAGGATATCAACTCTCTCGGTGTGAAGGACAAGATTGATGATGGTGACCTTGTGCGGAAGATCTTGAGGATTCTTCCAAGGGAGAAATATGGAGCACTCATCACATGCCTCTTCAACACCGACATTCAACACCTCACATCCCACAAGCTACTTGGGAAGATCACCGCCTTCGAGAGCTACAACCTCGACAAGAAGCTTGATGAGAAGCCCTCCAAGAATCTTGCTTTTGCATCCGAGGGGTCAAGCAAGAAGATGAAGAAGGTGGTGACTCAAGATTCAAGTGATGAAGAGCTTGAAGAAGACGTTGAAGACTTGTTGCAACTTCATCCCAATGATCTAGCACTCCTCATGAAGAGAAGCAACTTCTTCAAGAGAAGATTCATCAACAAGAAAGATGCCGAGTGCTACAATTGTGGAGAGAAGGGTCACTTTGCCAAGGAATGTCCGAAGCCAATCAAGAAGAGCAAGAAGAAGACTCAAGAGTCAAGCGATGATGAAGAAGAAGACCCTAGAAGCAAGTACAAGGCAAGGAAGAGGTTTGTCAAGAAGGAAAGCTCTAGAGGCAAAGACAAGAGAAGATCATCTCGCAAGGGACTCTATGTTGGAGAGTGGGTTTCGGATGATGATAGTGATGAAGAAGAAAGTGATGACTCATCCTCCAAGGGAAAGAAGATGGCCGGCATAGCTCTCACCAACATCTCCGAGACTCTACCTCCACCACCGACTTGCTTGATGGCCAAAGATGATGATAGTAGTGAAGATGAGAAGAGCGAGTCCGATGAAGAGTTTGGTGAGGAGGATAAGCCCACATATGAGGAACTCTTGGATAGCATTCTCCTAACCGGCAAGATGATCATGAAGAAGGACAAAACCATTGCTCGGTTGGAGAAGGAACATGAAGTGACCGCCTTCCGAGTTCGTCAACTTGAGGGTGAACTTAGGGACTTATCCATCTCTCACAAGGCTCTTGAGGAGGACTATGACAAGCTTGAGGAAGATCACATGAAGCTCAAGGAGAAGTCCAAGTTACTAGAGGATGAGATCAAGCACCTTTCCACTTCGCTCATGACCTTGGATGAAAGCTATGACAAGCTCAAGGTTGAACACATGAGGCTCAACGGCAAGTTCAAGGTTCTTGAGGAAGAACATCAATCCCTCCTCAAAAAGTGTAACACTTCTTCTTCTAGTTCATCCATTTCCGATTCTTCATATATTACTTGTGATGGACTAACTCCCTCTCTTGAGAGCATCTCTCTTGATGAGAACATTTTGAAGGAATATCATCAACTCAAGGAGGAGAGAGCTTCGGTGATGGACGGCTTCGAGAGGCTCACAAGGGGAAGGACCATTCATAAGGAGATACTTGGTCGCAATCTTGTGAACAACCCCGGGCACAAGGGACTCGGCTCCTACCCCACCGCCATCAACCTCATCGGCAAGGACGATGATATTCCACCTTGGGTAGTCCCTCTCATGGCGGACGACTACTATTGTGAGAAGTGTTGCCATGACGGCCACACTAGCAAGAATTGTCCCAAGGTGAGAAGTTCCAAGGTTTTGCCTAACGCTAACTTGTTCCATGGAAATACACACTACAAGCTCTTTAGGGACAAGAAAGGCAAGGTGAAGGCAAAGGCTCTTGGATCACCCGACAAGAGGAAGATGATGAGGAAGATTTGGGTGCCCAAATGCATAGTTGACCTTGAGAGGCCAACCAAGTGCGAGTGGGCTCCCAAGAACAAGACCTAGAAGGGTGATGGTGGTGGACCGTGCGCCGCAACGTCAACTCATGAACGTCCACCACAAGCTTCGAGTGCTTCATCGACATATCTACTCTTCAAGGAGGTAACTTGTATCATAGTAGTTTCTTTTCTTGCATTTGCGTGCATGGTAGCTAGGAGCTCCTTTGTGAACTAGTATGTTTGCATTCATGCATATGTTAATAACTAAAAAGAAAAGAACATAAAAATTAGTTCAAGGTCTAACTTTCTCAAGATAGCTATGAGCATGGGGGATGCTTGAGTTGGTGGACCGATGGACTCAAGGCAAGGTTTGGCTCATAGTGAGTAAGCTTGAGAGAGGCTCAAACTTGACCTTGAGTAGGTTTCCTTTATGCGTTGTCTTAACTTTGCTTGCATATCACATGGCATGTTTATTTTCTCTTGCATTTGTATGATATGCTTGTCTCATGCATTGCATATAGGAAATCACAAAGGAGTTGTCACACTATGAGGAAGTGCTTCATTCGTAATATGATCTCACATCTCATAGAAGTGTGACTAAAGAAAAGAATTGCGCTTCATGCCCATTGAGTCTTGCTAAATGATCCTCAAGGTTAAATCTACTTGCACGGATCATAGGCAAAGGACTCATACATACCCCTCCTTTGGTTTTATCGCATTTGGTTCTTATTGGTTGCATCTTATTTGCCGATTGAAAAATTACTATATGCCTATGCGCAACCTATATTGGTCTATTTTCAAAGGAGTGTTTGAGAGATCCCCTTCTAGTCCATGTTTGGCGTTTATTTGGTTTTTGTGTGAGAAACTTGGACTTAGAAGGAAATTCCTTGAAAATCAGCATTTCTGGACTGGACCGTACAATACGGTCAAAGGGACCGTACAATACGGTGTGCTTTTGCACGAGATCCTTGAAACCTGAGGCAGAAAGGAGACCGGACAATGCGGTCCTCTAGACCGTACAATACGATCTCTATCTATCTGTCAGGGTGGAAAAGGAGACCGTACAATACGATCCCTAGGACCGTACCATACGGTCTGGTTGACTTCATCGGGAGATCACTTACAATCCGATCCGTTGATTCAAAACCGGATCGATCTCAGTCGTCGATTCGAACTTAACCTATTCCAACGGAAATCCTCCACGGTACTGTGCATCTTCACCGAACCACCACCGCCGCTCGCCGTTTCGCTCTCCCGCCTCACCATTCCCGCGCGCCCGCGCCGTACGCCGCCTCCTCGCCGCCGTCGCGCTCGCCGCCGACGAGCTCCACCCACCAGAGCCGCAGCGCGCGCCGTCGCTCCATCGCCTCCACGCACCCGCGCACCACCGCAACCCTAGCACCTCCGCGCCGCGCCGCACTGAGCCGCCGCCGCTTCGCCTGCCCGCGCGCCGCCGTGCCGTCGCCAGAAAAGAGGACGTCGACCTCGCCGACGACGAGCACCGCGCTTGAGGACTCCATCCCGCACGCTTGAGTTCGAGCTCCTTCCCACTCGCGCGCGAGCTCCTCCCAGGCGACCTCACCGGACCCGAGTTTCTCATCACCGACGATCGCCGTCTGTCAGTAGAGCTCCGGTGAGCCTCTGGAAACTTGAAATTGCACAGTAGCCATGCTCGATTACAATGCCTATCTAGGGTTTGAGCCGATCGTCTCCTTCTTCGATGAAAATCCCTAGAAAAATCGAACCTTTATTGCTTTTGTCGTAAAATCCGATTAACTTCAATGCAATTGAGGTCATTTGCCTGCCATGTGTCATAGTGTTCGAGTGTCGCACTTCATTTATCTATAACATTTTGGTTGTTGGTCGCTTGTGTCGATTTCCGTTCCATACCCTATACACCTAGCTCGACACTAGCATTTCCTCGATTAGTGGTACATTGTGTCTATTGCATATGATCTATGTACACTAGTTGATCTCCACCGATAATCGACAATGCCGTAGTTCCCCCCTTGCATATTTGCCGGCATTGTGTCCTTTACCTCTGCGCTAGGACCTCATATAGATTCATGCGCTTACCTACGATTCTTGCTTGTAGATTATAGTAGGTTATTCTATACTCATATACCCTGTCTATTCCTATCGTGCAGTGGCAGTGGTCAGCGGACAGTGGGCAGTTGACAGCAGAGCAGAGACAGTGGACGGATTGAGGGCCAAGCCCTTAGTCCTATCTTTGGCAGTCCGCCGTCAGTGGACGGGTTGGTGAGCCAAGCTCACTCGCCCTATCTTGTCTACAGCCCAGTCAGCAGAGATGGCAGGAGGCAGAGGCAGAGGCAGGGGCAGAGGTGACAGAGACAAGGGCAAGGCCAAGGCTCCAGATCCACAGCCCAAGAAGAAGAAGCAGCGGACAGGTGATCCAGAGTGGGATCGTGCCCTCAGGGCAGCAGATGTTGACTTACCTACTGGCAGAGACACAGGGTTCCGGATCAGGGACCCACCTGCAGGAGGACAGGGGGAGACTCCGAGGAGGTCTTCCAGGGCCAGAGTCACAGTGCAGCGGACTCCGTCCATCCGTGAGGTTGGTACGTCGAGGACCGCGCAGGAGCAGCCAGAGTCAGAGGCAGAGGAGAGTTCCCACTCTGGTGACGGACCCCCTGAGGTCACCGAGGGTGACAGGCAGTGGATGGCAGTGAAGTTCTGTGCTCTTGACAGGACTGCTACACTCAGGGACGTGCTTGCTGAGGACGCACTCAGGCTGCCAGGCCCCGTCCTCAAGAAGTTCAGGAGAGTCAGTGAGGAGACTTGGGTACCTGCCAGGAGGGACCCACAGGCAGGAGGTCGCTTCTGGACCTTACTACAGCAGAGGATAGCAGCTGGGTTGAGGAGCAGACTGCGGACAGACGGAGCTAGTAAGCTCTTTGTTACTCACCAGCACTGCAGCATAGAGGCTGCCAGCAGAGGTGCCGGGACAGACTTCACTCAGCACTTGTCTTATATCCCCGGCCTCCAGGAGATCATCACTACACTGATGCGTTGGGATTATGATATAGTGATAGATTTCTACGCTTCTCTGTGGATTGCCCCAGATCGGTCTGCTATATGGTTCATGCTCAGAGGGCAGCCCCACAGAGTGACGAGGGAGAACCTCGTAGAGGCACTTGAGACCATCCAGCACGAGACCAGAGTGTTTCCGCTTGCTCACCCAGGGATGGAGCCTCCCCGCAGACCTCTTGGAGGACACTTACCTTCAGACGAGGATATGAGTATTGCCTTTCCTCCACCACACCCGGAGAACTTCAGCCGAGCTCACACCAGACTCACACATGAGGGCAGAGTTCTCAGGAGCATTCTTAGCAGGACCATTGTGCCTAGGAGTGGCTACAGGGATCAGTTCTCTATCCTAGCACAGTGGGTTGTGATGTTGATGCTGAGGCACAGAGGCTTTGACTTGGTTGATCTGATACTGTGCCAGATGGAGGACGTTATTGCTGAGGGGATTGCTGCCAGACACTTAGCCTTTGCACCGCTGATCTGCTATATACTGAGGAGGCTACAGTTGTTGTCTCAGGAGGACTACGATGAGCTGCCCAAGGTGACCACAGCGTACACTCCCTTACCTGCCTCCGACAGACGGGTTGCTACCCGGGAGTCAGCTTCGCAGGAGTTCTTCACAGGGCTTAGGTGACACGGCTACCGAGACCGAGCAGCATATTCAGACTGGTAGTCATATGGAGTCCATTCCTGAGGACGTTACTCCGGACTCTAGAGCAGGACCTTCAGCCTCTGCTACAGCTCCAGCACAGACAGATGCACTTCTACGTGCAGAGCTAGCAGAGCTCCGTAGAGAGATCCGGAGTCAGAGAGAGGACAGAGAGAGGGACAGACAGATGATGGACAGCGTCATACACACTCAGAGGGAGTTGGCTACTGGCATGTCTTCGTTGTTCACTGGCTTTGAGGCGATCGCTCAGACTCTTCGTCTCTTTGGACAGGCACTGCCAGGTCTCCCGTCTTTCCCTCCTATCACCTTTCCAGGTGTGCTGCCACCAGATACAGTACAGTTCCAGCAGCTACAGCAGCAGCAGCACCAGTTTGCCCAGGCACAGGCAGGACAGTCAGCCAGCCAGGGACAGTACTTCAGTTCTTTACTCACGGCTCCCATCTCACCTTCTGGTGCACCTACGGTGGGGCCGTCGACGTCCACGTTTGCTGGTTTGACTGGAGAGGCAGGACCTTCACAGCAGTACTTTTCTTCACCAGGCCTCTCCATGACTCCGTCAGCCCTTCTAGCTTCTACAGCTCCGAGCTTCTCACCGCTTCAGCTGACGAGTCCCTTCTTCGTGTCACCACTGCCAGCTCGTACACTTGACTTCGACACAGTAGCACAGACCACCTCAGTGCAGACAGACTCAGTTCTTACAGCTTCACAGGCAGAGGTTGTGTCTACTACAGCTGAGACTGCAGCAGTGGATCTTACTGATTTTGGGTACACTCCTCAGGAGGTACGTGAGGCTCTCGCTACAGCACAGGGTTCACCTTCCAGGGCAGCCTCACCTACTGGCAGTTTCACTTGGACCCCCAGTCGCTCACCCTCTCCTTCAGTTCACTCAGCTTCAGACTCAGAGGCAGTCCAGTACGCCGGGCAGCTTGAGCAGTCACTCCTTCAGACAGACTCTCCTGGGATAGCTCACAGGCAGCTGGTGCCGTACACACCACTCTTTCAGCCTCAGGAGTCTTTGGGGATGCCGCGGACTTGGACTTGGACACCTCCAGTGCCACCTTCTCAGCAGCAGCAGGACAGTGCTCAGCCGTCTACCAGTTCTTCAGCACCTGCTGCCACTGCACCTCCTCCAGCCTCCGACGCGTAGGACAGCAGTTTTCTCTTTCCTTCTTTCTCTTTTTGGTCATTGGTGCCAAAGGGGGAGAGAGATAGAGAGATCTTGTATAGGTCTAGGGGGAGTAGTGGAGTGATCTTGTGTTCAGGGGGAGTGTGAGACAGCTTTTGTCCAGGGGGAGATCTTTTGGTACTTCATTGTATATCCTTTTGGTTCTTCGTGGTTCTTGTTGAGCTTGATTTGCTTTTGCTTGTGTTTAGCTCATCAAGAATGCACTTGGTTTCTTTTACATACACTTGCTCGTTATCTATATATCTTGCATATTGCTCTGTCTCTAATATATTGCTCTGATATATTGCTCTGAGTTTGTGTATGTTCACCTGGATGCGCCTATTTATATCTATCTTGCCAGGTTTCCTCTTTCTGTGATGATATGTGCACTCACTTGCTTTTGCAGGAATATCTTATAATCTCATCATCACAGAGTTGTGGTCATAGCTCATGTTTTTACTCCATATATATCACCCATGTGCTCTAACTCTATTTTGCAGGTGATACCTTTTGAGCTATGACTACCTTGTTCTCCGTTTTACTTGTTCTTCATTTCATATCCTATCTTATCAATCACTCTTGCGCTTTACATTCTCTATCTTATGATATGTGTTGTCACCAATCACCAAAAAGGGGGAGATTGTAAGCTTCATGACCATTGGAGTTTGGAAACCCCAAAGGTATGAATGTTTTGGTGATTGGGTGACCATATTGATGTGACTAACATTTCCTTGTAGGATATACAAATGGTCATGTCAATGAAGCGTCGTCTCACATACTCTATCTATCGACGACTTGGTGATTGGTTGCCTCGACAATTCGGATCGAGAACTTGATAGAGTCGCGGAGAAGATGTGGATCAAGGCTAAGGACATGCTAGATCCAAGCGAGTGTTGCTTGGTTAGATGTTAGCTTGAGTCCATAGGAAAAACCGGACTATCAAGAGGGATCGAATTGGTTCTCTTAGCGCACACTAGGTTAGAGATCATATGGATGCATAGTGAGTCTCTCGAGGGCTAGGGTGGCTGAAGAGAAGAAGAGGAACCAAGGATGAAGAAGTTGGAAGCAAGGATCAAGAGTGGATCAAGTTTTCAGCTTATCCGGTAGAGACCGGACAGTACGGTCCTAGGGACCGTATGGTACGGTCTTCATTGAAGATCCAGACAGAGAAGTGAAGTCTCGGGATGCTGAGAAAATGAAGACCGGACAATGGACCGTATGGTACGGTCAAGGAGACCGGACAGTACGGTCATCAGAGGATTTCCAGACAGAGAAGATGGAGTTTCTGGAAGTGGAAGAAATGAAGACCGGACAATCGACCGGACGGTACGGTCCTAGGGACCGGACAGTACGGTCTTCATTGGAGATGAAGAAGAAGATGGAGATGCGCCTGGAAATAGAGACCGGACAATACGGTCTGGAAGAGACCGGACAGTACGGTCCTTGTACGGTCTCTAGTTTCGCAGGGCACTTTTGGGCAACGGCTAGTTTTGGGTTGGTAGCCTATAAATAGTTGGTTGCCCGCCCCTTGAGGGGCCTCTTGGCCATTGTTGGAGTGCAGGAAACTCAGAGGGAGCCAAGAGCAAGGGAGAGAAGCACTTGTGAAGGATTTGGAGTGATCCTAGTGCTTGAGAGAGTAGCAATTGCATCCACTTGATCTCTAGGCTAGTGTGAGCTTGAGAGAGTCACTTCGGTTTGTTACTCTTGGTCTATGGCGAGGTCTAGACCGGTTAGGCGTTGGTGTTGAGCTGTCCAAGGAGATTGTGGAAGCTAACACAAGTTTGTACACGGTCTTGGAGCTTCCCGTGCGAAAGAAGCATCACTAGTGGAGCGCCCTTTGGCACGCATCACGTGCGGAGCCTTACCTCCGGAAGAGTACCCGGGATCGAGCCCGGCGGGACGTGCCCGCGACTTCACTCGGAGGGTGAAGTGTGCTCTAGGAGGGATCGCCATCGAGCGGAGGGACGGGGTCGAGACTCCGGCGGGAGTGACCAACGTGGAGTAGGGGAAGGCGCCACCCTTCCGAGACCACGGGAAAAATCATGAGCATTCCTATCTCTATCTCCTTTACATACTAGCATTTACGCTTCCGCATTTACCTTTATGTGCTAGTAGAATTGCATGATAGGTTGTCTCTTTACTACTTAGTAGAATTGCTTGTTAGGCTTTACTACTTGGTAGAATTGCTTGCTAGGGTGTTGCTTGTTGCATAGACTAGATTGTGTGCGCGCATCGCTTGCTTTTGTTATCACCTTATCTAGTCTTGCTAGCTTCACGCCTAAAGTACGTTTGGGAGAAATTGTTGACACACCGATTCACCCCCCCCCCCTCTCGGTGCCCTTGATCCTTTCACGTGCCTCATTCCGATGGCGGACGGTTCATCGTTCTTCGCCTTGCGCCCATCCCGAAAGGCTGGTGTGCCTCACTCATCCTGCGCCCGTCTCGAAAGGCCAGCGCGGCGGTGTGTGGCATGAGGAAGGGTGCGTTTGGTACGGTTCCAGATTCTTTGAGAATCAGAAACGTTTCAGTTTCAACCCAGAAACGTTTCACAACTTGAAACAGAATCATTTTAGAAACTGTTTGGCTAGTTTTTTGGTTCCGGTTTCAGGAAAGAGAGGGGGAGAATCAAAATGACTCATTTACCCTTAGTTGGATTTTGTTGTTTCTGCTCTATTATAATGACTAATAAATCTTATAGTATACAATATTTATAATTGCTATTGCAAAATACAAATCTCATCGTAATTAATTCAAAAGAAAAAAAAAAAAAGAAAATGAAGTATGATGGGCTCATTGTACGTGTGCACATTAGGCCCAGCCAGCCCAACTTCTGTGCGTCTTCTTCTTCCTCAGGACGAGGAGGAACACACGATACAGCATACATGGAAGAGAGAGGAAGATAGAGATAGGGATCGATTGGCAGCTCTCCAGTGACTAATCGGAGGAGGAGAATTGGGGGAAACAGTCTACGGATCAAGAGCAATCCATTTTTGAGGTCAGATTTGAAGAGGAACAGCAACCCTAACTGGGAGCAAAGCAGTTGCAGGGGGGATGCTCTGGTGCTTCGCCTTGATGCGAGCTGAGGAAAGAAACGATGGAGCAGTGGCAATTTGACATAAATACTATCAAAGTCGGAGAGGGGGTGCGAACTAGGAACCGTTCCACCATGCGAAACACCTATTTCGCCGTTTCGAGTGGCTAGGCTAAAAAACAGAATCGTTTCGCATCGATCCGGTGGAGAAACGTTTCGATTTTTTGGTCTTTGGAACCGTTCCAGCCGTTTCGCCCCAGAATCAGAAACGATTCGGCTTGCCAAACGCAGTCGGTGGCAACGTGTTGGGTGGTGTGGCGTGACGCATGCGTGCTTGTAGGGAGAGAGAGGGGATAGAAAAGGGATGGATGGTGACATGGCAGGATGGGGCCGGTAGAAAGAAATGGTGTTTAGGCTGCGTTCGGATGCAACTTTAGAGGGCTATAAAGTACTGTAGCGGTCACATCAATAATGCCGGCACGATTTATGTGTACTAAACAAAGTCAAATTACAAAACTAAGTCCAGGACCCCCCCTCTATTTCGCGAGACGAACGTAATGAGGGTAATTAAGCGGCGATTAGACGATGGTTACTGTAGCATCACTGTGTCAAAACATTGATTAATTAGGCTCGTTAGATTCGTCTCGAAAAATAACGCCCGTCTGCAGAAAGGTTTTGCAATTAAATTTTATTTAGTACCCATAAATAGTAAGATTATTTTTACTTTAGAGGGGTAAAGTTTAGAGGGCACTTTAGAGGCCTGAACCGAACGGCACCTTAATGGAACTGGGTGAGCAGCCATGAATCAAAATTTTCTAAAAAAATTGATACATGAGTGTTAAGGGAGTTGTTAGAGTTGCTCTATGTGAGTAGGAATAATTTCACGCTGGAATGTGTGACACATTTTTTTGGTTTCGTTTCGTATCGCTATTATTTAAAAGATTAAAAAAAATCCATTTTACTCTCTCGAACAATTCAGTTTATCTATTTCACACCTAAACAAGACGATGACTCACTTTACTCTCTCATACAATTTCAATCGGTGCAATATATATTGTTACTAAAGTTTGTCTTTTTTGTTTCTTGGTCTATAAGTGGAATTTAAAACTCAAAATTTACATGACGATGGTTTCCACAATAAACTATGTTAAAATAATTTTTAATTATTTTTCTGATATTATTTGAATGCATATATTGGTAACTGTAATTAAACTACACAAATAGTACCAAAAAACTATTTGTCGTGAGTGTTGTCATCATGCAAAATTCCAACTTGAAATTCCATTTGTAGGTTGCAAAAAAAAATCCACTTATAGGTTGAGAAACAAATTTTTTTACCTCATTGGATGTATATTGCATCAGATGGAATTGTTTGAGATAGTATGAGCTATCATTTTGTTTAATGTGTGAAACAAACAAAGTGAATTGTTTGAGAGAGTAAAATGAGTTTTTCCAAAAAAAAATTATATGGGACTGTCAGCTTGCAAATTTCGTTCCTCAGCTAGTCAGCTCATGGAGCCAGTGTCGATGATATGGGACCCGGGTATCCTCAAGTATCAACAAGGCCGAGTTATCCAGTTATGGGTAGTTGGTTTGGCTCAGTTAGGCCCGGGTGGCCCAATAGAGTCGAGGTCGGTTGGGTCAGTCGGCTGCCGGATAAACAGTTGTTTTCTTGTACTACAAGGCGAATTGTATAGTAACCGACTAGGTTTCTATCCATGTAACCCTACACCTCCGGATATATAAGGCGGGCAGGGATCCTCTCATAATCATCAATATACACCACATCAGCACAGGACGTAGGGTATTACGCACATCGCGGCCCGAACCTGTATAAACCTCTGCGTCTTGTGTTACCATCGTGTTCTTGGTTCTTGCGCACCCGTATAAATAACATCGAGGGCCTAAAACCTCGACAGCCAGACTCTGCTTCCTTTGATTAAAGATTTACATGGTTTCGCTATTGAAGTTGCAAAAAATGGTGGATGTGGTCGATGCAGCCAAATCGATTGCAATAGTGACAAAAAAGGGCATTGACAAAAGATTTTAGTAACACCTGGTGTGATTTGCTGCAGGATAGTGAGAAATAACAGCGGCATCCATGGTTTCTGAGCGTAAGGGAAACAAAAACATAGAACGCGGTGCCTGTGTACGAAGATGGGTGAAAGTATCCTTTAGGCTCCACATGCTAATGAATGGGCTTGGCGGGCTAGCAATGGGCAGCCTATTTTTAACTTCATTTTTTCTGGTTTGTTGGTGACATGGGGAGATATTAATATGTCATTCATTCTGGTTTTTGTTATGCAAAACATCAATAGAACAAGGGTGGTACATTCAATCAGGATGTTATTTTAAAGAACCCTAATATGTACATATTAACAAAAAAAAGATTATTTCTTCAATATATGAGGCTAGTTTCCGTATTATGCTAAACTAGAATTTACTTCATTCACAATTTCAAATGAAGTTTTGTGGGTCCTTTGGATCTCGTTCCAATGTTTTCTTTTTTTGTCGGTTCCTTTCCTCTTTTGTTTAGTTATTCCAAATGTTTCTCCTGAAAAAATTTATGTTATCTCATAATATGTTTCTTGTTACGCACGACACTCAGTTGGTATGTAAAATCAATAAAAAACACTTATATTCCAAATATCTAGGCAATTGGCAATGAAACTATGGAAGATAACTCCGATCAGTGAAAAAAGTTACATTTGGAAATGGCTAAAATTTAGAATATCATGCTTTTCTATATGCATGGTCTATTTTCCTTGCACTGATTGCAGTCCAAGAATTCGACTAAGACTAAGGTAAAAAAATTGCAGCCGGAGCTTAGTTCAAAAGAAAAAAAGAAACAGGGTCATAATTGATTGCTTCTCTTTGGGTGTAAACCATTTGAAGAAGCAATAATACAAATTTGATTTCATTTTTTTTAGCAATACCACCACTCTTAACTAGAAGTAGAGGGGATAGAGTTACATACGCCCATTGACGGATCTAGCAGGTAAACATGCCTGCCTAATTCTAAGCAAATTGAGCTTCTAGCAAAACCATGTGCATCAGCGTTGGATGCCCTTCCTTCATGGATGGACTCAGTCCAGGTAAAGTCTCTTGCCCGTGAATTTATTTCTTGGACAACATGGCCATACGGACCCATGCCAGGTCCCTTGATGTTCCGCACCACATTCAAACAATCGCTCGCAATTCTGATATTGTGCAGCATCAGATCACTCGCTAACGCTAAGGCCTCTCAGCAGGCCACTGCTTCCATAATCTCAGGATCCATTACTCCTTCCATGATAAGCACTGAGGCTCCTACAAAGTTTCCCACCTCGTCTCGAGCTATCTCAGCTGCAGCTGACTTCTTGGAATTCTTCTCCATGGCCGCATCAACATTTATTTACAACTTTGATTTCATATGTCACTAAATCAATGCGTGTGCTTCTGCCAGAGATGGGCCGAATGGTTGAGGAGCTACTAGTGAGCCGAATGTGCCCCTTGCTGCTAGCCCAAGACTAGGGCCATGCCCATAGTGACCCTAGGCGCATATCCGCCCCTTGCTGAGGGTAACCAATGCTATGCAACTACTAAAAACATTTGGGAGAGAGAGTGTTGCTTTTCAATAGGGACAATAGTAATCTGTGTTCCATGTTTCGTCTCTCAATGCATGATCAAATGTCGCATCGTAATTTTAAAATAAATCACATTATAACATAGTCTCTTGAAAGAAACCTAAATAGTTAGAATGGCCTTAATACCCACTAAAGCTAATGTTTCTGATGATCAGTAGCACCTATGTTATGGACAGGTTCATAGGACTCTTTCAACGATACCAAATAACACAATTATCGTTTATGCCAATGACAACAATGGTGAAACTGATAGGCTTAATCCTTAGTAGATTATAAGGCCTTGACAAATGGCCTCCTAAAAATGTCCTTTCACTGATTATTCCTTTAACTTCTAACACATTTTTTTTACCTTTAACAATATTTTTTAAAAATTCCATGTTAAAAAATTATGAATATGTTTTCTGAAAAATTAGATATTTTTCGAAACTAATACTTTTCTTCAGAGTATATATACAACAACCTCTATCTTAACAGTGCTTACGAAAGAATGGTTCTAGTATGAACAAAACCATTACAAACTAAAAAGATGAACACATACGAAAATAGAACATTGCTCTTAAACACTCTAAGTTGTTTCACAACCTCTGTTCCGTGGTTCTATTTTGATGCCTTAAATTGCACATAATTATCACATTATAGTTTTTTTATTAAAACTATATATTGGCTTCTTTCGGCATGCTAGAAATGACAAACATGTAAACAAGGTAAAAATATTAGAAGGAAATAGAGTGAGCCGAAATTCACTTCCATAAATGCAAGCAAAACCGTCCCAACTCGCCGTATTAGGAATCTTTTTTACAACAAGTAAAATATTTACGTGTTAAATTTATTATCTCAAAATAAGACAAAAACAACGTTATAAAAAGCCTATTAACTAGATTGTAACTTTTAGGAAATGGAAAGTGACTAGATCACACTAACATTATTGATGAGTGTCAGCACATAAAGATGATCGAAAAGAGGCAAGCACTCTCCACATTACGTACGACAATATTATACATCGCTCGCATGACTAGAAGAGCGCGTTTTGCCCACCTCGTCTTCAACCTCCAGCCAAGTTCCGACGAGAAGAACACGATCGTAAAATCTACTGACTACTTGGATTTGTATCTTTGGTTCCGCTGGCCGTCTTCATGTGGACATAGACAGCTAGTGGTAGGTCGACCTGACAGTGGGAGGCTATTTGGGCGGTGCGGCGCTGCTGGTAGCCGGCGGTGGAGGAGGACGGTGGGCGGGGTCGAGGTGGGGGTGGGGTGGGGTCGTGGTGACCGGTCTCGATGAAGCGGTGGTTGACGACGACAGCGGAGACGGCGAGATTAGCGCAGGAGTGGATAGCGGCGGCAGATCGCCGGGGATGATGGTGGTGGAGTGTGGAGGAGAGGGCATCTAGTAGCTCGGGCGCCCACATCCCCATCGGCGCGAAAACCGCACGGACCTTGCGCGAACCAATCTGCACGTCCCTCACGTCGATCGGGTCAGACTGCACCGCTTCGCACGCGCCGGCCCGGCCCGTCCCGCGTCGCGCAAACCCCCTTCTCCTTTCCCTCTTCTTCTCCAGGGAGCACCTCGCCTGCATATGTACGACGCGCCACCCCCTCTGCGCCCCCGCGAGCCCCCGACACCGCTCCACCGCGCCCGATCCCTGGAGACCAAGCCGTCTCCGGCGAGCCCCACCCGCGCCCAGGAGGCCTCCCCGGCGTCCCTAGGGCAGCCCCGCCCCGTCTCGTGGCCTCCCGCGGGCTCCCCTGCCCCAAACCCTAACCCTAGCTCCCGGCGCGGGGCCGTGCAGGTGCGTCCTCTGCTCCATCGATCGCTCCGTTCGTCCTTCCTCTGGCTCCCTCCGTCGCGTAGGCTCGGAATTGTGGTGCGTAGAGTTCCGCGTTGTGACGTGGGTGAGAGGGTTGAGTGGCCACTGCCGGAGGGCTTGCGCCGTCCAATGCTGCAGTTGGGCTGGGCAGACGTCGAGGGATGCACGCGCTCGTTCCCCGCGCGTAGACGTCACTGCGCGGGAAGAACTGGTAACTTGCATGGGGTAGAAGTGGATTCTGTCACTTTTGGTCTGAGAAATGGTGTGCGCGCTTGGCTTAAAAATGTGATTTTTTTGGACTTGCTCTGTTGGTTGTGGATTTTTATCATTTCGGAAATTGGCAATAGAGTTTACGTTACGTGTCATACCACGTCGCATGTTTGCTCCATTAGGCAAATGCTGCTATTACTATGCGCGCCTTTTGCTCAGTCAGACAAAGGTCCATCATGTCATAGGCCTTGGATTGGATGCGCTTTCTTTGTTTGTGTAAAATGCTGCTATGTCATTGCCCGCACCATGTTTTATACTCATGCAAAGGCTGACATTTTGTTTTTGCGGGCTTGGATGTTTACTTCGACTTACTCTTTTTTTTTTGGGGCGGTAAGGTTTGATTGTGCTTGACCAGACATGGTACAGGAGTGTTTCAATCGTCGGGAACTTTCATCAGCCTGTTGTTTTTGTTAACGGTAGCTTTCTGTCATTTCTGACTGGCTTTTGGCTTACATGAAACAGAGTGCTTGTTTTGTGGACCTCTTCAGAGGATATCATGCAGTCTGATGGCACAGAGTGCTGAGTAGATGTGCATGTAGTGATGCATGGGCATAGCCTACTTCCGCGGTTCAGTAGCCACTGAGATGTGCTCTATGGAAGGAATTGCGGAATGTGGGGCGAGTGTTGACACTAAAGCTTCACCACGTCATGTGGCCATAGAGAAAGCTCAGGAGGAGCTGAGGTACATGAACTGAAAAAAAATTTCATAGTTTTGACTTGTTTATGTTTACTCTGGATACCTGATGTTCAGCAATACAAATTGCAGGCAGGAATATGATGTCCGGGAAGAACGGAGGAGGGAGCTTGAGTTTCTTGAAAAGGTACAATGCAGCAGCAATGGCATCCATATGGTTTTGTACATTGAAATAGCGTCAGATCTTTTTCCTGGTTTATTCACCTATTACTGCAGGGAGGCAACCCCTTGGATTTCAAACTTGGCCATGTCGCATCACTTAGTGTACAGTCAACTTCTGTGACAGACCACGTCACCGAACAAAATGTGATAAGGTGATAACTTGTTCCTCCTGATCCATCAGTTGATAATATTTGATTGATTTAAGCATTTTGTATTTCTTTTACCGCAGCGAGGCTAGAGGTAGCTTTGCATTTGCGACCTCACCGTATGGGGATTCTGTCGAAAGTACTGGCAAGGCAGGAAATTCATTGCGCCGTGAAGGCAATACAGCCGATAATCTTATGCTTCTGGATGGAGATACCAGCAACATAGGTGGGGAGAAAACTGTGAAACGTGGAACTAAAAGAACTACTGTATCTCAACCGGAGCAGTTTCTGCAAAATGATGGTCACAATAATGCAAAAGAAGGTGAAGATTCTGGTTTGTTCCGCCATGGGCCGAAGAACCAAGCGTACGCTCGGCGTAGGTCAAAGTCAAACCGGGAGAATGCCAGTACTGTGATTGTTAGGTCTCCACCAATTCCTCCACTAAGTTCACAGCAAAAAGATGTAACTGGGGCAGTCCAAGAAGAAAAGGCTGAGGATCATGGTGTCTCATCCTTGGGTGATTCGAAACCGACAAGCCAAAACTGTAAAAATAGTCTGAAGAATTCATCATTAGATGGTAGCATGGCAATGGAGATGGATAGCGTTCCAACAGTTAATGAAGACAATAAAATATCCAAGAATGAATCAACGAACACCAACATTGACAGTCAAGCTATGGAAATCTCACCAACCAGTGCAATTGATAATTCACGTTTCACTGAAGGCTGTCAGATGCCTACTAAAACATCTGAGGAATTCCCTGATCCTATCTCAAAAGAAGCTGATTCAAGGACAGTGTGTTCTCTCCCATCTATATCCAATGAAACCTTGAGGGAATCACAAAACCCTGAGAAAGCAAATAATAGCCTCTCTGTCTCAAGTGTGGTTGATGTTCTTGCAGATAGTTTGGATAACAAGGGTGCTGCTCCTCATTCTGATGTAGATAGTGCTAATCTAAATGAAAATGAAATGGATCTAACTCGTGCATATGCCATCAAGGCTGCTGATGAACATCAAGGCGAACATGAGAATCTTGTATCAGCGAAGCCCAGTGAAACGACTGATGAAGCCTTGAATAAGACTGAACCTGTGGACAAGGATGATAAGAAAGAGGGTCACCTGGAAGTTAGTAGCAGGCCTGTGGCTCTGGATGAAAGTTCTACTTCTGTACAACCAGAACTTACCAGTTCTGTTTGTGAAGATGAAAAAGAAGATCGTAACAATGCTATTGATGTCCAAAAGGATACAGAACAGCCGGATACTTCTTGTCATGACACCGGAAATAGGAAAGAATGTTCTGATTTGGGCGAAAATTATAACTGTTCAAGTGATGCTACTGCTGCACATAATATTGCTTCTGTTACTATGGCCCCTGCCCCACCCATGTGTGATATCAGTAGCTCTGTTTCGTTGGTGCAAGATCCTGTGCCTAACCCCAAAAGTGATGTTGAAAAATCTAACGGAGACCAGGCTAGTATAGCAAAGAAGGAGCTTGAAGATTCTATTGTTGCAAGAAAGGAATATGAAGATTCTATCATCAGAAAGGCTCGATTTATAGAGGTACCCCTAGTTTATACTGCTCTCTTTTCTGATAGTGCTTTTGCTTATGAAAAAAGAATAACATGACTTGGCAGGCAAACATTAAGAAAGCTGGTGAACGGTCTCTTTGCAATACTTCTTTGGAGAAGAAGCGGAAGAGTCACTGGGATTTTGTTCTGGAGGAGATGACTTGGATGGCAAATGACTTTATGCAGGTACATTCTCAAGCGATAGTTTGATTACTATATTGTTTTCATACAAGCTGCAAGCTTGCAATGTCTTCATCATGTTGCTTAGCACTCATAGTTACTTGATTCTTGACTTAGTTGAATATTTCACACTTACTTTTTGGGTATAATAGGAGCGTCTGTGGAAAAGTGCGGCTGCAGCACAGATGTGCCACTCGATTTCCTCTAGTGGCCGAGCAGCGTTTGAAGAAGCAAGCATTCGGCGAAAGCAAAAATCTGTTGCCAGAACTCTGGCCAGTTGTATCATGAAATTTTGGTGTTCGGTTGGTTCTTTACGGGCTGGTGATGATATTCCTGAACCAATGCAAATAGAGAATTCATGTGGGGTAGAAGAAAAGAAGATTGGTGAAGTCAGAGTAGAAAAACAACAGGTTAGTAAATGAACATAACAGTTGAATTCTGTTCATTTTTAGCACTTGTTACCTATGTTAGCTGAGAATGGCAGTTCTCTGTATTCTTATTATATAGCTTGTCATATTTACCATTCAATATTTTCGTATTTGTACAGGACAATGAATCTTTGGGACAAGAGAAGCCTAGGCGACCTCATCCGTCCCCTATTCAGAGCTACGCACTCCGACTACTTGAGTACAACAGTAAAGCGTCTGAATGTCTGTCATTAGCTGAAGCACCACCAACTCCTGAAAGGCTAAATGATTTTGGCATCTTGATGGTGCCAGACCAGCTTTCAGAAGTAATCTGTCTGAACACTGTGGTTTTGATACTCTGTTTATTTCTTAAACCCTTATTTGCGAGCACATTCCAGTTGACTCATCCAGACCAGTGATACCTCACAGTGATACCCATGTTATAGTAACTTCCCATTCAGCGATGGAAATATACAAAATATTTACCAGCAACACTGACTAACGGTTCTTATCCTAATTTCAGGCAAATCTCTTTTATGGGGTAGCACCTGGCGCAATGCGGGTATACAGAGAATCTGTGGAGTGTCGCTTTGTGCATAACCATGTAAGGAGATGCACTCATTACACCGAATACTTCTATGTTCCCTGTTTACTTTTTCATCCTGGTGTTTTGTTTAAATGTTGAAACTCTACTGTAGACTAAAACTTGTAACTTTTCAGAAGAACTCATGGCTGTTTTTTTGTTGTTGTTTCTCTTGTGAGCCCTATTCAATTGTGGTTTTGTTAAAAATATCAGTTGTTTAAACCATGATGTTACAAGATGCTGGATTTGTTTCTTCCCAATTCTTTGGTTAAGGTCTGATTTGTAGTTATGGGCTATGTGCATTTGCTAGCTGCCAGTTACCACGTCAACAGTAAATACCATGAAACATCTCCACTATTCGAGAGAAATGCAACACGACTACCGCAATGTCTCCTTCATGTTCACTGTTTAGAGATTGGTCTCTCTTTGTGTGGTAAAATGGATTTAACAAACTTAAATCTTTTCTTCCAGAGATTTGGCAACACAGCACTCAAGGATGATTATGAGATAACAACATTTGATTCTGTTGCGGGTAATGTATACTAGAGTCTCATTTTGTAAATACCTGTTTTATCATTTTCTTCTCAAATCTTCATCTCTGTGTAGATGTACCAATGGAAAATGCATACGGGGATGATGAAGGCGATGTGCGCACATATCTGTCATCAGGGCATTATGATGGTGGTTTGGCATCAAAACTGAGTCACAAAAAGAAACACCCATTGCAGCAGAGGATGAATGGCACACGACCGTATGAAACAGGTGGTGATATGCCTTACGAACCATTCTTGGAGAGCAAGTCTGGAAACCAGCAATTTTTTTCAAATGGCAAGCGAACAACAGACTTCCTTCCTGTTCCTATAAAACGCATCCGCACAGCAGTGAGACAGCGGGTTGTGAGCCCATTTCCTTCTGGTGCTACCGGTAGCCCTCAGTTCACAAGTAAAACAGATGCCTCTAGTGGGGATACAAACTCCTACCAAGATGATCAAAGCTCATTACATGGAGGATCTTTCCCCAGGAAGAATGCAGATATTGAATCCACAGTGGATTTTGATAGGCAATTGTTGTATGATGGTAATGAGGTGTCAACTAAGTCCAAAAAGAAGAAAAAGTCTAAGCACCAGGGATATAAGACACCGCAAAATGTTGCTGAATCTTGTACCTTGATGGCTCCTGGAAAGGTATCTTTTGTGCAAACCCTCTTTATTTTATTTTCGACATTTGTTGATATACCAAGTTCTGTTGATATTTCAGGGCACGTATGATCCTAGAGCTCAATATGACCAGGTACAGTTTTTATAATATTTCTTTGACCATATCTGCCTAGTCACCATTTGCACTCATTTCATGGTTAAATTGTCATTGTTTTTTTGAGGTGGCTATTAATGTGTGTTTAAAAAAAAAATTGGTGACTGACTGTCTAAAATGATTTGCAAGGTCTAGAAACAAATTGTAGTACCTTCATGATTTTACATTCGGTGTGAGATATTGGCCTTTTTTTGTTCTAATGTTGGAACTGGAATCAGGGGCTGCGTCCAGATGCCCTAGCTGTCTCTTCTAGATATAAGTGTAATGAGCTGATGATGTCGTTTGTCTCTGATGATTGCTTTCTCCTTTCCATATCAGAAGGATTATTTGAAGAAGAGATCAGAGTTCCACCAATTTGATTCAAATGGGAATTTTGGTACATCCTTTTATGTCTTCTTCAGATATCATTTTATCAGCATATTGTTACCAATGCAACATGTACCTAGTTTTGTTCTTATTTGAGGCAGCATAAAAGCAGTTCCTCACATGTTATACTTTTGACTTATCAACAGTGATAAATGGCCAGCATGCTGCTAAGAAGCCTAAATTGATGAATCAATTACCAGACTTTTCAATAGAAGCTCTTACACCAGTTGGTGCGATGGCATCTCCTGCTGCATCACAAATGAGCAACATGGCAAATCCTATGAAGGTCATAAAGATTACTACTCGAAGAAAAAGTAAAGGACTCAAGGTATTCATAACTTTTGGTAGTCTGGTGATACTGTTGTTTTAACTTCAGTTGCATATAATTAACTTGCATTGTAACCTTTTTCTTGAACATAATCATTGCTAAAGTTATCAATATTTAATTTTGGATCCCATTGGCTGATAGCCTGAAATGTATGATACACATTCGCATAGTCAGATTTATAGCGTACTGACTGCAAGAAGCTCAGAAGCGTTACAGATGAATATACAAAAGATACCATTTCATGTTGACTTGATCCTAGTTTAAGTTGGGCCGAAATCTAAGCCCCATCGGTAGCCATATTTTTTGAGTGGTATAACATTCTCTTTTTGTGTAAAGATGTTTATTCAGCATTTAAGGTTGCTTCTTATAATCCACTCTTTTGTTGTTCCAAAAGCAGCTTTCTTCTAACATGCATCTTTTTGTTAGATCGCAGCTGTACATGCTGGTCCTGGAGGTCCATGGTCAAGTTTTGAGGATCAGGTTTGTGTGTCTGAAATGATTTGGTCCTATTTTATTGTGGGTTGCAATATTCTAATATCTTACAATATCAGGCTCTTGTTGTGCTTGTCCATGATCTGGGCGAAAACTGGGAATTGGTGAGCGATGCACTCAACAGCATCATTCAGTTGAAGGTAAAAGTTTGTTTGGAATAATCGTTCTTTTGATATCAAACTTATTTTGTTACCCGTTAATAAAAAGGAGATGTGTAAAACTAATTTTGTTCTGACATCTGTGTTGTTGCTTTTCTTTACCATCTTGTGCTTCTCAGGGGTCAGGAGGAAGTGTTAAGTTCTTTCAGCTTCATTATGTTTATAGTTTATTTCTATTGACATTTTGTGTGATTCAGATTGTATTTTATCTAGTCTACTAAACCATTGATGTTCTATTTTCCTATTTAATTAAGGATTATGGCATCTCATTTGCAGTGTATATATAGAAGACCTAACGAGTGCAAGGAACGCCATAAACTTATCACAGATAAAAGTTCTGGTGATGGCGCTGACAGTGCTGATGACTCTGGCTCATCTCAGCACTATCCGTCTGCATTGCCTGGCATTCCAAAGGTTTGTTCTATTGTGATGTTTTTCTTGTATTTTTACACATCAGCCTTTATACGTCTCTGTTTTTAAAAAAGCAGTTGCCTGGCTGCTTTAGTGCCACCTAGACGCTTGGCTGAGCTCCAGTGCCTTGCTCACTTCTAGAATTTTGATCAGGCTGCTTCCCTTGTTCCCCCATAATCGTGTGGCAATATGGTTCTTATTTTCTATATCCTTTCTATGTTTGTGTACCCAAATTACAAATGCCTAGCGCTAGGCCATGTCCAACCCTGGTATGTGGTAATAGAAATTTGATGATTCAGTCCAAGATATTGGCTATAGGGTTTCTTTAAGTTTACTGCATTGCAGTTATCATTATGGATTGCAAAGAAATGACATTTTCCACTTTTTAAGCACTGTGAATGCAGATGAACAAAAGATGTGTACTCTTTAACACTATGATCCTCTGGATGTGATATCAGGGTAGTGCCAGACAGCTGTTTCAGCGTCTTCAAGGACCGTTTGAGGAAGAGACTCTTGTGGCACATTTTGAGAAAATAATATCCGTTGGACCAAAATTGCATCAAAACCGCAAAAAGGTTAGTATTATCTTTTGAAAAAAATCCTCATGCGTACTTGATTGTTGGAGGGGCATAATATGATTGTAGTCTTCTCTTTAGCATTTAGCAGCTAAAGTTGTTTTCTACTCCCTCTGGTTGGAAATGTCGTTCAGACAAAGGAATTAGTTCAAAATTGAACTAAACTTCCTGTCCTAATGTCAACATTTCAGAACCGGAGGGAGTATTTATGTAATATTATTTGTGCTATTTGTGCCCTGCTAATATCTTTACTATCAGTTATGGCAATGCTCTGCTAATGTTTGTCTTGCATAAGGAAACTACTGGTGGTGCTAACTGCATTATTCGGTTCCTTGAAAAACTAGTCTTGATGTAGATTTTCAAGGTCAAGATGACAGTTTGACTGTAACTTTCTGTTGCCGTATGCTATGTAGGCTGTATATTTGGAAGTGGTCAGAAGTGTTGCTCTATTATAATATTATAAGTACTATTTATGATAGAAGTCACTCGTGCTGATATCATAAATCCATACTACATATTCTAGACATTTATCTGTTGTGAACAAATTCAGTTTGTCTGGAGCGATGAGGGAAAGCATCTCTACTGATTACTGAACAAGACACAACCTTCAACTCTGTTATATTGACACTTTATTGTGGTGCCTTAGGCTTTCTGGAATGGCTGTAAATCCGATTATTATCAATAGCATGATATTTGGTTAAATCACGTTTTGTTTTTAAATATTAATGTTTATTCATGTTAATTTGACTTTGCTCTTGGATCTCTTCCAAATTGCATCTCCTGACACCTCATGATTTTCTTTTGTCTGTGTTAATCTTAAGGGTGAAATCCAGGAGTTCAAGCAAATAAATCCACTTCATGCTTCTCATCTTCTTGCACTCTCTCAAGCATGTCCAAACAGCTCTGGTGTCAATTTGACGTATGTAACATAAAACCTCTTTTAGCTTGTTCTACTATGAGCAATCTTGCTATAGTATCCGTATGCAGCTGCTATACTATATCTAATAAAAAAAATTATATAGGCCGCTGGATCTTTGTGACGCTGTACCTTCGAACTCGGACGCACTTGCCATTGGTTACACAGGATCTCACCCGAGTGGGTTAGCACTTCCAAACAATCATGGTTCCGTAGGCCCCACCCTTCCTACTTCAAATGTGAACTCAAGGTTACCAGGTTCCCCGGGCATGCTTCTTGGCGGCAACTTGCCATCACCTTCATCATTGAATGCTCCCTCAAGGTAGATGATCTGATTACCCTCTTAATATCTTGCTAAATGCATCTCATGTTTATATTTTTTCCTGCAAAAAAATATTGCAGGGATGCTCAGAGGTATGGTGTGCCTAGACCGACCACGTTACAGGGCGATGAGCAACAAAGAATTCAGTATAACCAGATGTTCAATGGCAGAAGCCTTCAGCAACCTGGAGTTTCTGTTCCTGGTGTGCTGCCCTCTGGAGTTGATCGTGGCGTCAGAATGATGAATAGTGCCCATGGTATGGGAATGGTGACTGGACTAAATCGAGCGCCACATGTTACTAGGCCAGGTTTCCCAAGACTTGGTTCCCCTGGAATGCTAAACATGTCGCCCAACAATGGTCAAGGACTGCAAAATACAGCAACTGTTCATCCTGGTGCCATACCTGGCCCTGGAAATACGATGTTGAGGCCACGTGATCCGTTGCAGATGCTTCGGGTAAGTATTTCTTTCATACCGCGTTTAGATTTTCAAGTTCCATTTATCTTCTGCTTTGTGTTGATTGATTGTTTTAATGCTTTCTTGTATTTCATGGTATGGATGACATCATAGAACCTTAAGTAGCACCAAAGCAGAGATCAATGAACGATTGCTGATTACACCTGGATTCAGATGGGGATCTGATCCTTGAACGATTCTAGCGGACCTTAGGGTTGCATCAAAAGTACGTTTATAGTTCACCTGGATTCAGATGGTGATCTGATCCTTGAACAATTCTAGCGGACCTTAGGGTTGCATCAAAAGTACGTTTTTAGTTCAGAAAGATTGAACAAAGGGAGCAATGTGTAGATAAATTGCTTGATTTTTCCCAGACATGATTGAATCTAGCATCTTTTTAAATTACTGAAGCGAAATTGGCTCCCGTTACCTGTTCTGAATTTCATTACTAACATGAAGCGTGTCTAACACGGAATTAGAAAAGTGCAAAATATTGTCTCATTGGTAGAGCTCGAGCTCAAATTATGAAGGCATTGTCAGCTAAAGGAGGCATAAGAAAGAGCCGCAGTGTCGCCTTGGCGCCTAGTCGCATGGGCGAACCTCCAACACCTCAGGCCGCCTAGGCGCCTTAAAAACTATGCTTCTGACTCTGCGACTCTGCTGCTTCCCAATGTGCTGAGATTCCAAACTCCACCATGGATCCAGGATAGCACCCATCATCTCCAAATTTAGTTCTACCGCCTCTCCAGCCCTTGTCAATCCACGGTACAAAAGCAAAAAACAAATTATGCTGTGAAAGCAAGAATGGTAACCAATATCTTGACTTCAAATGCACCACGAAGATGAACTACAAATATAATGAAAAAGGGCTCCCATCTCGGAAATACCCGTTGTCCATAACTGTATTTTCCTTTCTTTTGTTTGTAGTGGAATGGATATAGTTCACTATTTACAAATCTGGAATGTTCAGCGACCCACTGGCCGTTTTACAATGTGGTTTTTCCATTGATGTTCGCAACAGTTCAGAGTTGCTAGCCTGCTAGGTTTCTTGTTTGCTTGATGTAGCTGCTGGTTACATTTGCGGTATCCTTATGTTAATCAAGGATATTAAGGTCATATTTTGGCTGTTATGCAATTTCTAATGCTAGGATTATTTTTCTTGTAGCCTGGCCAGAATTCGGAAGAGCATAGGCAGATGATGATGCCGGAATTTCAGTTGCAAGCCTCACAGGGGAATAGCCAGGCTGTCCATTTCAGTGGTCCACCATCTTCCAGTGCGGGAGCATCTTCACCTGTTCAATCTTTTCCTGTTCAGCAGTCCCAGCCACATCAGATACCGCAACAGTCACACGTGTTCGGAAACACACACCTTTCTCATATTCAAGGAGCAAGCCAGGCAAGTTCTCAGCAGCCCGGTTACACTATGCGCTTGTCTAAAGAAAGACACATTCAACAAATGATGCCCCAACAACAGCGCCCGCTTTCTGGATCCGGCGCTGTGCCAACTGTGCAGAATGGCTCACAAATGCAACAGCAGAGTCAAGGATCTGTACCCGGTGTTATCCCTTCCCAGCAACAGCATAAACAGCAACATCCGGCACAAAATTCACTTGTTAGTTCTGTGCTTCCGAATCAGCCTGCCACCACTACATCACATAAGCAGAAGAAGCAACAGGGTCAACAGCAACCTAGACAAAATCAACAGCAACGAAATCAAGGTAGTCAACAAGCAAAGCTTATGAAGAGCTTAGGCCGAGGCAATATGATGCAGCAGAGTCCTACTGATACTACTCAGGCCAGTGGAATTTCAGCAACCTGTAAAAACCAGGCTCCTGATAAGAATGTGACGCAACAGGGTACAGGTGCAGGGTACATTGCTGGTAGTAAAGGATCACTTCCATCAATACCTCAACCTGGGAATCAACATAAGATATATGCTTCCCAGGTTCCTCAGTCGCCGCTGCAAGTACCAGATATTAGTAATCAAGGCTCTGTAAAGGGTTCTCCCAACCAAACCTTGCTAGGTTCCCAACAATCTCAAGTGGCTGCACAGCAGCAGCAACAGCAACGCTACATTAATCCATCACAGAACAATATACAGAGATTAATGATTCAACAAAACCGCCACATGAACGCAGATGCTAGGATTGAATTACCTGCCGACCAAGTACAACATAACCAGGTGATGCCGTCTGCATCACTTGCAAGGAGTTCAGATTCTGGTAGTCCAGGCATGTCATCTATAAACCAGCGGAAACAAGAGTTACCGCATGATCCAGCAGCAGTTACCTCAACCTCACAGATAACTAGCTCACCTCATGATACCTTTGTTGGAAGTGATCCTCTTGTGTCATCGTCTAGCCAAATGCTGCAGCGGCAACTGTCAGGTGGTGTGCCTATACATGGACATGGTATTGGTGGCCAGATGCAGCAACAACAATCTCGGCCTCATCTGCAGTCTCAGCAGCAGCAGCAGAGGCCTATTGTTCAAGGCAGTGTATATGCTCATCCTTCAAATTCTGGACCTGGATGATGATGAGTGATGCTGGGTTGATAGATTCTTCGAAGCATCCCTTCCATTGTAAAGTTACTGTACAGGTATCTACAATCCAAACTTGTTCCTTGTTAGTTGAAGTTCAGCGTGTGAATAATATGATGCAAATACTTGAGGTTAAATAATAAATTATTCTTCAATAATAATTAAGATGCTTGCAACTATTTGTTTCCCTCCAGTCTGCATAATATTTTCCCAAAACTAATGGTGACTCCTTTTTGCCTATTTTTTCATGTTTGTTGCCTAATTTGTTGTTGCATTCATGAATTATAGGACCTTAGGCAAGGTAGGACACAGTTTCTTGAACAGTTTCAATTAAAATCCAGTTCCACTTTACTATTTTTTTAATCTGAAAGTTGTTACCACCATAAAAGTTATTTAGTTAAGAACATCACATTTTATATTCTGATGGTAAGTGGATATGTAAATGCCCTTTCAGTCTTTCAGCAGATTTTCTGATGAGATGTGATAATCGCGTTTGCACTAGCATCCTTGAGATGTCGGAAAGTATTGATGTGGAACTTTGGTTTATGGTGAACTCATCAATATTTCGTTCAGTTTTCTGATGGCTTGTTAACTTTTGTCAGGCGTCCGTGCTGCGGAAGATGCGCGGATGATAGCGCTTTTGTTCCCCAACTTTGTGCTAATTGTAGTCACCTCAGTATCAGGTAGATTTTCCATTTTGGTGCCCCACTGCCACCTTCCAAGTAGTTTAACCCTAGATTGCTGGAGGTGGTTCTCGCATGGGGCAAAAATTCCTTTTGTTGTCGTGTAACCCCAAATTGGGCCTAGATGTATATTTTGCCTGGTAGGTCCATGTTGTTAGAGACAATATCTTTTGTACAAGCGGGTGAATGCAAAAGCCTTTCTTGGTAAAGCCATCTTAATTCTTTTATTTCCATTTTGTGAAGATGCGCTTCATACTAATAAAAAAGTAAAAGCAGATCTGGTGTTCATTTTTCGTATCCTCGTCTGAATAGTTGTATTCTTTACTCGCTTGTTATGTTTTATGCTGGGTGAAGGTTGACGCTGCTGCTGCTGGCGATGTAGTTTTTTTTTTTTTTTTTGCGTACCTATTGAAGAGATATTGTGATGTATTCCAGGAAAGAGCTTATTTTTCTTTTGTGAAGACGCACGAAATATATCTAATCTGACTTTTTGGGCTGAACTAAAAACTTGTAGCTCGCAAGCTGTTTGGTTTGGTTCAGCTTGGTTCAAATCTGTGCCAAGCTGAAGATTTTAGCTTGTTTTGTTCACTAGCTAGCTCGAATCGGTGTAGCAGGCACTGTTTGTTCTGTAATCTCCATCCTCGAGGTTGACTCAAAGTCCCAAGGTGCAAGAGTAAGGAGTGTTCACATCTTTATTTGAAACACAACTTTTCTAAGTCCTAACTCGAGGCCAGATCCCTGTTAGGACTTCGCCTCTTCTTCCTCTTCGTGCATGGTGCGGCGCGGCAGATGTTGTTGCAGACATTTCTTTTCATAACAGGGGACTCTCTTGAAATTTCATTACTGGCATAATGAAATTGTAGACTGCAGTCTTGCTGTCCCAGGTTCAAAACGAAAAACAAATGAAAATGAAAACAAACTGAAAAGTATACCCAGGACTGCCTTTGCTCTAGTTTCATTGCAGCTTGGTAGACAAGCAGAATTGATGCCGTTGTAGACATGCGATGTGCGAGGCTGGAAGGCGACCAGTAGAGTCTTGTTTTGTGTTCTCGTGACACGGCTCGTGAGGGCCAGCAGCTAAATTTTGCTACTTGCTAGGCTTGACCCACTGCTGGCCTCAAGGCAGGGCGACGTCTCACAACAGGCAGCACTAGAAATACGCATGGCAATGGAGCGCCGTCAGACGGAGGAACGCAGCGACTGCTGGAGGATTGAGCTGGCAAGGGAGCTAGCTGGGGCAGCTGCCCCACCCTGCCGTAGGGGAAGCTCCGCCAGTGGAATACGTTGAGATACGGATCGACAAAGAAAGAAAGAAAAAACTTTGCTGTGTGATCGATCTCCCTGTGCTGTCCCATTCCCGAAGGAGATGTCGTCAACGTCAAGGTCAAGGAGATCCTACAACCAATCGATGTTAAAATCACGTTCCCGCTCGTGCTTTGTATTGCTGCTACTCATATCTACTGACAAATGATCACCAGCGGAGCCAGTCGTCGGCCAACCAGGGCCGCGGCCCGGTGGATCCTATACGTAGGGCGGGCTATGTTTAACCTTTGATAGGTTAGTGTTTGAGATCCGTGTGGGACTAGATGAACACGTGAGATTCAATCTGGTAAAAAGGAGAGGAACCAGAAACTGACACGTGTCGCCTTCCTATTGGGGCGGGTGGGAGGGAGGAGAAAAAGAACTGGTTTTTAAATTTCAAACGCATTTTTCTCCTAAACCGTAAGTCCGTTTTCGAATCCGTTTGAAGCATGATGTTGTTTCGAATTAATACTACAAAATGAGATTCAATATGAATATTTTTTCAATTTTTTGAAATTCGAATTTTTCGTCAACATTTTAAAAGTACCATGTCAACATTTTGTTTTCACCGTGTCAACATTTTTTATGTGCTATATCATTTTTGACGAAAATGTTGACTCTGTTGTTTGAAAATGTTGACATAGGCTTACGAAAATGTTGAAACTGTTGTTTGATAATGTTGACGGTTATTCGGTAAACTAAGTTACTTTAAGTGGGTAAAATTTAATGGGCTATTGGCTCCATGGGCCGTTCTATCGAACGTTAAGCGTCGGACGTTCTGGGAGGGAAGAAGTCCGTTTGACCTCCCCCAACTATCATAGGAGTTGCAACTTTTCCCCCGAACTACAAAACCGGGTAACCAGACTCCCTCAACTCCTTCTCTCGCTCCAATTTACCTCCCTCGGCGGTTTTCAGAGTGGTATTGGCTGACGTGGCATAGTGGGACCCACATGTCATGTGCCACGTCATTTTTTTCTTTTTTTCTTTTTCTTTTTCTTTTTTTTTCTCTTCTTCTCTTTCTCTGCACACACCGCCTCCTCCCTCCCCCCGCCGCCGCCTCCCCCCGCCACCGCCTCCTCCCTCCCCCCGCCGCTGCCCCCGTGTCGGCCTCGCGCATCATGTCGGTGAGCTCGGCGTAGCAGATGGGGTGGCCCATCCGCGCCATGGAGCGCGCGAGCTCGGCTGCGCCTGGTCGACGGCGACGGCGGGCCGGCACGGCCCGAGGAGCAGCGGCGCCAGGGAGGACGCCAGCTCGTTGGACTCGACGGTGCCGTTGCCGTCGGCGTCCATGGCGGCGATGAGCGTGTGGATCTCGTCGCCCGCGGCGGGGCGGAGGCCGAGCGACCGGAGCAGGGCCGCGATCTCCAGCTTGATGAGGCTGCCGTCGCCGTTGAGGTCGAAGCGGAGGAAGAGCTCCCGGAGCTGGCGCAGCTGCTCGTCGCGGAGCCGCGCGCGCCCGGTGGCCGCCGGGGTCGGGGCGAGGTCCTTGCCGACGCCGGCGCCGGGGAGGGGCATGGACGCGGACCGCTTCGGCGGCGCGGCGGTGGCGGACATTGCGGGCGACGGGTGGGCGCGTGCGCTCGCGCTGCCTTCTCGGACGCGGTCTTCGGGGCGGGTGCTCTCCATCTGCGTGCCGTCGCGGATGGGCGGGAGGCGTGGAGGCGGTGGCGGGGGGAGGCGGCGGCGGGGGGAGGGAGGAGGCGGTGTGTGCAGAGAAAGAGAAGAAGAGAAAAAAAAGAAAAAGAAAAAGAAAAAAAGAAAAAAATGACGTGGCACATGACATGTGGGTCCCACTATGCCACGTCAGCCAATACCGCTCTGAAAACCGCCGAGGGAGGTAAATTGGAGCGAGAGAAGGAGTTGAGGGAGTCTGGTTATCCGGTTTTATAGTTCGGGGGAAAAGTTGCAACTCCTATGATAGTTTTTTTTTTTTTTGAGATTAAACTCTTATGATAGTTGGGGGAGGTCAAACAGACTTCTTCCTTCTGGGAGTCCCCCCCCCCGGGCCCACGAAAAATTTTGAAGCCCAAAGACCAGCACGATAGCAGCAGCAAAGTCAGCCGGCCTTCACGCAATATAATGTGGCCCAAAATCACCAATCGCTGGGAACTCAGGGAGGGGCGCGAACTGAGGCAAAGCGGCGCGAACGAAGGCATCGACTGGCTTCTCTCTTGAGTCGTTTACGCTCATGCCATTAAAAAAGATCGCGGTTACGCACATGCCATAAAAAAGTTTCGACGCACGCTCATGCCATGAGGTCAAGATTCGTTGACGCTCATGCCATTTTGGATGGAAAGTTGGCTGACGGTGTTAAAGTGAGAGATAAAAAGACACTTTTGCCCTTATTGTAACAAATAGGTGTTTAAAATCCAGAAAAATGAAGAAAATTATTTATAATTCGTATAAAATCAGAAAAGGCAAAAACAATTTATTCGAAAGATAAAAATACATGAAAAATGATTAAAATTTTTAAAAAACCAAAAAATCACGAAAAATGATAAAAAATTTTAGAAACCGAAAAAAAATCACGAAAAATGATAAAAAAATTTAAAAACCGAAAAAAATCACGAAAAATGATAAAAATTTTAAAAACCGAAAAAAAATAGGAAAATGTGTAACGAATTTTGGAAACCAATTTGAAATCAGAAAAATATAAAATAAATTTAACAAAAAGTAAAAAATGGGGAAAATAATGAAACACTTAGGAAAAATATGTTTCATGACCATTGCATAGCAGCCAACACTTAGGAAAAAAATATTTTCATGACCAATGCATACCAACAATTAACTGACAATAAACTTGTTCATATCACCACATTTTAGCAAATAAGTCCACTGGTTCTCATCACCACATAAGCAAATAAGTTCACTTAAGTTACAATCACCACATAAGCAAATAAATTCACTTAAGTTACAATCACCACATAAGCTAGGCCACGGTTCAACATTACAATAAATTAACGTCATGACATTACACCATGCGATAAGCAGTTCATTGCATAAGGCAGGAGCAAGTTATAATCTTTAATTCTTCACTTGTCAACAGGAGACAACAAAAGCACGTGGCATTTCAGCCCACAAAAACAACACCAGGTCGCCAACACTTAGATCAGCTAGCCAGCCACCAACATCCAGCAACAAAAGCACACCTGCAAGTCCTCTCAACAAAGGGCAAGTCCCTGCAATAAAATTTCAGATACACTTATTTCACAATGATACATGAGTGTAAATATAATCAGCTATGCAAGGAAAAGCTAAGCTAAGAAAAGATCACCTCGAGCGCCTTGTTCTCCTTCATCCCACCATGTGAATCAAAAGTAGTAGTTCATCCACATAATTTATTAAAGCTGGAGCTTCTTCTTGCTTCTGGTATTAGAAGAGGGGCTGGATTGAGAAGCCTCTCCAACTAGAGCCCTCTTTGGTGTACGCTTCTTCATGACAGCTCTCTTCTTCTTTGGTGTGTGCACTATCTGTGGAGAGAGTGCACTGTCTTCATGAATAGTTGAGGGTTGCTCAATTTGGGGAGGGAAGGGGTCATTGGATCCCGTTGCAGACCTCCTGTGTAAACAAGAAAAGAGATCAATGATGTTCTAAATGACAAGATATGTAAAAGTGAAAAGATCATACCCGCTAATACTTGTTGTTGGTGGTGTCCCCTTCTTTTTTGCGGCTGTTTTCACTTTCTTTGGCTTAAGTGTAGCATTGTCCACCGCCTCATTGTGTGGGAATACCATGCCTGAAGAAGGGGTGGCCACAACAAGGCTACTACTCACTGTGGTACTAGCTTTCTTAAGCTTCTTCTTTGGTGGACCCCTGAAAAGAGGTATGGAAAATTGTTATTTTGCATAGATAAACATGAAGTGTTCTCATTGTATAGCTATGTGTTACCTCTCAGCCTCAAATGCAGCTATGTCTTCTGGATTGCCATTCTTACATGTGTACCAATGGTGGCCTAACTGGTGGCATATTGGGCACTCATGTTGCCTTTTGCCAGCACCTGTAGATTTCTTCTTGCTAGTACCTCCCTCCAAAGCTCCCTTCATCCTGTTCTTCCTCCTTCCTCCAGCAGTTGACTTAAGCAATGGAGGATGCATGAAGAAACCATGGGTGGGTTTGGGCCACATCGACTTGTCAGGAATGGAAGGCACAGAACCTTCATATGCAATTTTGAATTTCTCAACTGAGTACCACTCATCCACATAGTCTTCAAGTTTTGCCCCAGGGATTGATGTGATGTAGGCAATAGCATGTTTGCATGGTATTCCTGACCCTTGCCAAGCTCTGCAGGAACAAGTCCTCTGAATTGTGTTCACTACAAATCTGAAGCTAGTAGCTGAACCTCCCTTAGCACAAACTTCTGCAATGCCATCCGGTGAGCTTGTGATCACTTCAATGTCAAGGTTGAAGCTAGCTGCTCTCAACTTCTGCACTATATGTGGCAAGATTTTCCCTTCAAACTTGTTGGCAACCCTTTTTCTGTTATTCCATTTGATCAAGATCATCTGTCTGATGTTATCCATCAAGTCATCAATGTGCACGCCCTTCTTATCCTTTATCTGTCAACATAGCAATTTGATTTTAGTAAACATGAAAATCGAATAAAAAGTAAATAAATGCAAAAGAAAGCAATCTTACCCATTTATTGAATGCCTCAGCCAAGTTATTGGTAATATAATCCACTTTTGACAATGTGGAAAACTGGCTCCTGGTCCACAATTTATGATGATTTTCCTTAAGCCATTTCATAGCCTCCGGTTTAACATCTGCCATGGCTTGATAATGTTTCTCAAACATGTATGGGCTCCAAGAATATGCAGATGCCCATAAGTGATCATTAAAAATCTGTCCACTATGATGCTTCTTGAAATTCTGTACTAGATGGTACATACACTCTCTATGTTCAGCATATGGAAAAACCACACTCACCCCATGCATCACTGCCTGCCCACTATCTGTGTGGAATGTAAGACCCTCTGGGGTGCCTATAGCTTCTTTCAACCTCTCCATAAACCACTCCCAATTCTCACTTGTTTCTGAGTCAATTACACCAACAGCTACGGGATACATCCAGTTGTGACCATCAACTGCACAAGCTACACACAACTGGCCTCTGAACCTTCCATTCAAAAATGTACTATCTACTGCAAGATAAGGCCTACAACCTCGTAGAAAACCATCAACACAAGCTTTCAAAGCAAAAAACAGCCTATAAAACCGAGTTTTGTTGTTGATGGTATGATGATCAATGACAACAAAGGATCCAGGACTAGTTTCCTCTATCTGAGCCTTAAATCTGTACAGGTTGTCAAAACTTGTGCCCCAAGGTCCATAAAGTTTGTCCATAGCAAGTTCCTTACCTAGATAAACTTTCCTGTAGGTCACATCAATTTTGTGTCTCTCCTTCAACCTCCTTCTCAGCTCTTTCGGACGCACTGTTTCATCTTCCTTCAACCAATCAATCACTTGTTCAGCAACCCAAAATGAGGTCACTCCTACACAAGTGCCCGCCCTCCTAGTGCTCTGACAATTCTCATGCAAGTATGGATTCCTTGTGATCTGTCAAAAAAGAAGACAACAATGGTTATTTACTTACAAGTAAATAGGACAACAATGCATAACAAGTGTGGCAACAAAATTACCTGCACTGTAACTTCATCACTCAATATTTTGGTATGAATCCTCCACTTACAGCCCACATCCTTGCCACTGCAATACACCCGGTACCGACTTTTATCAGCCTTTTCAATGTCATAATGGAACTCATATTTCGTAGCATGTGTAGCTAAAGCCAACTTAAAAGCATTCATGTCTGAGTACATAGTGCCTACTGCCATAGGCAGATCATTCTTGTCATAGTCCGCATCCGGTTTCCGCGGAGGCTCTTTATCTGTAACTATCTCGTCTTCTTCTATTTCATCATCAGACAAAGATACATGTTCTTCTATGTCATCATCATCAAAAGATGTGTTTGGTTCAAATTGACTAGTGCGAATGGTAAGTGCTGGATGTTCAGGGACAACGTCAATATACAAGCATTCATCATCCACACCCACATGCTCATTGGATGGGTTTGGATTGGCAAGATAATCACTATCTGCAGATTTAGCAAGGGAACATTCTTCTATGGATCCTTCTACTGACTGTCCAATACCAAATTCCCACTCTGAAATATCAGGAGGCTCACTACTCAAGCCGGTGTCCATCCTACAGATGAACAACATCAATTGCTCAGCACATATGCATCACATATATGCGAGCAATGGGAAGAAGAAAGCTTTTTACCTTCGCAGCACAGACCTGAGCAGAGCAACCGCGTCTGGCCGCCGGGCCTCCTTCCTTCCCTCCTTCTCTGGCCGCCGCGCGGCCCTCCCTTCCTTCCCTCCTTCTCTGGCCGCCGGGCCTCCTGGCTGCACGCGCGCGGCGCGGCCTGACTGGGCGCGCGCGGCGCGGGCTGGCGCGCGCGGCGCGGCCTGGCTGGGCGGGCGAGGCCGGGCCTGGGCGCGCGCGGCGCGTCTTGCCGGGTGGCTGGGCGGGCGCGGCCGTCGCAGCGCGGCCTGGGCACCGGATCTGGCGGCGGATGCGGCGGCGGGAGCGGCGGCGACCGGCGGCGGCGGGCGGGTCCCGCACCTCGGCCTGGGCGCGCGGGGACTCGGAGGCGGCGGCGTCCTGCACTGGTCGGCGGCAGCGTCCTGCACTGGGCGGCGGCGGCGGCGAGATCTGGGCGGCGGCGGCTAGGGTTCTCCGTTCGGGAGTGAGTTCGTGGGGAGAAGGGAAGAATCGGGAGGAAGAAGAGAGGAACCAGAGAGTAGTGATGCAATTGAACAAAAGGGCAAAATAGTCATTTCCATACGTGGTCCCACATGACAGAGTTAGGAAACTAATGGAATATGGACGGAATGGCATGTGCGTCATCGAATCTTGGAGTGATGGCACACAGGTAACTCGAAACTTTTTTATGGCATGTGCGTAACCGCGATCTTTTTTAATGGCATGTACGTAAACGACTCTCTCTTATACGCTTCGCTGCACAAAATCAATTGGGGGAGAAAAGCAACCGGAGGTCCGGAGCCACAGCTCGCCGGACTGATCCGCGAGTAGGTTGCAGACCAAGGCTCAGCGGCTCGGCGGTCGTCACACATAGGGATGCAAGCGGCGCGGGCCTGTCCGCAACGCCGCCGGGCCATCCAGCGCCGCAAGCCCGCATTGACGAGACGGGACGACGTGGTCGCCCCGCGGCTGCCGCAAACCCGCAAAGCCGCCTCGCCCTCCAACGCCGCGCCCGACGCCCTCGCCCCCTCCTCGAGCATCGCCATCGCCGCCTCGCCCTCCATCGTCAGCGCGCATTGCTCTGCTTTGTCCTTGGTGTGGTGAGCAGGTGGGAGTCTCGGGAGGTTGCGATGCGGCGGCGGGACGCGGACTGCTGGTGACGGCGGAGCTGCTGCAGGCCGAGGCAGCACGTCGCCGCATCCTCATCGTCGTCGCCAAGCGCGTGTGCCCGCTCGACATGGACGCGGCCGCGTGGCGCAGGGACTGCGCGACCATCGACAGCGCCGCTCGCGAGTGCGCGGATGGAGGCTGTGCCGCGAGCAGGCGGCGACGGCGGTAGCTCCGGCGGCTCGCCGTGACTGTCCTGAAGCGCGTCGCCGTGCCGTGCTCGCGGCGGCATGCAGGCCGCCGCATCAGCCCGCTTCCGCTGTTGCGACTGATGCGGGATGCGGGGCGGGCAGCCGCATCCCGCCCCGCTTGCGCTCTCTCCCGTAGTTGCCCGTCAGGACAAGCGTTGGGGGTAGGTTTTCTTGTTCCCTGTTTGTTCCTCTACAAAGTTCATACCTCAATGGCGATTCTTTTTCCAGAGTTCAAAACTTAGAATCAATTGCAATTTATGTACTGAGAAGTCAGGATGCGTTCATTTGTGTAATAAACTACTGTTAATTTTTCTCTCTAGGTAGCAATGGTTGCAGAACAGAAACAAATTCATTCATGTTTCTAAAGGAAAAGAGATGAATCAAACAATGAGAATGCGGCTGTGGTGGAAGAGCAACCTCCTGATCATGCTCCCCTTATTGAGTTGGAACATCATAGGCAAGATCCAGAACAATCCTCTAAACGCCAAGAGCAGGATCAACCCTCTGAACATCATATTCACAGGCAACCTGAACCTGTTGTATTTCGCGGAATTGAATTGTTGGAGAGAGATCCTGCATTACGTCCACAAATATGGGAGTATCCGAGCAACCGGCAAAATGAAGTGAACGAGCATACTTGAAGTTAGGTCCTATGCAACCCAAACTGGTGAATAATAAAGCTTTTGGGCCTCAAGGGCATCAACGCCGTTTCCAACACCATTGGTTTAATCAATTTCCTAGTTGGTTGGAGTACTCAGAGAGCAATGGCTGTGCATATTGTCTTCCTTACTTGTTTCCAGCAAAAATATAAAGAAAAGAGGCGGTTCTGGGAGGCCAAGAGGCCAATGTTTTCACTGACTATATTCTCAAGGTACATGCAGTTTTTAGCTGCAACCACGAGAATCTATCTTTACTATATGCATGCCACTTGCTGCAGATATTAGGACTAAAGATATGTGCAGACACAATGGTAGGGGATGAGATGCTGAGGCCAATCTCTGGTCGACAACGAAAGCGTGTTACAATTGGTAAAACAGGCAGCCATTTTCAGTTCAAAAGATTGCCTTTGCATAAGAGTGCTGTGAGTGATGTTTCTTTGGATGTATCCTGTAGGTGAGATGCTAGTTGGGCCAGCCAGAACGCTTTTCATGGATGAGGTATCAACTGGCCTTGACAGCTCCACGACATTCCAGATTGCAAACTCGCTGAAGTAGTCCATTCACATCCTCGGTGGCACAGCTGTCTCCTTGCTGCAGCCGACGCCTGAGACTTACAACCTTTTCGATGACATCATACTACTTTCAGACGGCCAGATTGTGTACCAGGGTACCCGAGAGAATGTTCTTGAAACTTTTGAGTCCATGGGGTTCAGATGCCCTGAAAGGAAGGGTGTCGCTGATTTCTTGCAAGAAGTACGTACTGTTCACTGTAATTCAATGTAAGTGTATGTATTCTTGTTAACTAATCTCCATTGAAATGCCGAGCAGGTGACTTCAAAAAGGATCAGGGACAGTACTAGGTGCACCATGATCAACCTTATCGGTTTGTGACTGTGAAGGAATTTGCGACTGCATTCAAGCCATTCCGCACTGGGAGAGCTATAGCAAATGAGCTTGCTGTTCCTTTCGACAAGAGCAAAAGCCATCCAGCTGCGCTGACCACCACTAGGTACGGCCGTGAATGGCAAGGAGCTGCTAAAGGCAAACATAGACAGGGAGATCCTTCTACATGTTCAGAACCTTCCAGGTAATTGCCGTTAGTCCAATTGATTTGATGAGGACATCGCTCTTTCGGATATACATGTCACACCTCCGCTGGATATACAAGGTCCAATCACTCGAGCTCGCGCACGACAGTTGAATCTAGAGGTGAGCTCGTTCCTAAGCACTCATTTATATGAATTTGAGGATAGATTGCTACATAATGATTATATTGTGATTAGGAACCATGGAGAGGACCAGGAGATGATTGGAGAGGAGCTTGGAGGCATGGATGGACAGCAAGGGCGTTCAAACCAAGTTGGAGGCCCAATTCAAGTCGACTTCGGATCGGTTTCGGAGTCCAGGAGCAGTCTACACTAAAACGGTCGCCCAGGTCGCATACGGGCTCGGTTTTGGACATTCTTTATATGCTTGGAAAGATAATTTGATAACCTTTCCAATGGCGCCAGTCTCATGTCAAAATTCGTCCGGAGTCATCGGGAATCGTCGAAACAAGTTGACGTCCAGAATCTGTTCCGGTGCTGCGCCACCGTAATTTGGCCTTTGGGCTTTGTATCGTGTTGGAGCCCATTAGGGGCGCGTCCAGGGGGTCTTGCACGCCCCTAAGGTCTATATCTACAGTAGCCGCCACCCGAGTTAGGGTTGGGTTTTGCTTAGATTATTCTGTCAAGAACAGTTTCGCCGTTCATCGGTTTGTGAGACCCCAACTTGTGAGCTTAATTCAGTTTTCAGCAATTTTGGTTGCAATCTACTGTGTTCTTCGATTCGCAGGCAAGGATAAGCCTTCTTGGCGAGGTCGACCGTGCACCGCCGGTCGATAACCTGAGGAGACGTGGTGCTGCGATTGCGGGGTTTAGAACGTGTTGTTCTGAAGCTGGATCGACGTGTGTCAAGTTTCCACCAAATCGAGAGTTATCAGAACCTTTCGGAAGATCGGGAACCCTAGTTCACATCATGATTGACATGTAAGGGAAAACATCAAAATGAGTTAACTCCTTGGTGCTCTAGCTTTACAGCTGATGCTGCTGTCAATCATTTCGATGACTCTCCTCTTCCGCACAAAAATGAAACATGACTTGGTGACCGATGGGGGCATCTACATGGGTGCTCTCTTCTTTGGAGTCCTTATGATCATGTTCAATGGTTTTTCTGAGCTGGCACTCACTGTTTTCAAGCTGCCTGTATTCTTCAAGCAAAGGGACCTCCTTTTCTTTCCTGCGTGGGCTTACACTATACCCTCATGGATCCTCAAGATACCCATCACATTTGGCAGATATGTATTCTTGACATACTATGTCATTGGGGTTGACCCAAATGTCGGCAGGTTAGATTTGCCATTACTTTATGGGTCACTTTATTAACAAATGTGCATGCTTAGCTCTTGTTTACTTTGGTAACATGCTGCAAATGTTCTTACAGTGGTAGTTTCTCTCAGGTTCTTCAAGCAGTATCTACTTCTATTAGCAGTCTATCAGATAGCGGCGTCACTTTTCCGATTCATTGGTGGGGTAACATGATTGTTACAAATGCCTTTGCGTCGTTCATGTTGCTAGTTGTTATGGTGTTGGGAGGATTTATTTTCGTAAGAGGTAAAAAAATCACCTCTATCTCTTTCTCTTTGTTATTCATTGCAGTTCAGCTTCTTCATAAATCTCAACTTCTTTGTATCTGATCTTGTAGACAAAAGCAAGAAATGGTGGATTTGGGGTTACTGGATCTCTCCGATGATGTATGCCCAGAATGCCATATCCGTGTGTGAAATGTTTGGGCAGGATAAAATGCTGAATAGCACTGCTTCCAGTGAGACCCTAGGTGTGCAAGTCCTTAAGTCCCGTGGGGTATTCCCGGAGCAAAGTGGTACTGGATTGGCTTTGGTGCAATGATTGGATTCACCTTCTCTTCAACGCACTCTTCACTCTTGCCCTTACATACCTTAGGCGCGTGAGTATCTGCGAAACTATGTGCTCATTGTTTACTATTTGTTCTTGTTTTATCACAATAGCTAAATCTGCAAACATACTCTTTTGTTATCTCCAGCATATGGCAACTCCCGTCCATCAGTATCAAAGAGGAGCTGAAGGTGAAGCATGACAACATTGCTGGAGAGGTTCTGAATGGCAATCACTTGGCATCAGCAAGCATTCATCGGTCAACAGGAATCGCACCGAAACAAGAACAGTAGATGATGGTTCTGCTCCAACTCAAAGGGGGATGATCCTCCCATTTGTCCCACTTTCACTCACCTTCGACAATGTCAGATACTCTGTTGACATGCCAACGGTAAAGAAAGAAACTTGCTTCACTACATTATCGACAGTGATAATTAATCATTAATTTGTAACCTTGGGTGTAAAATTAAATTCAGGAAACGAAAGCACAAGGTGTAGTTGAAGATCGTTTGGAGCTCCTCAAAGGTGTCAGTGGGTCTTTTAGGCCAGGGGTGTTGACAGCGCTAATAGGAAAGACTACTTTGATGGATGGCAGGGAGAAAGACTGGTGGGTACATTGAAGGAAACATCAGCATTTCAGGATACCCGAAGAAACAAGAGACCTTTGCACGTGTATCAGGATATTGTGAACAGAATGATATCCAATCACCACAGGTGACATTTTATGAGTCACTGCTATTCTCAGCATGCCTTCGGCTTCCCAAGGAAGTAGACTCAAACAAGCAAAAGGTCAGTCACACCAATAGTTGTCATTTCTACATTTTGTTGAAACCCTGTAAACAGCTGCTTACCTTTTTTAGTGTGCAGATCTTCATTGAGGAGGCGATGGATCTTGTGGAACTGAAACCATCGAGAGATGCAAGTTGGACTTCCTGGGGTGAATGGTTTGTCGACTGAGCAGAGGAAAAGGCTTACTATTGCTGTGGAACTTGTTGCAAATCCTTCAGTCATCTTCATGGATGAGCCAACCTCGGGGGCTTCATTCCCCACCAGCTGCAATTGTGATGAGGACAGTGAGGAACACTGTCGATACTGGTAGAACTGTGGTCTGCACGATACATTAACTTAGCATTCACATCTTTGAAGCATTTGATGAGGTGAGTGAGAATTTGCATAGGAGATTTCATCTAGCTACTACTGTATCAGTGTTAGGTTGACCATCAATTTCTCATGGCTGGTTTTCCAAACCTGTAACCAACTTGCAAGGTCTGAAATGTTTTATCAATCCTTGCAGCTTTTCCTGCTGAAACGTGTTGAAGAGATTTATATTGGTCCACTGCCACCATTCGTCAGAGTTGATCAACGAAATTTGGGTATACATCTATCAAACTCTTTCAAAATGACTGATAAGATCTTGCGAGTTCACATTTGGATATACATCTATCAAATTCATTCAAAATGACTGATAAGATCTTGTCGTATCTCATTATTCAGGGAGCGGTTAGCAAAATTAAAGAAGGCTACAATCCAGCAACATGGATGCTGGAAGTGACCACAGTCCCTCAAGAACAGATTCTAGGTGTTGATTTCAGTGACTTATACAAGAAATCTGAACTCTACCAGTAAGTAACTTTCAAACCTTACAAGCCGCTTCACTTTCAGAGTAGCCATAGGTTTCACATTAACAACTAGGAGGAGCGCAAATAAAATAAAATAAAGTATGATAGCTCAAAGCTTCGTGGGCATTAAATAGTTAGCTTGAGAATCTAGTATTGATTACTACATTCCATTTCACTTTGCATTTTTCAATATTATCCAACTTTCCTTCTCTACAGCATTTCTGCAGTTGGATGATGTATTGCTGTTTCGTTTTATAGGAGAAAAAGGCGTTGATACAGGAATTAAGCCAACCAGCACCTGGTTCAAGTGATCTGCACTTCCCTAGCAAGTATTCGCAGTCTTCCTTCACACAATGTATGGCTTGCCTGTGGAAGCAGACCTGTCATACTGGAGGAACCCTCCTTACAATACCATTAGGTTCTTTTTCACTACCATCATCGCTCTCCTCCTTGGCACCATCTTCTGGGATCTTGGCGGCAAAATGTAAGTATCGTGCCGTTGCATATAGAGAAAATAAATGTCCACCTTCAAAATCTTAATTCATATTTGCTTCATACTCCAGGAAAACGTCCCAAGACTTGTTTAATGCTATGGGGTCAATGTACTCTGCGGTGCTGTTCACCGGTGTTATGAATTGTACCTCAGTTCAGCCAGTGGTAGCTGTGGAACGCACTGTCTTTTACCGTGAACGAGCTGCTGGCATGTACTCGGCCTTCCCATTTGGCCAGATGAATGGTTCTCCTGGAAATCACTTCCAGACTTCCGTTTCTGCTGTTGGTTGCCACATGTTTTGGAGAGCTGGACACTAATCAGCTTACATGTTGCAGGTTGTCATTGAGCTCCCATATGCACTGGTTCAGGCTATCCTATATGGGGTCATAGTTTATTCGATGATCGGATTTTTTTTGACGGTCATAGTTTATTCGGTGATCGGATTTGAGTGGACGGCTGCCAAGTTCTTCTGGTACCTCTTCTTCGGCTACTTCACACTGCTCTACTTCACATTCTATGGTATGATGGTTGTCGGCTTGACACCAAACTACCACATTGCGCCTATCGTCTCATCGGCATTCTACGCCATCTGGAACCTCTTCTCTGGGTTCATCATCCCCCGACCGGTAAGCAACTTCACCCTCTCGTACTGCCACCGCACCTACTTCTAAATTTCGTTCTTTTCCATAGCTCATTTCTTTTCTGGCCTGATGCTACGTTCAGAAAGTGCCGATCTGGTGGAGGTGGTAGTGCTACATATGCCCGTAGCATGGACGTTGTACAGGCTCGTTGTGTCACAGTTTGGAGACAATGCGACGGCAGTGGATGACGGCACACTCGTGATGCATTTTGTTGAGGATTATTTCTACACAGCTGGTTGTGATGGGTGGCCACCATTGTCATGGCATTTGCTGTGCTCTTCACTTCTCAAAACTCGACCTGCCGGGGGTAAGACCGCCCCCGACGGCATTTTGCTAAGGAGGAGAGCCTCTCACGCAGGCCGAGAAAACCCCCGAACCCCCTCCCCATCCATACACAGGGACTCAGCTGGCCGTTGTGAGCTGCGGCGCGAGTCTTAACCATGTGCTTTGAACTGGGGAGGACGAGGGGATTTTTTTCCACCTCACTGCCAGCAGTGAACAGTAACTCACGTTACTATTCACTGCTACAGTGTCCCGTGAGGCACCCGGGTGAGCACCGCTCGAACCCGGGTGGGCGCGCGCGCGGCCTTACAGCTGGCGCAGCTAGCCAACTGAGCTGGGCTCAGTTCTCGTGCTCTTGATCACTTCTCTGTTTGGCTATGCCATCATGAAGTTCAACTTCCAGAAAAGATGATGACAATAGGAGCTGGGAAGCATGTTGATATACAGTTTGGGACGTGTGCATATTGGTGTACACCATATTTTGAATTCTTTAGTTATATTGTAAGTTATAGAAGTTTTTCTCTTATCTAGAAAAATTGCATAGTATTTTGTAAATGATCCTCACGCCAAGAAAATTTTTGTAGCCGTATTGACAACCCACAATGCCACCTCGGCTCAAACATGCATATATAATTTTCTCTGAACGAGAAGCTAATATATCGTTGAGTTGTGAAAGGATATTTGCATCCTCTGAATTGGTGATCAAATACATCTGTTAAGATAGGGGTTAATTGTAAATATAGTTTTCTTAAGGGCCCAAATGAAAACAAACGCAGCTCCTTTCCTCCAAAACCTTCACAGCCTCACTCTCCTGTCCAAACCCTTCACTCTGCTGGGGCGCAAGCAGAGGAATCGGGAATCCGGGTTCGTTTGGCAACCGCCGCCGCCGCCGCCGCCGCAGCTCCGGCGACCGCTCAGGTTTGATCCTTTGTGCACTATTACCTCTCCATCTACCAAAAGTGACTGACAGGCCCACTCTCTCTCTCTATCCAAAACCACCCCGCAGGGGGCAGGAGCAGCACAGCGGGAATCGGAAATCCAGGACCTTGTTCCCTTTGTCGCCGGCCGCCACCAAAGCTTCAGCCACCACCCGCCCACAGGTAAACTGCCTCATCACGCGCGCGCGGTTATTCTTGTTCCTCATTGCGCGCGGTTGTTCGTCATTGCGCGCGGTTATTCTCTGTTGTTCGGAATAATGGACGATTTTGGTTCTCTTGCTGTCTTGGAACTGTACAACATCACCCGATGCTGCTGTGTAGTTAACTGAACCTTCCAGGAATCACCCGCGGTTATTCCTGGTCAAAGTTGGTGTCTTTTATTATGTATAAAAGTTCCAATTTTTTTAGCGCACTTTTGTATGAAAAAAATGCAATCTTTTGGATGAGGTTTTGTGTAGAGTTATAAAATTGCAATCGGCTGTTCCTCATTTGGCGCGGCTATTCTCTGTTGTTCGGAATATGGAAGATTTGGTTCTCTTTGTATAGAATGAGCCGATGCTGCTGTGTCAGTTAACTGAACCGAGATTTAGTATCCTCCATGTCTCGGAACTGAACGAATTTGGTTCACTTGGCTGATTCAGTATTCATCCACCGAAGGGCCCTCATTCAGGAGCGATGCTCTCTTGCATCATTGATTCATATGTTCAAGCTTTTGGGTGCTCTGTTGCATTAGTGATTCCATGTCAGCTGTATTGTGCAGGTGCCGCTCGGATGGAGAAGAAAGCAAAACCATTTCCCATCTCTGTATCATCCTTTATCACCCCGGCAGATGAAGCGTGCGGTAATTATCTATCTCTCTTGTGTTGTTTTTCTTCATGTTACGCTGCAGAATGTGCCGTAGGTTCAATTTCTGTCCTTATGCTAACATTACACATGCTATGCTTCAGGATGTGCAGTCCATTCGATTCAACATCCGCGACGCTGCTGCTGAGCTAACCACTACAAGGAATGCACGTTTGAACCGTGCTCGAGAAATGGCACCGGTGTTGCTTGGAGAGCAGCTGCGCACTCCGGTGCTTCTCATGGCAAATCCATTCACTAAGAAGACCACCGGATTCCATCGCATCAGCCACCATGGTGTTCTGATGCATGATCCACACAATCCTGAACGTATGGTGATGCTGTTCTTCCGTGATACAGATGGGTATTTTGCTGGTTTTCAGCGGTGCAAGGTGCTTGAGGTTGACGGCACCCGGCAAGAAAAATGGGGTACCAGCTTCTTCTTTGACGATATGGTGAACAAAAATCAGGTTCCGGGGTTCTTTGAACCTGTGAAAATGGGGATTGGGTCAGCTCATCCAGGGCAAGGGTAAGTAGACACCATTGCAACATTCAAGTTCCCTTTTTGTAGACTCTCTACTGTCTGCTCTGAATTAGTAATAGGCACTGACTAAGTATATGCACGTGCAGTGACTTCCCAGGTCCCCAGGCAATTGCTGATGTGTTCCATACATTGTTTGGATACGAAGATCATGTCGAGGTGCGCAACAAGCAAGTTAAAGGATTAACTGAAGCCCTGAAAGGTCAGCTGATGGCAGTAGTCAGAATCATGATCCTGTTTTGCGAGGCAACAAGGTTGCGCACTTTCTATAACAACGCCCTCGAGGCCCTTGACAGCGACTTGTACTCAATTGGCCTCAGTCTTGAGAACTGGAGGCTGCTGAACTCCTGGGGGAAAATATCAGACTATGTGTTGATTGTGAGGAAAAAGGGGGACATGGATCTAAACAGTCCACTTGATCCAAACAATGCGGACTTGAGGAACCAGGGATTCCCAAACATGACCCTAGGTGATCTGATTGGCCCTAATGGGGAGTTGACTATGTGCAAGATTGAGGTAACAGAGATTATCGAAGAAGAGGACCTGAGGAAGCTCTTGGTGGACAGAAGATCTTGGACCAAGCAAATAGAGCCCACGTTTGTCGTGCCAGAGCCAGAAGAGGCAGGGGAAGAGGCAGGGGAAGAGGCCGGAGGTGGCAGGGGAAGAGGCAGGGAAAGAGGCAGGGGCAGGGAAAGAGGCAGGGAAAGAGGCAGGGGCAGGGAAAGAGGCAGGGAAAGAGGCCAGAGGGGGAGAAGAGGATGAGGTGCATCTTATATCACCTAATTTACCTTTGAGCAGAGATTGATTGACTATTATTATGCTTGAACTCTAATGCTTATTTACAACCTGTCCTGGCTGTAAAGAATATTTATTCGAACTAATTGCACGAAAGCCAGGTTTTTGGAGAATACTTACACTTTTCTCATATGTAAGAATGTTCTGCTGTGGATGATCTTCTTCTTAATCAGTAGCCCGCTTGATGGGCCGCCGCCCTCTGTTGACCGCGAGGCCCTGAGCAGGCCACCATGACGCCGATTTTGTGCCATCGGCACTCCTCCCCGGTGGCCACGCAGGCGCCCAGTGCCCGCACCATGCATGCACCTCCTCCCGCCGGAGAACTCGTTGCGCCTCGAACGGCCACTTGAAGAGCGACAGGTAGTGCATGAACACCCAGCACCCCGGCCGGCATCGCCGACCGCGCGATGAAGGAGGAGCCCATGCATGCCGCCCTGTATCGATCGCCGCGTTCCCCACCACGATCGAAGTCCGCGAAGCACGCCACCGCCGTGTTGGAAGTGTACAGATGAGCCACACAACAAGCAAGCAGGGAGTAGCTGAATGCCGCCGCCGTGCGCCGGAGCCCTGCGAGCAATTACACCCACCGGCGTTGGCGAGCGCGTAGGAGGACACAACGCACCCGACGACGTCTCCATGGCGAGTATGTCGCGCTCCTGCAGGAAGATGTGGTGGAGAAGAGGAGGAAGCTAGGTGAGCAGGAAGGCGAAGAGGCCGGCGCGCCCCGCCACCTTGTCCTCTCCGAGGTCGTAGAAGATGGAGCCCAGCGCCACCAGCATGCACGCAAAGAGCCGCCACGGTGCGTTCTTGAAGAAGCGCTGCGCCGCCACCTCATCGCGCGCCCGGGAGTTGGCTTACCGGCGTCCTCGTCGGCCAACTGCTGCTTGCAGTGCAGCGTGCACCGGCGTCCGGGCCGGGGCGCCTGCTGTGGGCTGGTGATCGAGGCGGTGTAGGAGGAGCGCGTCGATGGAGAACTCCAATCGACGGCCCGCGCCGGCGATCAGCTGGGCGCGCAGCTGGTCGACGGTCAGGAGGAGGACCGTGTCGAACATGCATCTTGACGATGCGCGCGCCCGCCTGGTGGATGCATCTTGACGATGCTCAGCACCACCGGCTGGTGGACGGCCTCCACGCCGATGGAGAGGTCCTTAATTTGATCCTGGTGCCGGCGACGTCGACGTGGGCATCTGTGTCGTTGGCCGCGCCCCTTCCACGTATACGGAGACGAGGCGCTGGTGGCGGCGGTGCCGTCCAGCAGGGTGAAATTGCTGGGGCTGCTGCTGCTGGTCGTCGTCTGCCCCTACCTGCAGCTCCAGTCCTTGAGAGGGTGGTGTCGTCGGCCGGTGCGGTGGAGACGGCGATGCGGTAGTACTTGACGCCCCAGGCTTGGATCGATGTTTTGTTTTTGAAAACTAGGCAGGAGTGCTGCCTTTTCATTAAGGTAGTAGAGAGTTTTTACATATTACATAATTAAATAGAGCGTATTACAGAACATGGTGGTTACTCTCCTCTGTGCCGAACACTAGCGTCGGCCTTCCACATGCTCTCTCCCTGTTGACCATGTCCTCCTTTATAAGGTTGACAACTTCAGCAGGCTGCTTTGCAATTTGTGTGAACACTCGCCGATTTCTTTCATTCCATATATGCCATGTCGTGTACATGAGTACTGCTGCTTTGGTGCGTCTCTCGCCCCTTTGCACTGAATCCATATGGTGATTCCACCATTCTTGGATGGATTGCGTTTCTGTCCCTGGAACTTGGATCATGTTGCCAGTTCTGCTGGCCACCTGCTCCCAAACCTGCCTTGCGTAGCTGCATTTGAGACAGAGGTGCATGGCTGTTTCCTGCTCAATGTGACAAAGGGGGCAGATCGGATTGCAAGGCCAATTTCTTTTGATTAGCTTGTCTGCCGTGAGGATTTTTTGCTGCAGCAACGGCCACGCAAAAAATTTGTGTTTGCCTTCTGTGTGTGCACGCCAAATGCTTACGGCATCAAAAGTGTTATAGGACCCTTTGAACTGGGCAAGGTATGCTGATCTCGCCGTGTACTGGCCATGAGTGGTCCAGTTCCACCTGATTTGGTCCGGTTGGTCTGTTAACTGCAGATCTTCAATCATTCCCCAAAGCATCACCAGTTGGGCCATCTGATCAGTGGTTGTCATTCTGTGCAATCCTCTTGTCCATTTGTTGTCCTGTAGCTCTTGGCTAACAGTCCTGTTCTTGCGATATGCCAGCTTGTAGAGGTCAGGCGCAATATCCATGGGCGCACGCCCATTAAGCCAACTGGATTGCCAAAACTTTGCTGTCTCGCCATTCCCTAGCGTGACCGTCGTGCTTGTTCTGAACAATTGCCTGTCCACTGCATCACATGGTGGCTGCGTGCCGACCCAAGGCCGCTCATTGTCTGTCCACTCAAACCAAAGCCAGCGAAGTCTCAGTGCTCTGCCAAAGAATTCCAAATTGTGAATCCCTAAACCTCCTAGCTGTTTGGGCCTAGCAGCTCTGTTCCAGTTAACAAGGCAGTGACCACCATTCGCATTTTCACATCCCTTCCACAGGAAGCTTCGCATTGTCTTGTTTATGCTCTTGATCGCCCATTTTTTTAATGGAAAGACCGTCATGTGATAGATAGGAATTGACGACAGAACTGAGTTGACGAGCCTGAGTCGGCCGTGCTTATTCAGGAACTTTCCTTTCCATTGCGGTAATCTTGCAGCGACACTGTCCACGAGCGGCTGGGTATCACCTTTCTTCAACTTTCTGATACTTAAGGGCAGGCCAAGGTATTTATAGGGAAAAGACTTGATTTCACATGGAAAGGTCAGCATGACATTCTGTAGATCAATTTCTTCACATTTGATCGGATATGCTGCACACTCGCTGAGGTTAATTTTTAGGCCTGAAGCCTCACCAAATATCTTTACTATTTGTTGGATGGCCTGTATGTCTTCTTTCTCTGGCTTGACAAATATTGCCGCGTCATCAGCATACATGCTAATGCGCAGTTTTGCTGCTCTGTTTTGAATGGGGTAGATCAAATTTTCTTCAGTTGCAAGTGCTAGCATCCTTTGCAGCGGTTCCATTGCAAGTATAAAAGCATGGGGGAGAGCGGGTCTCCCTGTCTGACACCATTCTTGTGTTTGAAAGTTTTCCCCCTTACACCATTCAGCAGGACCGAAGAGTTGGCCGATGCTAGTAATGCTGATATCCACTCTCGCCATCTCATGCCGAACCCCATCTGTTGTAGCACCTCCAGCAGGTAGTCCCACTTCAGAGTATCAAAAGCTTTCGCTATATCAAGTTTTAGGAAAAGTGTTGGCGCTTTGGCTCGATGCAACTCCCTGATCAGATTTTGTGTGTAAAGGAAATTATCAAGGATACTCCTTCGTTTGATGAATGCACTTTGGCTCCTTGCTACCAGATTTTCCAAGCTTCTGGCCAGCCTGTTGGCAAGGATTTTTGAAATCAGCTTCGCCACACTGTGGGTGAGGCTTATGGGTCGGTACTCCGTGATGGTTGTTGCACCGTCATGCTTTGGTATTAGGATGATTAAACCCGAGTTAAGAAGGTTGAGCTGGTGTCTATGGTGATGGTAGAAGTAGTTTTTTTTTTGAAGGAAATACGCCCATAAGGGCTATAAAGCTCCATTACTCTGGACAAACTGGTACAGTTACATAAAGGCCCTTACAAGATATTGGAAATAGACTACGGCCTTTAAGCAAGGAAAGGACATAAACATAAAATAAAATTACAACCAGGTCCTCACAGGGAAATTCACACCGGAGACAGAAGTAACGAGAATTATCACCGCCGTGGAAGTTCCCCGTCACTGAAGATGCAGAAGTAGCAGGGTCCCAACACCAAGCAGCAGCCATGGATGCCTCCAACCATGTCGGGACCTAGCGGTGTGAACAGCAAGGAGGAAAGGCGTCCAAGCCACCGCGACACAGTTGGCGAAAAGGCCTCTGGATGCAAGTCGATTGACAGACCAGCGGTCCACCTGGTCGTCGCCTCAAAACAAGCACCAGTTGAGGTAGAAGAAGACCAAGCTGTAGATCTTGAGGATGCTTCACCGAGCCTGATCGATGAGTGCCATTCCATATTAAAACGGGGATCAGCGAGCAGCGATCAACCCGTTCCAGGAGGGCACAGCATCCATGAATGAGCTTCGCGCCAGGTAAACACCAACAACCACCACATCTCCAGAAATCCAGATCCAGAGTCATGGAGGAGAAGCAAAGGAAGGAAGTACACTCGTCGGGGAGGAGTCCGATGAGGAGAACAAAAGGCATCACGCCTACAACCACAAGGGAACAAGAAAAGAAGCTACTCACCGGACCCAGAGAACAAATCGCCTCCATAAAGAAGACGATGGGGGAAACTCTAGAAAAGTAGCTCGATCTACAAATCTAGGAACTAATACTACTAAAACTATACAAGGATGGGTCCCTCACGTTGGAACACGCCGCCGGCAAGCTGGAGACGGCAGGGGAGGGGCCGGATTAGGCCATCTGGGAAGGAACGCTCACGAGTACTGTTGAGGAGAAAGAGAGCTTTCGATAGAAGTTGAGAGCGAAGTGGTCTTAGAGTTGACGGGATTGAGCTATGGTAGAAGTAGTTGAGCGCTTGCATGATATCATACTTTATTATTTCCCATGCAGATTTAAAGAACAGCCCAATGTACCCATCCGGTCCTGACGCCTTTTCATTGGGCAGCTGCTTGATCACGTTGTGCACTTCATCTTCTGTGAACGGGAGCTCTAAGTGATCAAGGTCCAGTCTCTGCAGGCCAATTTTATCCCAGTCCAAAGTGATCCTTCTATCAGTGTGCGGCCTTATATATGACCTCCTCTTTCTGCTCATGTGTGAACACCTGTCCTTGTTCTGTCTGCAGTGTTTGGATGAAGTTTTTCCTTTTCCTCCCATTTGCCCTGAGGAAGAATAGCTTAGAGTGTGCTTCTCCGGCTCTTATGTTTGTTAGCCTGGACTGTTGCCTTGCTCGCAATTTCTCTATTGCTGACAGGCCAAATGTTTTGTGTTTAAGTTCTCTCTTAAGCTGCAGTTCTTGATCACTCAACTGCCTAAATTCTTGCACCACTTCGAGGATGCCTATGAGGTATCTGCTGGCCTGTAGTAGCAACTTATTGTTACCAATCTTACTCCTAGCCCTCCCGCAAAAAAAAAAAATCTTACTCCTAGCCCATTTCTTCAAAGCTTTCCCAGTCCTTTGCATCTTAATATGAAGATTCAGAAAACGGTTACCCTCATTTGTCGGTTGTGTCCATGCTTGCTGCACTGTTGGCAGGTACCCTTCTATTTTTGGCCAAAACGACTCGAACCTGAGTCCTTTGTAAACTCTTTTTACTGTGTCGCCTAGCCGCAGCAGGGGGCTATGGTCCGAAGCCATAGATGATATTGCTGCCAGCATACAGTTTGGGAACATGAGTTGGATCGATGTCGTACCCTTTCTTCTTCGCCTTCATGGGAGGAGGCGGCCGGGGACCACCATCCATTCTTATTAGTACTACTCGATCGATCGAGGGCTAGCTAGTAGGAGTGTAATTAATCTCGAGTGCAGTGGAAGCGCATGGATGGATCGAGACACCAAGACACCTGGCTGTTTCGCGCTTTCCCGGCCGGATGGATGGATGGCTCGGTATTATTATTATTATTATTATTATTATTATTATTATTATTATTATTATTATTATTATTATTATTATTATACACACGATCAACTGGAAAAATGGACCTGTATGTTTTCTCATCCTAACTTTCTCTTAAAGGATGGGCAACGAGCAACCGCTCTACGTACGTGCCCAGAGGCAACAGCACAGAGCTGGCGCCGGGCGCACGGCGGAGTCATCAACAGACGTACGTGAAGGCGTCAGCGGAAAATTTCCGCAGCTAGCTTAGGGTCGCGGACTCGTGCACTGACGGGCGGTGGCAACTGACGGGCGTACGTGGTCGTCGGTCTCGAGACGTGTGCGAGCGCCGCGCTGGAGCTCGATTACTGCCGCCGACGCGTGCATTTTTTATTCGATAATAGAAACCAAAAGAAGTTCTCCGCCTCTGCACAGCACGCAGCTTGGTTTTTTTTTCATTATTACATTAAAAAGTCAATCACCTGATTAACAAGAGAGCTTAAATAAATAGAAATAACTTTAAAGAGGATCAAGTCTATTATTAAATCTCCATCCATGAGAGGTATAGAGCTCCAAAGCAGCGACCTCCAATCCTGCGTTCACCCCTCGTATGTGGTCTCTAACCTTCTCAGGCTGCAGCAGCGCTCAATACCGCCACTAATAAACCTCTCTGAACAATGCCTGCATAAACGATGTATAATTTACATTATCAAAGCAAATATCATTCGTGTATCGCCATATCACCCAGCACATGGCAGCCGCCCCCACTAGAATGATATTACGCCTGTCCAATTTAAAAAGAGCAAGCCAATCCCCCCGCACTATAGGTTATTGATCTAGGTGGGTTAAGACAGTCTGAACTACCCTTCAAATAGTTTTAACGTGATGACAGTCGAATAATAAGTGCTGAATTGTTTCATTACAGTTACAGAAACAACACTTTTGGCACCTGACCAATTCCGCTTTGCTAAGTTGTCTATGGTTAAGATGACACCCTTAACAAGATACCATAGGAAGATTTTAATTTTTTTTTGGTAGCTTCAACTTCCAGATTAATTTGTGTCGGAAAGGAGTATCTTGATTCATTAGAGCGGGTCGAAAAAATCCCATTTCTATGTAATTTCCAAGACACTATATCCCTTTCATCAGTTAATCTAGTAGTCGATATTTTGACTAACAGGTCGTTGTACTTTATGAGTTTTACCCCACCAAAATGCGCCTAAAAGATAAGTTATATGGCGCAGTCCCGAGCAACTAAATCATGAGGGTTATAAGTGACATTGTAGAGGTTGGGGTATTCCTCACTGAACGGTCTTGATCCACACCATGCATCTTCCCAGAATCTAATCTGGGATCCGTATTTTACATTATAAGAGATACATGATAGGAACTCATCCTTGACTTTCAAAAGACCACGCCAAAAATATGTCACTCTGTTTGATCCTGACCCGTGACAGGGTCTTAGAACTTAAGTATTTATTTCTGATCAAAGATTATCACATGCCATCCTTATTAAACAATTTAAATAACCATTTTGCTAATAGACATTTATTCTGGATCTCTAGGTCAATGTTGTCAAGACCGCCTTGATCTTTGGGCGGCATAAGAGATCCATCTTGCTAGGTGTTGGCGTTTCTTACGCAAAAAGATTTAATTCAATTTCCGCAAGCGCACAGAACACCGTTGTAGCATTTCACCCAGGAGTATTCCAAAGGTATCGTATTTATATTTCCACAGGGAAGCATGGCTAAGAATATCATGAATTAACAAGGAAACATCTATTATAACTTGCAAACTAGACCAAAGCAGGGATACATTTATGATATGTGTGTGGCACTCAGGAGAACATCCATCGATATAGATATCAAGGAGTTAGCATTTAGTTTGGGAGAACAACGAGAAGAAGGGTATCAGTCAGCCTAGGGATTAGCATTTAGTATTTCCTGATAGTCTACAACTATTTACTTAAGCTTTCATTACAGATACGTTCCTGCATATCGGGGCACACGCATGCCAAGGCAGCAACCCGAGAATTAGGTTCAACTACCTTGGGGAACTACGTGCTATTGACCTCCCTACTAAAACCATCACCCGGACGTGGTGGATTACAGCGGTTGTCACACGTACTCGCGGCTACCATCCTCCGTGGGGTGTAGAGCAAACTCACGTCTAGAATAATTCCTTAAACCATACAAGCAACTATCCTAAATAACTTACCCTCACGTTAAGGGCAAGCCAACCATGCATAATAAATCTATGTGGATTGTGTAAGCATTTGCGGTGCAAACAACCCATGCAAATAGACCTATCATACATAGACGTGGAACCAACATAGGAATTTCTCTATAACAATTACTTAAATAAATAAATATAAACTAAAAGAAAAACTAAATTAAATAAATAAGAAAATAATTATATTAAAAAAATCTAATAAAAGAAAAGATACAAGAGAACTTTACCCGAACTCCGAAGAGAACTCCGGAGCTCCGAGCGAAGCTCTCACTTCTACTCTAACTCCCATAACTAAAATACTAATCCTACTCTACACAAGTGGAGTGTTCTTCCATGATGTACTGAGGTGCGAGTTGCTTCTGAGGTAGCCGGGGGTATTTATAGCCTCCTTAGGACCTGAGGGATTTTATAGCGAAAGATAGAGTGGCGGGGCCGCCAAGGTAGGCCGGCCGGCCAAGTAGGGGGGCCGGCTGGCCGCCCATTGTGGCGGTTGGCCACCGCCTTCGCCCTGGACGGTCCTGATGCTCTCCTGATGGCGGTTGTCCAGTCGGTGGCTTCGTGGGGGCGGCAGAAGAGGAGTGAGGACCAAGTTGAGGCCCAAACAGCCCACCTTCTAGAACGTCAGTGGAATTCTTCTGAACAGGCTTTTGATTCTACGTTGTGGGCCTGTTTGCAGCCCATTGGAGGAAGGCCGTGGCCTGTAGCCATCTTGTGGGGCCGGCTGGCCTATGGGTGGGGTCGGCCGGCCTGTCTTTGTGCCAGCTGAGCCCACTTTCCTCTATATTTCCCTCCTGCATCCAAATATCAACAAAACTTGTGGAGTAGCATTAATCCTAACTACTATGCAAAGAATCTTGGTGACATGCCTTTATTTACCAGTATTGTGGCGGTCAAAATAGGGTTTAACGACCGCCAACAACCTCCCCAAGTTTAACTTTGTTCGTCCCGAGCAAACTCAACTCAGGGTACCGGCGGATCAGGAGTTACAAAGAAGCGCCCCATGGGTAATAAAGATGCAACAACATACTCCCTAAACAGTGGTAAGTTTACGAGAGCACAAAATATTCATGAGTGTTGCAAAAAAAATTGTGGGGCTTATATGATACACCTTGTCATGCAGCATTGAAGACTAGAACGACACTTTTGGACAAGTAATTAATTCTAGCAGGTATGCATCCAGAGTTTTTATGTGCTGCAAGGTAAGGTGCAAAAATTCTCCTTCGTTTTGGCAGGCACTTCTCTTACCTACTAATGTGAGTCTATTCCTACAAGCTTCACTCATCCTACCTTCTTCCAAATGAGGCTTTGTATGTGGAGCTTGGTAAGGAATGCACAAATGTCATGCATATATTGTAAAGCTAAAGAATGAGTCTCAATCAACATAGCAACTCCATTTATTTTGGTCATAAGAAATGATGTGATGGAGGGGGAGAAAATGGACTCACACTTATGGAAGGGGGTTTTGAAAACCATTGGTCCTTTACTTTGCTCAAGATGTTTATGATAAGAACCATAAGGCCATTGACTTTGTCATGCAATCATGAAGTTTTTTTTTTTACTCCATAGTGCAAGGGGTCATAAATTTTGCATGGTTCAAAAGGAAACATTTTGAAATATTCTTGAGCTTTCTGGATGGACAAAAATTTTTGCAAACTCTGAAAAATGTTTGGTTCATTTATCCAAACATTCCCCTTTTTATTTGGTGGAGAGAAATTTTCGAAAACACACGCGAAGGAATTATGACCAAAATTAGGGGTGCTTAGTTTCAAGAGTACATCAAACCTTAACAAAACTCAATACATAAACAATTGGCTATGAGTGGGGCTGTTTCGAATATTATGATATGGTTCTGGTAGGTAAATAAATCCTCACACTAAGAGAAGTGTGCCAAAACGGAAGGGTTTTAGGTACTTGCAGCAATTCAAGAAAAACATCTCTGGATGAAACCATACTAAGAAATTGCAACAAGTCCTAATCATGCAATATCACAATCCACAATGCTCAAACTTAGTGTAACAAATGCAACCCACGGAAATAAGCAAAACTCATGATGTGATCATGCTCAAATAAAAGTAACACATATGTCAGGAGTAGAGGTTGCATCTATACGATACATGGGAAGCTAATTTGTAACTCGATCATCATTTCCTTTATGCGTAGCATAACACCAAGATTCTAGCATTTATTCGAAATAGGGAGTTTATTTATTCAAGGAAAGTTTAGAAATACTTACCTGGGGTCCTCTCCAAGCTTGAGTCTTTGCAAGACTTAAGCTTGAATAGGCCGCTTCCTCCATTCTCTTGTGTCTGCAAAAAGAATGAGGGTGATACAGGTGGCTAGCCTCTATTAGGCTTTGCCGAGAACCTAATATTTTTTTTTATAATTATATATATATATATAATTTTTTTTTAGGAAAGGGCACAATTCAAGAAGAGTATAATATCGTATACAGAAGTACTCACCTGGCGGTCCCTCCCCAAACTTAGCTCTTGCAACTATGTGCAAAGCTAAGCGATTAAATCTTTCATATGGTAGCACTGGGATCTCCTTCTTGAATTATGTGCCTTTCATGTTGCCTAATGTACTTGGTTTGCTCTCAAGGATCCCTGCAATGGTTAGTACAAATCTATTCGTCTACAATCGACACATCTCTATAGTTTCATTGATCAACCTAAACACCACGTCTAATTCAATCAACTATGTGAGGAGAGCAGAGGACGCTATACTCTCCTTCTGTCATGAAAGCATCATAGAGGCATGTATTTTTCTGTTGGTTGAACGGCCACCGGGCATAATCTCAATGGAGAACAGAGGCACAAAAGTGATCTTCACCCAACCAACAGAAAGAGACGCAGACGATTGATTTATGACTAACAATTTAACCACAACCCACATCATCAAAAGAAATTCGTGAGCACAGGTATGGTCAAAATTGCAGTATATTTTCATCAAATAGCAACTCAATGTACTTCGCATTGATAAGGCAACGAATCATTCAGGCAGCATTATTTTTTTTTTATTATTTTTTTTAATGAAAGGAGAGGATATATGACAAGAAAAACAAGGAATAATTGCGTATGCTTACCTGGCGGTTCCTCCCCAAGCTTAGCCTTTGCGATCGAATGCAAGGCTAAGCTTTTAGATTTCTGCATTGAATATCTTGGATCCGCCACATATGTTTCCTTTCTCCCTGTCATAAAAAATCCAACCTTTCTTGCAAAATCCCTGGCCTATGATTGGGCACTCGGGTTCTCTTTTTTTTATGTTTTTTTTTCGAAACCCCGAGGCCTATGATTGGGCACTCGGGTTTTTTTTTTAAATGCAGCGGGGTGGGATGGAGGGGAATTAAATATGCAGATGGATTGAAAAGAAAACAATGCAAATGCGAAGGTGATATGCTCAAACAAAATGCAGGTGGATGCTTAGTCTAGCAGCAAATTAATCGTAACAGATAATCAATGTCAATCATAGATATCTTAAACCATTGCTTCCCCGGCAACGGCGCCAGAAATGCTTGTTGGCGTTTCTTACGCAAAAAGATTTAATTCAATTTCCGCAAGCGCACGGAACACCGTTGTAGCATTTCACCCAAGAGTATTCCAAGGGTATCGTATTTATATTTCCACAGGGAAGCATGGCTAAGAATATCATGAATTAACAAGGAAACATCTATTATTTATAACTTGCAAACTAGACCAAAGCAGGGATACATTTATGATATGTGTGTGGCACTCAGGAGAACATCCATCGATATAGATATCAAAGAGTTAGCATTTAGTTTGGGAGAACAACGAGAAGAAGGGTATCAGTCAGCCTAGGGATTAGCATTTAGTATTTCCTGATAGTCTACAACTATTTACTTAAACTTTCATTACAGATACGTTCCTGCATATCGGGGCACACGCATGCCAAGGCAGCAACCCGAGAATTAGGTTCAACTACCTTGGGGAACTACGTGCTACTGACCTCCCTACTAAAACCATCACCCGGACGTGGTGGATTACAGACACCGGTACAGCTGTCACACGTACTCGCGGCTACCATCCTCCGTGGGGTGTAGAGCAAACTCACGTCTAGAATAATTCCTTGAACCATACAAGCAACTATCCTAAATAACTTACCCTCACGTTAAGGGCAAGCCAACCATGCATAATAAATCTATGTGGATTGTGTAAGCATTTGCGGTGCAAACAACCCATGCAGATAGACCTATCATACATAGACGTGGAACCAACACAGGAATTTCTCTATAACAATTACTTAAATAAATAAATATAAACTAAAAGAAAAACTAAATTAAATAAATAAGAAAATAATTATATTAAAGAAAATCTAATAAAAGAAAAGATACAAGAGAACTTTACCCGAACTCCGAAGAGAACTCCGGAGCTCCGAGCGATGCTCTCACTTCTACTCTAACTCCCATAACTAAAATACTAATCCTACTCTACACAAGTGGAGTGTTCTTCCATGATGTACTGAGGTGCGAGTTGCTTCTGAGGTAGCCGGGGGTATTTATAGCCTCCTCAGGACCTGAGGGATTTTATAGCGAAAGATGGAGTGGCGGGGCCGCTAAGGTAGGCCGGCCGGCCAAGTAGGGGGGCCGGCCGGCCGTCTATTGTGGCGGTTGGCCACCGCCTTCGCCCTGAACGGTCCTGATGCTCTCCTGATGGCGGTTGTCCAGTCGGTGGCTTCGTGGGGGCGGCAGAAGAGGAGTGAGGGCCAAGTTGAGGCCCAAACAGCCCACCTTCTAGAACGTCGGTGGAATTCTTCCGAACAGGATTTTGATTCTACGTTGTGAGCCTGTTTGCAGCCCACTGGAGGAAGGCCGTGGCCTGTAGCCATCTTGTGGGGCCGGCCGGCCTATGGGTGGGGCCGGCCGGCCTGTTTTTGTGCCAGCTGGGCCCACTTTCCTCTATATTTCCCTCCTGCATCCAAATATCACCAAAACTTGTGGAGTAGCATTAATCCTAACTACTATGCATAGAATCTTGGTGACATGCCTTTATTTACCGGTATTGTGGCGGTCAAAACAGGGTTTAACGACCGCCAACACTAGACGGTATTTGTTAATATTTTTACCCCCTTGCCAGTAGAATTTCGATCAGAAAAAAATTTAGTTTGGTAAGAATCCCTTTTGGTATTTCGAAGAAAGACATCATGAACATAGAAAGGATGCTGAGAACAGAATGTAATAAAGTTAGGCGACCTCCATAAGAAAGGTATTTTGCCTTTCAGTAGTTTAGTTTCCGTTCAAATCTATCTTCAATCATTTTTCACTATTACTGAGTTTTCTATGGTGCATAGAGATCCCCAAGTAACGGAAGGGGTAGTCACCCACATTGCACCCAAAAAACTCCATATAGTCATCTTCAAATGCAGCAACCTCACCATAACAAAAGAGCTCACTTTTATGGAAAATTATTTTGAGACCCGATAATTATTCAAAGGCAGTGAGCAACAGCTTCATGTCGCCGACGCATGCATGGTTGGTTGGTTACTGCTTCGCGCCAAGAATTAACATCTGGGGGTCGACCATCTCTCTAGTTTAGCGAAAATAGAAGCTTTCGGAGACGACGGCGACGCATACGGCACACCCAACTTCCCCGTGACATGACCCTAGCTAGTAGCTAGCGATGATCGAGCTAGTAATGCTACATCCACTAAATTGCTACGCGATTCCCACGCGCTGACGTGGATCCGTCCTTGTCACAGCTCACGTGATGTATGGGTCCACTAATTATGCCATTTAAACAGGGTTAGCCATAATAATTAGGCCAAACACACAGGCGGGCCGACGTCTGTTCTCGTCAAGTTGCTGGAAACCTAGGGTTAGTTTGGATGCAGCCCTGAAAAAAGTGCCTGACGCAGGCGTCGCTCTCAGGCGTCCGATTTCGGACGCCTGGGGCTCCGGTTGATGCCTGACTCAGGCGTGCGCCTGCCAGGCGCGAACCAAACAGACCCCTAGTGCAAACGCCGCCGTGAGCCCGGCCGCACCTGACCGCGCAAAAGCCGGCGACGCGACGCGACCTCGCGATCCCGGTTTCATCTGGCAAGCATCTTCGGCAGTTTTTCTCGTCATCGATCGGCGTTTCTATGGTACGTGACATCATGTTCTCTTGCATGCTTCTGGGTGAATAGAATAATCAAACGATTTTATGCTAGAGATTGGTCGAGCATGATGTAGCAAGCCATCAACTTGGAATGCATACTTTATCTGCCAGCTTTCATTTAGCCATTAATCTTTCATTCACGAGTATCTTCTAATGTAAATGGTATACAGGTCTAGCAGTGCCATCACTGAAGAATCAAACAGTGACATGTCAATTCCTACCGATGATCGATGAGGGCACTGAACAACACAACGGGGGCATAGAATTATGTGAAGAGAATGGTACTGATGAAGGAAATGGTTTGTCAACCGAAGAACCATATTTAGGAATGACATTCGATAATGAAACGGCCGTGTGGACCCTATTACACAAATTATGCTAAATCAAAAGGTTTTGGTGTCAGTAGACGAAGCTCAAGGCTTGGAGAGGATGGAAAATTGAAATACGTACCTTACGCTTTCTTGTTCTCGATATAGTAAAGGTCAGTCCAAGTCAAAAAAATTGTTGAAGCCAAACCCATTATCTGGGGCAGAATGCAAGATAAAAATAAATGTTATCAGTCAACCTGATGGTAAATTTCAGCTTTCAGCAGTCATTTTGGATCACAATCATGGATTGAGCCCACATAAATCTCGGTTCTATAGATGCAACTAGATTTGCATGTTAAAAGGAGGCTTGAGTTGAATGATAGAGCTGGCATAAGAGTAAACAAGAACTTCAACTCTTTTGTTGTGGCAGCTGGTGAACATGAGAATCTTACTTTTGGTGAGAAAGATTGCCGCAACTTTTTAGATAAAACAAGAAGATTAAACCTTGGAAATGGTGACGCTGAAGCAGTTCGCGATCATTTTGTCAAAATGCAGTCTGATAATCCTCATCATGGATCTTGATGAGGATTCTCGACTTAGAAATGTTTTCTGGGCAGATGCAAGAAGTAGAGAAGTCTATGAGTCTTTCAGTGACGTTATTACTTTTGATACCACGTACTTGACAAACAAATATGATATGCCTTTCGCTTGTTTTGTCGGAGTGAATCATCATGGACAGTCAGTTTTATTAGGATGTGCATTATTGTCCAATGAGGATACCGCAACATTTGTTTGGTTATTTAAAGCATGGCTGAAATGTATATCAGGTCGTCTACCAAAGGCAATTATAACTGATCAGGCTGGAGGAATTCAGAATGCTGTCGAAATAGTATTTCCAGAATCTCGATACAGATGGTGCTTGTGGCATATAATGAAAAAGATCGCAGAGAAGTTTGGAAGATATTCAACATATAAAGACATCAAAGTTTCTCTTGGCAGTGCTGTATATGATTCATTAACAATAGAAGAGTTTGAAGTTGCTTGGAAGAACATGGTTGATAGGTATAATTTATCGGACAATGAATGGCTACAAGTACTGTATAGCAACAGGCACCTTTGGGTACCAGCATTTGTGAAGGACACCTTTTGGGCAGGCATGTCTACAACTCAACTGTAGAAACGTGTGACCAGGTCGTGTGCGTTCTGTTGCTCCACGACCGGTTCCGTAGCCCTGCACTACCGATTCTCACGGTTACGTTAGCTGCACGATAGGCACATTCGGTTGCTGCACAACCGCCTCTTTGTACATGTATAAATACCCTGGAGATCAATGAATAGAGCGTGCGATTGACTCTCTATATCAACGTAGCCAGAGTATGAATTCCTTCTTTGATGGGTATGTCAAACTCTAAGACAACCTTGAGGCAATTTGTTGGACAATACGAGAATGCTCTCAGAGACAAAGTTGAGAAGGAGAATACCTCTGATTTTCACTCTTTCGCTGCATCTAGACCGTGTGTCACTCATTATGACATTGAGAAGCAATCCAGTCAGCTTATACAAATTCTAAGTTTCAGGAGTTCCAAGAAGAGCTATAACACGAGATGTATTGCTATTCTACTTTCCTAAACAAAGAAGGTGCTATAGGAGAATATCAAGTGACCGAGGACATGAAAATTGGTGACAGGAGAAAGGATGTCATGTGTCATGAAAATTTGAGGTTAAGTGTTCTTGTCGCCGCTTTGAGTTCAGAGGCATTCTTTGTAGGCATGTGTTATGTTTGCTGACGCAAAAGAAGGTAAAGGAGGTTCCTTCAAAATATATACTGGAAAGATGGAAAATAATGTAAAAAGGAAGCATAACTTTATCCGTTGCACTTACGGCGGCATGGATGACACTCCTATTGCAAAACGGTTCGACATGTTGTGCAATTAAAGCTACGAAGTGGCAGAAGTAGGTGCCATGTCTGACGAGTCATGCAATACTTCGATTGAAGCTATTCGCACCCTTGAAATTCAGTTCTCCAGCAACTCGGATATTGAAAATGTTAAAGAACAGCATGTACAAGAAGTCTCTCTGCATGACAGGAGGAGTAAAACTATTGTCAGTCCAGTTGCAGTTAGAAGTAGAGGACATCCTCCTACTCTTAGAAAAGTATCCACGGCTGAACGCAAGTCAAGAGAGAAAAGTGCAAGACAAAAGAAGGCAAAAAAGAAACAGAAAGAAAATAGTGATAAGGTATTTCTCCTTATGTCCTAGCATGATATATTAATTTCGTATAAAATAAGTCATCGTTTTTTTTTTGTTTTAGGATCACTCCAAGCAAATTATAAAGGACAATATGAATATGATATCATCAGCCCCAGATCATGTCAATTGGGATAGTGTTGAACATATGGTACCTTTTCCTACTTGCCAGATAATTTGAAATCTTGTACTTTTCTTATATTTTGCTAACTCCAGATCTGAACATCTGAACTATAGGGTCGACAAATGTTTCCTGTGAATGGCCCTGAAAAGAGCGGTACCCTTCAGGAAAATGTATGTTCCTGTGGAGCGATAGAACGCAAGAGAAAGAGAGAGCTGATGCAACACGAAGTGTATTGATCGGTGTGGTACAATATTTATACATGTACAGAGCAGTTGCTAACCTAGAGAATCTAGGAACTAACCAAGGCTAAGTCAGCTAAGCTAACGTACAGGCTAAGTCAGCTACCAGGTGAACGTGCCGCACAATGAGGATCGAAGCCGTTACATGCAGTCGCTTGCTTACATTTCCATATCTGTATTTCAGTGAGATATCTGAAAATCTCTTTTCAAGTCATTATCAACTTTATCATTTCAATATTTATGTTACAGGGATCAAACTTAAGTTTCGGTGCTGCCAATTTTATTCAACCTGTGGCATATGCTATGCCATCTGCACATGCTTCAACGGCACTGGTTGTTCCACCAAGTCATGGAGGGTTCACAAGTCTTGTTGCTTGGAGGAGTTCAGCAAAATTCAGTTATGGTGCCAACTTCTACAGAATTTCACTTTGGTGAAGGACACATGACTCCAATGTATCAGGGCTAGATATCTTTCATGTTAGTGATATATTGGAAGAGTTAAATGTCCAATTTATTTATTATTCTTGTAAATCTTTGACATTGAGCACCTGAAGCACACTCTCCACAAAGAGAACATTTCTTTAATGTTTAAATATCATCAGGTGAAGCTGTTTTACGAAATTATCTTGCTGTTCTTAAATTATTATACATAAAAGCGGTGCAATCAGTTTAATGGATTTTGCTTATAATGAGCACTGCCAGCGAGATAAGCCTACAAGCTAAACATGATGACGGTATTGTTCTTCCAAATATTAGCACCATGAAAGCCTCGAGCTTGTAGCAGCCGCCATGATGCATGAAGCTCCAAGGATCAGAGCTCGTGCTTTGACAGACATAGATCCAAAAGGATAACAGCTCGTCCCAAAGCAACATGCACGAAGAACTTCAAGCCATCTGTTGGCCTTGCCGGCTCGCCGCAACAAAAAACTCCATTCGGATTCAACAGAGCTCGCCAGGCTTTCGAAACTCCTATTCTGAGCGCGCAGGGCGCGTGCTCCTGACACGCGGGGCCGTCGCACATGGGTGGGCCCAGGGCAGGGGAGGGAGGGTGATTTGGTAGGAAGTTCTGTTGCAACTTTAAACTACAGTTTCATCGAATGTCACGTGATAAGTTGGATCGGAAGTTACGATGAAACTTTCTGAGACAAAAGTTTTCAGAAAAGTTTTTCAAAAATTGAAAGTTGGTGGGGATGAAACTTTCCAAATAATAAAAATTGCAGGCTAGGTGGGAGGACACGCGCGCTGATTAGTCAGACCCCCGTCAGGCTTCCTCATTGCGTACAGATTTTCTCCCAGGAATTGGCGATCGGACCAGGATCACGACGTCACATCGCGTCGCCGGCTGTCGCGCGGCCACGGCCGGGCTGGCAGCGGCGTTTGCACTAGTTTTTTTTTTTTTTTTTTTTTTTTGAGGGACGGCGTTTGCACTAGTTCCCGCGACTTGGAATAGAGGGTAGCGATGACAATCAACTGAACTACGTTGTGGTCCCGAAACCATATTTAAATGGGAAAGACAGGAAAGAGCCACCGTAATAAATAACACTTTTTTTGTGTGCGAAATCAAGTTCAAAACGTCAGAAAGTCAACTGAGGGAGTACTTGCATTGGAGGACTGCTTGATGGCTAGTACAAGCCTACAGCCAATCCATCACTTCTTGGCTGCTGCCCAAAGCCCTCACACCTCAGTCCATAGCTAGACTCTCGATAAATATAACGAGGATCAAAGAACCAGACTAGTTTTTAAACGAAACAAAAAAGGGAATGGAATACAAATTGACAGGTGATAAAACATTTTACATAAATTCTGCTGCAACGCAATGTTAAATGTCACAATAAGTTAAGCATGGCAATATACATGACCAAAAGCAAAATAAATCAAAATGACAGTTTTATCACTCCATTTATCACTCCAGTGCCGAAGATAAGAGACTTTTCGAAACCAGTGACCAAGCGACCGTAACATCCAATGTGCAGCAGCCAAGGCGAAGAGTGCCATGGCTTTCACTATCCTTCTTAGCCTTAAAAGACTTCTGGTCCATCACAATTTCCTCACCTCGTCCTGCCTTCACACGAACCTCCAACACTCCCATAATTTCAACCGATACAACACACCTCGAAAGCTTGATCCTTCCATTACGAGAAACATGGACTCTGCTATCATCCCCAGAATCAAGTAGGGTGACCTCTGCCGTACCTATGCTGCCTGTGCGGGCAGAAATTCGGGCACGGAAACCATCTGGCCATGACTCCGACCCTGGCTTGACTCGCAAGGATATAGTTGCCTCCACCGAAAAAACAATAGAGCCAAGTTCAAACTGCACCTTGCTTAACTTGCTGGCGTAAACCATTTTATCAAGTTGTGACTGAATCGAGGTAAAGTCATTGTAAGTTACTGCTAGAAAGCTTAAACTTTCATCCTCATCTTTAGTAACACCCTTAACTTTCAGATCAACCTCAAAGGTCACAGGGTCCACCAATACAACAGCACGTGTAGGGCCTGTCAGCTTCAAATATGGATCCTATATGCAGCACCATTAAATAAACACTGAGTAAACCGAAGGGATCAGAACATTACAAATCAACATTGTAAACACGAAGTGCGCAAAAGAAAAAGAAGCCATAAAATTATTAGTTTGGCGCATTATTGACAAACAAAAAACAAACAGCACATTTATCGTGTGCACATAATCATGCGTGTACTATTCATGAGTTGTCTAGCATATCATTTGTGCCTAGCAAGCTAGGCTGAAACATTTTCAAGACAAAACTTAGAAGTCATAGCACCAGAAACTATCAGCCACCATTAAATATTCAACTCAGATGACATATCACATTTGTTTAAAACAGAACTGGAGGGAGGGGAGTAAGCCAGAGCTATGTCAAATTTTGAAGGAAAACTTCCTAGCTAGAGGCTCACTCTAGGTAACACAACATGCATTGTGCTCCATGTAAAAAGTGCCAGTTTGATTAGTACATAGCTATTTACTTCTCTTATTACAAACCCACATACGACCAAATCGTAGGAGATCACAAAGAATTAAAAAGTTGATTGTCATGCATATCAAAGCTGGTCCCTGACGGAATTAAATGGATTATATAATATAGCTTAGTACAGGGATATTGTAACAGGTGCAGAGACGGCATGGTGATAAGTACGCTGGTGTGGTAGTGACAAGGCAGGAAAGTTGGTGGAAAACTACGATTGCTTCGTCAAGCAGTGAATAACTGGTAACACTTAGGAGGGGCAGGAAAGCAAGAAGCACCGATCAAGGTGGTGAATAGTTAGTAATAATACAAACCTCTTGTGTAAGGATTTGGCAACTCTCTCTTGGGCTGTTAAAGATCATATTGCGATTGTGATCAACTACATCGCGTACAGCAACCATGCCAAACACATGGAGTGGCCACTGTATACCTCCCCATATCTTTGCGATTTTGAGTGAAAAGATCTGCAGGGTAGCAGTTGGCACAGGAGACTCATGCAGCTTAGGCTTCTTGTACGTGAAACGCATGTTAGGGATCTTTGCTGCAAGTACATTCAAAATCAAGTTAACCTGCAAATAGATTTAAAACTGAGTTAAGCTGCAGGTAAATTTGCACTATACTAAGTTAAGAAGCAGCCGCAGCAGCAACAACAACAATAATGGTATCTCAATTATCATTTTTATCTATCAGTCAAATTCAAAGGAGGCAAGGGATGCAAAACATCCATATTTTTGTTGCTAAGCTTGCTGGGCGATGGATCTAAATTAAACAGTCCTCAATTGAGATGATATAACCAGGATCTAGCAAGCAGAAAAAGTGCCAGGAAATGTAGATCAACAAGGTAACAAATCAAAGACAGGTCCCTTCCATGGACTAGATCGGAGAGTAAACAACTCACTGGTGTCTTCGAATTGACCAAAGTAGGGGGAATATAGCATGTTCCATGTATCCCTGAAACAGTTAGCCTGGGCGGCAAAGATGTGGTCGGGCTCCAATTCTTCTTCTGAGGAGCCCTCTTCTACCATCTTGGAGATGCCAGACTCCCCTTCTTCTGAGGCGGCAAAGATGTCGTCGAGCTCCAATTCTTCTTCTGAGGAGCCTTCTTCTACCATCTTGGAGATGCCAGACTCCCCTTCTTCTGAGTCCTCCTTTGCTACCATCTTGGCGAAGCCCCCCATGTTGTCCGACGGCTTGGTTTCCACTCGAAAACGCGCCCTCTCCTCTTCCGCAACAAGTTCCCGTCTTGGTTTCTTAGGGATCTTTGCTGCAAGTATATTCAAAATCAAGTTAAAGCTGCAAATAGATTTAAAAGCAAGTTAAGCTGCAAGTAAATTTATACTATACCAATTTAAAAAGGGGGCTCAGCAGCGACAACAACAACAACAACAACAAGTGAACAATAATAATAATATTATTTTTCTTATCTATCAGTCAAGTTCTGAGCCTACACGTATAAAGGGAAGAACTCAATGCCAAATTCAAAGGAGGCAAGAGATGCAACCAAACATCCATATTTTTGTTGCTAAGCTTGCTGGGCGAAGGACCTAAGAACTCAATGCCAAATTCAAAGGAGGCAAGAGATGCAACCAAACATCCATATTTTTGTTGCTAAGCTTGCTGGGCTAAGGACCTAAATTAAACATCAGTCCTCAGTTGAGACGATGTAACCAGGATCTAGCGAGCAGAAACAGTGCCAGGATATATAGATCAACAAGGTACCAAATCAAAGACAGGTCCCTTCCATTGATTGGATCGGAGAGTAATCAACTCACTAGTGTCTTCGAATCGACCGAAGTAGCAAGCATATCGCGCGTTCCATGCATCCCTGATCTTGGAGTCGAAGAAGCGGTCGGGCCTCACTTCTTCTTCTTCTGAGCAATCCTCTGCAGCCATCTTTGCAACCATCTTGTCCGACGCCGGCTTGGTAGCCACTGGAAAACGCGCCGTCTCCTCTTCCGCATCAGCCGAAAGATTCGACAAGACGCCGCCCATCGCTGATCGATTGGAATTCATCGCCGCCGCCGCCGCTGTTCGCCCAGCGTAGCAAACCTTATCGCCGCGCGCCGCCGCAGTTGTTCGCGAAACCCTAGGTCGGGGGATCTCTCTCTCTCTCTCTCTCTAATCCGGGGGGGCGGTGGTGGTAACCACAATTAAAAGGGTAGGACACAGGCCCAACCGCGGCGAAGCCCAAGCCTTTCCGTGCCCAACTCCACCTCCTCTCCTCTACGTAACGTAACCGACTCCCTCTCGCATCTAAGAGCATATCAAAGAGCCCAATAACTCTCTTTAAATTAAAAAAATAAGATTCAATCAAAAAAACTCTCTCTAACAGCATCCTAAAACTACTCTCAACTTTTTTCTACCCCTTAAAATCCTCTCATTTATAGCTACAAACAGGAGAAAAATTAGAAGCCCCATTCTCTTTTTTTCACTAGAATTAATTTTTTTCCCCAAATGCTGACGTGGCGCAATCAGTGTTTTGATCCACTTTTGAGGAACAGTTGGAGAAAGGAAGAAAAATTGCCCCGTATAATTTTTTTATTGCTCCTAAAAATAAGTTTATGATCTAATTTTATGGGGATCCTCTAATGGTAACACGGACGAGTCTCCTCTCTCTGCACTCACGGTCTCTGCATGTGGGCCTAGAGGCACTTTGGGGCCCACGCGGCAGCGAGCTAACAGAGTGAAAATAAGTCCAACACGTAACTAAAAGGAATTATTGTGGGGCAGGCGAATGGTCAAATGTAACGGAAAAAGTCAACACGTTAACAACTTAAAATCGGAGGGAGTAATTAAGATGCTTGCATCTATTTATTTCCCTCCAGTCATAATATTTTCCCAAAACTAATTGTGACTCCTTTTTGCCTATTTTTCTTAATTTTTGTTGCCTAATTTGTTGTCGCATTCATGAATTATAGGACCTTAGGCAAGGTACGTAGGACACAGTTTCTTGAACAGTTTCAATTAAAATCCAGTTCCACTTTACTATTTTTTAATCTGAAAGTTGTTACCACCATAAAAATTATTTAATTAAGAACGTCAGGTTTTATATTCTGATGGTAAGTGGATATGTAAATGCCCTTTCAATCTTTCAGCAGATTTTCTGATAAGATGTGATAAGCACTAGCATCCTTGACATGTCGGAAAGTATTGATGCGGAACTTTGTGGTTTATGGTGAAAACTCATCATTCAATTTTCTTCTTTTTTTTTTGCGATAGAAAGGGAGCTTTATTGATTTTTAAGGTGGTTCATTACAAGTTGGCAAAACACGCTCAGCCTCAACCAGTTCCTTGACAGCATCGGGAATGCCCGAAAAGAAAACACAAGATTCTCCTAAACGACACGCGCGTTGCGCCAGGACGTGCGCAACTTTATCATTCAATTTTCTGATGGCTTGTTAACTTTTGTCCGTCCGTGCTGCGGAAGATGCGCTGATGGCGCTTCTGTTCCCAAACTTTGTGCTAATTGTAGTCACCTCAGTATGAGGTGGATTTTCCATTTTGGTGCCCCACTGCCACCTTCCAAGTAGTTTAACCCTAGACTAGTCAGATGCCCGTGCGTTACTACGGATTTTATAGAACAAAGTTTCACTCATTTTCTAGTGGTTGAATTCGAACACAAATGCTTGGCAGAATTCACCCGACTTCTCTCAAAAAATCAAGCTAGGGATGCATAGGTAATTTATCAATTATTCTCTTGGGAGATTCTTTCCATTATTAGCTTTTTTGGATTTGTGTCTGTTACCTTTATTAATTTGCTTTTTATACTACTTAAAAATTTTCATCAGCAACCTAAACATTGTTTCCTCACGGGGCATCATCAGGTCGCCACCACGTAGCAAGGCCTGCTGCTTTCCTGTCCAGCTCCTTCTCTCTCCCAAAATAGTCTCATCTCTCTTCCCCTTATGGATCGAGCATATGAGGCAGCCAGGGAGGGAGACAGGAGGACCCATTGTGCAGCTGGGTGGCGGTTTTAGTCTGGGTACTCGCCGGCAAGGCGGCGACCAGGCGGAGCCTCTCTCTCAGGCCCGGCTCTGGGCCTAGGCCATGGGGGCGACGGCCTAGGGCCCAAGGGAGGGAGGGGCCCAAAAATATTTTTTCTCCATGTATAGATAATCAGCCCCTTAGTCCAGACAAGAATTTTTCCTGTGGCCCAGCAACTACCTACAGTCCAAATTGACGAATGTCCCTTTTAGGCCTGTGATATGTACGCTCCAGACTCCAGTTTGGCACCGTTCGGCCTTACGACTTCGCTGTTTCTCCGCTGCCTCATCTTGTCGATGAACATCAATACGAATCGTGATCCCTCCTTCCTGTGGCTAAAACACATCCAGCGAAATCAGGTTTCTTGTTCTTTTTTCATTAAATTCACATCAATAGCCGAGTGAATTGCTATCCCTCCCTTCGTGATTGTGTCTCAATTAATGACTTCCTCTATCTCTGTTTGCAAGTTAGGCCAATAAGTTCTTTTCAACTACTATTGTTCAACTACTACGAAAATATGCAGTGTTCATCTTAGACTAAAAATCCAGATTTGGTGAACAAGAAGATTCACTTCCAACAAGTATCTATCATCTTAGGGCGTGGGACAGCCTTGAAAAGAATGCATGAAACATCCTAGTTGAAAATGGTCATGTGAGGGAAAACAATTTGAAATTCCCCAGCTAGTTTGAATAGACATTTTTCATGTTCTTACTAGTCTAGAAAATTGAATAACAGTGAGTTGGTTGATAGAACATGATTGGTTTACTCAAACCATGTGAACAAAGTTTATTTCTTTTGTTGTAAGTTGACTAACGGTGCGAAGTTCATCGATTTCGCAATTATATATTTTTTGTGTGTAAATTGTGAAGTGTACACACACATTTTTTTTTTGAGCCCGGTCTACACACACATAGCCTATAGGGCCCCGTTGCCGAGTTCGCCCCAGGGCCTCTCAAAGTATAGAGCCGGCCCTGCTCTCTCTCTCTCTCTCTAAATCAGGGGAGCGCATCGAGCTGGTTCGCCGAACCCTCTATCACCGGCGCCTTCCACCTCGGATCTTGCATTCAATCACAGGAAGGGGGTGCAGCTGACTCCGCTAGGCCATGGGGTCGCTGACGTAAATCGCATGGATCTAGATTGGAGGGGACTGAGACTAATCTTTGGTGTTTTTTTTCCCTTTTTACCGTGAACAGAGGAAGTTCTGTTCCATTCGTGCGGGGGCTGCGGGAGGTCGGGGAAGAGGATGGGTGGGTGTGGGACCCACCTGTCGGCGCGCAAGCTAGGTGCGTGATGAGTGACGAACCACGACCGCCCACCACCAACTGGCTCTTTTATGGGTAGTAAAGATTGCTGGAGGTGGTTCTCGCATGGGGCAAAAATTCCTTTTGTTGTCGTGTAACCCCAAATTGGGCCTAGATGTATATTTTGCCTGGTAGGTCCATGTTGTTAGAGACAATATCAAAGATTATGTGTCATGGATAAGTTTTGTACAAGCGGGTGAATGCAAAAGCCTTTCTTCGAAAAACCATCTTATAATTCTTCTATTTCCATTTTGTGAAGATGCGCTTCATACTAATAAAAAAGTAAAAGCAGATCTGGTGTTCATTTTTCATATCCTCGTCTAAATAGTTGTATCTTTAGAGCATCTCCAGCAAGCCTTAGTTGGTCCTCTACTCTATTATTTAGAAACTTGAGTCAAAAAATCAACTTCAGCAAGGACTCTATTTAGACTCTCATTTTGTATGCTCTCTCAAACTTCATCTCCAAGCCCCCATTTCTAGGGTCCTCCAATCCTCCTCTTATTCATAGGTCCTACTATTTTTTTTACTAGATCTCACACAAAATAGGGTCTTGGATAAGTTTACTGCTAGAGTTGAAACTAGAATTTAGGCCCTTATTTTTGCATGTCGGTCTGAAAAATGAAAGTAGAGGCCTTGTTTTAAGGTCCATTGCTGGAGATGCTCTTACGAGAGTGAATTTTGTGAGCACATGGACCAATGCGCACCGGCCATCGAGGCGTGCGTTGGTTCCCGATGCAATGAGATTCGTGAAGAGACACTAGCGGCGTTAGTTTGCTGTCAGCAGTTCAGTTCAATGCCTGTAGGCGTCGTGCGTTTCTCACTCCTCACCTGCCCCGCCCATCTCTCATCATATCGTGCAGGCGTTGTGCGATCTTCTTCCTCTTTCCCCACTTCTCCATGGCAGAGCACCGAGATGAACCAAGGCAACACGAAGCTACAGCAGAGCACCAAGAACCATGGCTGCAACACTCCGTATCTTCTTCATCTAGATAGGGAGCAGGACGACGACGAGAGCAGCTTGTAGCTGATGCTGCTACGACTCGTGTTTGTGAGAGAAGGGCAACTCAAAAGGATCGTGGCGGCGGAACAGGCAGAAATGAGTTCGATTTCTTGTCACCACATCGTGTCAGCGGGCATTATGCGGCTCCTTTTACCGGCACGCTTCTCGCACAGGCGGAGAAGTTCTAGGATTCGATGGATCTTTGGTCGCTGGACGCCGCCGTCGCCTATACATGGTGGAGATTACGCTGGTCTGCACTGCAATGAGCGCAAGGGAAGACCGGCGAGGACCGCGTCCACATCGTGGTGTCCGAGGAGAGGGGTTGGGTGTTCGTCGGCATCGACGGCTTCAACGGCCCCAACGCCGCGGACATCCTCGTCTCCAACCCCTACGCCGCCATGCGCGCCGAGCTCAGCGGCTTCCTTTGGGATCAACCACGAGCCAGATGAGGAGCAGGACCACCGCTCGGACCAGCACCACGGCGTCAGATCACCAGGACCAGTCCACCGCCGCTCAAGGACCCCGCGCGACGCTGACGATGACCAACGGCGGTGGAAGGGCGAGCAGGAACGCGACTGCTCCAGGCATATCGGCGCGGCGCAGAAGCAGAGCTTGTCGTTTGGAAGTTTTGCTTCATTTATTACTTGCTCCTGTTGCAGGTAATAATGTCTCACGCCGTCTGTACATCTAACGGAAAGCGTGTGGGCAACAGCCCATGTGTTCACGAACTAAGGTGGTGTTTGAATCACTGACAGTAAATTTAGTCTCAGAGAATCTTGCGATTTAAGAGTACTAAATAAAGTCTAATTGCAAAACTTTTTCAGAGATAGGTGCTATTTCACGAGACGAATCTAATAAGCTTAATTAATCTCTGATTTGCTACGTAATGCTACAGTAACTAGTCGCTAATTATGTCTTAATTACCCTTATTAGATTCGTCTCGCGAATTAGTCCCGGAGTTCTGACATTAGTTTTGTAATTAGACTTTATCTAGTATTCCTAAATCGTAAGATTCCTAAGGACTAAAATTTAGTCTCTAGTCTCCAAACACCTACTAATTTTCCATCCTCTATCTCCAACGATTCGTAGAGACCTACTCTACCTAAATTGTGTGCTGGACATCTCAAAAAAAAAAATTGTGTGCTGGAGAGAGGGAAAATAGAAGAGCAAAAGAATTCAATCTCCAACGAGGAAACCCAAACCCAAATTCCATCACCTCCGCCGCCGCTGCTCACAACCGCCGCCGCCGGCCCGCCTCACGTCAGCCGTCATTGCTCTTCACCCAAGCTCGAGTAGGAGCTCGCAGTGGAGTACAGCGCGCGGATGGAGCCGACCCTGTGCTGTGCGCATGCTGCTGCTGTTGTTCGCATGCTGATTAACAAAGGATTTCACTCAAATCGGGAAGCACTTGTGACTTGAAATCACCCATCAAGTCAAACCAAATCGAATCAAGCCGAATTAAACTACTGCCTGCAACAGATTGAAGCAAGAAAGCAATGGAGCTCGTAGAACTCTAAAAAGCAATGGAGCTCGTGTTCTTGGACTGGGCTGCCGGCATGGTGCCGCAATGCGAATCGAGGGAGGGACAGCTTGGCTCCGCGATTCGATGGAGGAGGAGCACGGCTTCGCGATTTGAGGTAGGAGGACGAGTGTGGCGGTGCGTTTCGAGGGAGCAGGAGGGCAGCGGCGACCTCGGCGGCCCGCAGCCGCTCGCCCAGCTGCCGCTTCCCGGGTGTAGGCGTCGATGCAGGCCGCGAATGCGAGGAAGGGGAGCAGCAGCGCGCACAGCAGCGGGAAGGCCGCCGCGGCCATCTCCAGACGGCCGCCGCCGTCGAGGGAGAGCAGGAGGAGAGGGAGGCGACGAGGAGGACCTCGGCGAGCAGGAGGAGAGGGAGGCGACGGCCCCCTCCGCCGCGGCCCCCTCCCGGTCCCCTCGCCGCCGCCGCGCCGCCTCCGCCGTGGCCCCGTCCCGCTCGCCGCCGCCGCCGCCTCCCCCCTCGCGCTCGTGTCGTGCTTCATGGCCGAGAGCGGAGACGGCTGGGTCGCGTCGTGATCTGATCCATTTGTGCGTCGCCGGGGGGACGTCTCCCAAAATGGATATCCAATTGGGTCGCTGTTGGAGACTTGATTTTACAGTTTTGGGACCTATATTGGGTATAAGTGACCAAATAGGTCCTCCGTTGGAGATAGTCTTACTCGCTTGTTATGTTTTATGCTGGGTGAAGGTTAACGCTGCTGCTGCTGGCAGTATAGTTGTTCTTTTCCAGACAAGGTTAAGATGTTCTTGTGGCGCTTTACTCACAACAGCCTGCCGGTGCGAAGAAATTTGAAGAAAAGGGGTGTGAAAACTGACACAATCTGCCCAGTGTGTTGTAGGCTTGATGAGGACTGTGGGCATCTCTTTTTTCAAGTGCAAACAGGCGCTTGGTGGCGAGTGATGAACCTCGACCACACCCGGCAATTACTATTACAGTGTCAGTCCGGGAGGGAAGTGCTGCTGCACATATGGCGTGAGAAGGAGGAGATACAACTGAAAATCATCACCTTTCTTTGGAGGTGGTGGACAGCAAGAAACAAGGCCAATGCGGGGGACAGAAGGTGGTCTTTGTTAGAGATTTGCAGCTCCGTTGATTACCATCTGATGGAATTTGCAAAGCTGAAGAAACCGGATAAAGAAGCAACGCCTAAGAGCAATATGAGATGATCTCCGCTCACTGACAGCACTTACAAACTAAATGTTGATGCTTCTTTCCTTGACTCTGCAAAGAAGGGTGGATGGGGCTTTGTAGTGCGCGATTACACAGGCACATTCCTGGAGGGTGGTGCAGGAAAAATAGCTCGGGTCGAGGCGATCGCCGCGCTCAAGGGATTGGAAAGGGCCGCTTTCCTTGGCATGCCTAATCGGGGTGTTCGGTTGGAGGATGCAGTTGCAGTTGCAGTTTCAATAGTGAGAGAGAACACTGTAGCGGAGGATTCGCGCACTGTAGCAAATGCGTTGACTGTAGCAGAAGAAGCAGCAGCAGCCGGAGGATTCTCATCTTTCTTCTTTCTTTTTTTTTCGTTAATGAGCAAGACTGGCCACAGGCAAGCGTGATTGACTAAGGTTGAATCGGCTCGACATCTAGTCCTATACTTCTACATGTGGTTATTTATTAGTGGCGGTGAAATTTGGAGCATCCCCACTGTATAATGGGGTGGTATCCTAAAATTTGAGAATATAGAGCACCAACATTCTTTCTCAAAATGAACGGAGGTAGTATGTTTTAGCTCAAACATTCTTATTTTATACTACTCCTGTCCGCCTTAGGGCCTCACCTGTAAGTGTAAGAAGCACATTGATGATTTTGGAAAATCCCATTAACACCATGTATATAGTTTTAAGACACAGATCAAGCATTAATATTGTGTTAGTGTGACTTTATTAGACACCATTCTGGTATGTTGAAGACATACAGGAGCAAGGCTGTTGATATGGTAGTAGGGGATCACAAGGGACAGTATAGGGGTATTAGATATTACTACCAAATTGTTGTTGGCAAGAAATTGGTTGGTTAAGCTTTTGTAAGAGAAAGTAAGACTTTAAATATTTTTGGTGTCCACTGGGAATTTTCTCTTGCCAAATCCTCATATGCACATGTGGCAAAATTATCATCAAGGTGCTTGTTACATTGATGGGTGGGCCTAAGGATGAGAGAAGTAAAATGAAGTAAAAAATGAAAAAGCTTGAGTTAAAACCTAGGTTTTGTGAATAGGAAGCTATAATATATTGTAAAGTAAGAGTATGGTCAAAAATTCACTACAAAAAGACATCAGGGATTACTTTCGCTTTTTTTCTGTACATATTATTTAATGAGAACGGGACAAGTTCTTTTTGAAGAAGAGAAGGAGCAAGCTCTACTGGTGATATATGTAAAACATAAATAATAGAAGTACCACAAAGCCTAGGAACTCGGTAAAAGAGAAACAAAAAAGAAAAAAAAAGAAAAATACAAAGGGCCTTGCCATCATTTTTTAGTTGATTTATGATGCTCTTTCAGGTCTTTCACAGTGATTCATTTTTTTTTTACAAAACACAATACATACGCAGATACTCACCAATACGCACGAGTACTTGTCTCTTATAAGCACACGCACGCAACCACTAGAGTGGCTCCGAAAGACTCGGCCGACTGATCTTAAGATTCATGAAGTCACCACGGACGCCTCTTGTCGATGGAGACGTCGCCTCCTACTAAAAGAATAAATAGTCGTAAAACTGCAACACCTAAGCCTAGTCTGGGAGCTAAAGTCGGGTGAATTGGTTCTACAAATAACTCCATCTTAGATATGCGCGCTCTTTAATTTGAGCTCACTTAATAAAGCATCAGCAATGCTGGTTTGACCCAAATGCATGAGTCGAGGCTGCTAAAAATCGATTTGCGTGAAGTTTTCAATGGGCCCGTGTAGGAATTAAAATGTTTATTTCACTAGCAGTAGTTGAGGCCTTTTTCAAGGCGAAAACCTGGTTTGATTTTTTCTCTTTTCACGTGTATATATTTTAAATACGGTTCATGCCTCACTTGCGCGAATAACTATATGCTGATATGCTGATAGCACAAAGCTTTGGGCTCCTCACAGCATTTTGGCCTATGTGGCTGCTTCTCGTATCGACACGTTACCCCTCTTTTCTTGTGGGCTGTCTCGGTGGACTTTGTCCGATTTCGACAGGCCTTTTGATTATGTAGGCTCTTTTCTATGGGCCTAATCGAATATATTGTCTCGGTGGCCCGTTTTATATTGCCTAAGAGGCCGCAAGCCCTCCTGACCCGTGTCCGACCAAAGTTTTGGTGTTCTCTAAGCCGTCTATGGTGTCCCTTTGGTTCCATCGGGAGAGAGATGACCCGTTGGACTTAGCGTTTACAAATGCCCATTCTCATTTGGGCGCGGCGGAGCACGCCGGTCCACCTAGTCATATCTATGCATAATTGGCTCATGCTTTGGTCTTTACTTTGTGTTAAAAGATTAATCTATATATGATGTTGGCCGACTTTGTTGTGGCTATAACTTTCTTAAAAGTCAAAGCTATTGTGGCTGTAGTTTATTTGAAAGCCAAAGCCAAGATTATTGTAATAAAAAAAATAATACTAAAGATGTGATGCCTCATGCTGACCATCACGAGGCCACAAGCCACATGGGCCTTGGGCTTCGATGTCTGTACTTCGTGGTCCGATAGTCGCACCGAATGAGTTTGTGAGAGTAGAGTGATACAAAGAGGGTCACTGGGTCTGGATGTGTGTCGCATCAGGACCTATATTATGAATTTTAAGGCTATCTCCAACGGTATTCCTATATAGTCACTTACACTTAAAATGAGTCACAAAAGTGTTAAAACAATTCTCCAACAGATGACCTAAAAGGAGGACCCAAAATGCGATTTATGGAGGTCGCCACACGTCGCCACACGCCGCGACCCAGCTCGTGCGCGCCTCTTCTTCCCCGTCGCGCCGCCAGCTCCCCGCCTCCGCTGCGCGAGGCCGCCCCGCCCCGCCCCGGGCCTGGTCGCCGCCCGCACGCCGCGAGCTCCCCGCCACACCTCCCCTCCCTCGCCTGTCCTCTGCCGCGGCCCCGGCGGATCCCCTCCCCCTCCTCCACGCCCCGCCCGAGCGGGCCGCGTTCCTCTACCCCGAGCTCGTCCGCCTCCAACCTCACGGTCGCCGCCGCAGCTATGAGCTCGAGATGCGGCGCCCGGGTCAACGAGGAGGAGCTTCATCCGCCGCCACGAGATCCGCTCCGCCGCGCCCCTCCCCCTCCCATTCTCTTCCACGCGAGCTCTTCCTCCTCTCCGGCCAGATCCCGGTCGATATGGCCTGCGCGTGGCCGCGGAGCCCCTCCTCAAGCCGCCCTGACGCCTCCCCTCCCCTCCCCCCTCCTCCACCGCATGGTGCACGAAGCATGGCGCCCGCGCGCGGGACGTGGCGCGCGGCGCGGCGGCGGGCGGAGCAGCACGGCGCGGGGGCGCGGCAGCGACGCAGCGCGAGGGGTGAAGCAGGGGACGGCGGCGCGGCTCTACAGCGACGGTGGGAGCCGGAGGAGGAAGAAGGTCTTGGTGTTTTGTGTCTTCCGTTGGAAATTGAACTTTTTGGGTGTTGTGAGTTGAACACTGTTCATACGTAATTTGGGTTTTGGGTCTCCAACACCGTTGGCGATAGTCTAAAAGCGATATGTCGGCTCCACTTTTGTTGCTGGGTAGTACACTCGTACGTAATTTTGTGCTAGTACTTGAGATGTCTTTTTTCATAGCTTCAGGTCGGTAATAATTATGATCGGTCCGGAAGAACGTCCAACTAACTGTTCATGGATTGGGTTTAGCTTTCCCTCCTTCTTAAGTGTTGATGATGAAAGAAGGCTGAGTTCGGAGTGACCATGACACAGACACATTATTTCGTGTTCTTCGAGCACCTTTGTGCTGGGATGTTGGCTGTTACATGCAACAACATTCAGGCAAATCTGGAGCCTTTCCCTTGTAACCAAGGACGATTCTTGAAACATTTCAAAATTCCTACAAAATTGGATGCGACTATCATCGGAGACATAGCCGTAGAGCAGCACTGCACTCACTTGTAACCAAGCCAATAGAGACAGAGATCTCTAGAGGTAGTTGTTATCGTCTGCCACTTTTTGTTTCACAAGATCAAAGGATTTCTATAGCGATTCTTCTGAGTTATGACAGCATATTTGCGCCTTTTTTATTTACGAAATATTGGCGGCTTTTCAACACGTTAAAATTGTGTGATCAGTTGTTAGAGAAGCGAATCAAGATTGAGGATAAGACTTTAAAAATTAAGACTGCTCACTCAAACAAATGGCCAATCTTTGTGCCTGCAGAGAGACTTATGCAGCTCGCCTGATGAGCTGTGTCGTCGGTTGGTAGAGCCGTCACAACCACAAGCAATTTCGAACACCCGCTTTGGCTCAATTAATTATAAAAACTCGACCTGCCGGGGGAAGACCGCTCCCAACAGCATTTTACTAAGGAGAATAACCTCTCACGCAGGTCGAGAAAACCCCCGAACCTCCTTCCCGATCCTACACAGGGACTCAGCTGGCCGTTGTGAGCTCCGGCACGAGTCTTTACCATGTGCTTTGACTCGGGGAGGACGAAGGGATTTTTTTACTCTGCACTGCAGCGTGGCATATTTTAGCCACATGTGCTACCGTGCCGCGCGGTGCCGCGGCTCGATCCCGGGATCGACAGGAGCCGAAGCCCCCGGAGCACTCGCTCTGACCACTCGGGACACCAAGCGTTGGTTGGCTCAATTAATTATCTCTTTAGCAGGAACGAACAGGTCTGCTGAGAGGGAATCACAGTCAGTGAACAGCAATCAGTACAGATTTTCCTGCTCAGCTAGGCCTAGCCTGTCTTTCGTTGTCCTGAACTCGTTGTAATGACCACTGAATAATCGCTTTCCAATGGGGAAACAGAGGGAAAACTGCTGTCCGAAAGTTCTGCACTTGCATTGGGTTGAGTATAGATAGGTACGTTTTCCAAGGGGGTAAGATGGTTTACGTTCATTAAAAACTATATTCAAAATTTCTAAATGCATCGCTTAAAAGAACTTTCAAGAATAAATTTTGCAGATGGACCCTTTAAACTGTATTCCTTTATTGCGGCAATTCATTGAAACATGAAAGCTTGTAGTACCATATGAATGCCATCAATTTTCTACAACCATTTTTTAGTATGTCAAAGTCTGATGCATACCTGATAACACGAGCTCAGTTATGGGGATCGGGGTGTACGTGAACACCAAGATCCTACAATGAGTTCCTCGATTTCCTTCCTCTGCTTTGTCTGCATTGCATAATATAGAACAAGTGCACCAATGGTTTCTATACTTTTCTGGGCATATATCATCTGGATCCTTAAAATAGTAAAAATGTATATTTTGGTTGGGTCTCAAAATCACTGAAATCAGCGCGTCATTGTCCATGCAGCAGACCAAAGTGCCGATGTCTTTTTTTTTTTTTTTGCTTCTCTCCCTTGAGCCGGCCAAAATGTCAGGCAAATTGACATACAAATGCTGCAACGACCGCTTCACTTGTAAAATCTGTACCAATTCTCTTGATACGTCTGTCTATTCATTTGTTGATGCGAACGTCAGATGGTTGGCCAGTTTATGATGCCAAAACCTGATGCGTACGTGATAACACCTTAACTAGTAGTACTAGTAAAAATACACGTGCGTCACGCACGTGTCTAATTAATGACATCACTTGGCAGGAATATGAGCATTATGTACTTTTTTTTTGAGGGAATATGAGCCAATAGAATGTAGACTTCAAAATAATATATAAAATGCTCAAATGATATTTATGATGGAGTTAATAATTACACAAAGAAAATATATTTCCTCTGATTATTATGAAACAAGTAATTAAAAAAGCACAAGCAACGTGGACAATACATTGTATAAAAGAGACAGCTAAAGTGAATATCGGAATGTTATAAATGAAAATACAAAGGTCTCAGACAGTTGAAATATAATTAACCATCAAAATCAAAGTTGTAAACTTTGTTGAGACCCAATGCCTGCATACATAGACAAAAACTAAAGTTGACTTGCTCTGATTTTGGAAGTAGCAAACTTTGAGCATACTTTCGCTTATTCCCTTTTCTCTTTCAGTTAGCTTGTTGCAAGCCGTGTTGTTGAGCTTGCAAGTGATCTTCAGGCTTTAGATTGCTTCTAATAAAAAATATCTTCATTTGAGAAGCAACAAGAGTAGTTGCTGCATATAAGAACTCAATTCAAATACAACAAACACCCATGCCGCAACCAATGGTCACAATAGAATATTTGTAATCAGACCTCTCAATTCAGCAAAACTTTAGTGGAGTGAATTTGATTGAGAAGAGATTGAACAAAATACTGAGGGATCTTAAGAAACTTTCATACACTTTTCCAAACCACGTTAAAGGTGACATTTTTCTCACTCTATTGACTCAGGTATTCTTGACTTGTGATGCGACAGCTGAAAAGAATAGAAAAGAGTTACGACATAGTATGACGCACACATTGGATCCGTTACGCATCAGACTTTGGCATCACCGAGATCCTAGTACAACGACCGTTCCTCGGTTCCGCTCCTCTGTTGCTTCTCAGCTATAAGCCATAGGACTGCGACAGGCAACAGAAACTGGATCCTTGCGTGAAACAGAAACCTGAAGCCGCTCCGTGCTGCTGGCGACTGCTCATTGGCGTCGGAGACGGCAGGCGCATGCTTGCGACAGCGGACACGGGCGGGACCGAGCAATCGTCGGGGTCTGCGTGAAAGCGGCAGCGTCAGTTCCTGTCGATAAATTGAAGCAAACGCACTTCATTCGCTCTCATTCATGTGGTTCCTGTGCAAAAACTTTCCGTTGCACTAATCGCTGGGTTAGTTAGCGCAGCGGGGCTCCTCGTCGCTAGCGGTCGTACGAATATCGTGCTCGTTGATTGATGGATTAAAGAAAGAAAGCGAGAAAACTCGAGGCTGATCTGAGCGCGGCTGTATCTGTGTATTGCGCCGCCGCTGCCGGCTTGTTTCGTTGTTATAATCATTAATCACGGCACGACAGGCACGAACTACCGGGGTAGCAGCGCAACCTTTCGCGTCGCGTCGCGTCGCCATGGACTCGCGCTTCCGCTTGGCCTTCTCCTCCGGCGACATGGTAGGTTTATTGCCCTCCTGCTCCTGTGTCCTCGAGTTGCTTGTCGGATTTGTCTTGCCGCCGCTGAGATCGATCTCTTCTTGCTTGCTTGATGGGCGGAAAGGCGTCGGAGAGCACGCTGTCGCTGGGGGAGCGCCTCTGCGCCGTCTTCTTCCCGTTCGTCGCCATCGCCGAGGCCGTCTTCTTCGTCCTCACCGACTGCCTCGCCGGCCTCTGCCCCGACACCTCCCCCGCCACCCGCCGCCGCTCGGGGCCATCGCCCTCCTCCTCCGCCGCGGCCGCGTTCTACGACGCCAAGAAGAACAACAGGAGCCGCCGCCACCACGACCTCAGCCTACCCTTCTTCCAGCGCCGCGTCGCCACGGACGGACGGACTTCCCTCAGCTTCCGCCAGCTCGCGCGCCTCGCCGACGAGTCCCCATGCTGTAAAGATTCTGTCTTTTTCCTCCCCCTCTTTGGTTGACTGCTTCCGTCGGCATTTCATCGCAATGCTGTTTGTTTGATCTGACTCTTCTTTTACCCATTCGGTTTGATCGAACCTAGTCTCGGTGAACGAGGTGGAGGCGCTCTTCGAGCTCTACAAGAAGATCAGTTGCTCCATCATCGACGACGGCCTCATCCACAAGGTGCGGAACCCAACCTTTTCCCCCTGCATCGATTCGTTTCTTGCAGCTGATCATGATTTTTTTTCCCAAGAAAACAAAATACAGCTCTGTATGCTTGATTGGATTCGGTCTTAGAGATGGGAATGGGATATGCAATATGCTAGTACGTAGATTGATCTGAAATTCTGATTGTGTTGCCGCACCCAATGGATTCTATACCAGTGGACGGATTGGTGGGACACTTCTTTTTCGAGCGATGGATTGGTCGGACACTGTCATGTGGGAAGTACAGATGGGAGCATTAGAAAATTTGTTTGACAGCCCATAGGATATGTTTCCTTGTATTTTCCATATCGCGCATGCGATTGAGCCTACCCGAATCTCGTTATGTTTTGGGTGGCATCTTTCTTCCACTTGGTCGAACATGGAATCTCTCTTTATTACGAACCAAGTCAGCAGTAATTTTCTTTGACTCGTGTCAGTGAAGTAATTTTCTTTGACTGATGTCAGTAAAGTCGGCAAAATTTTATTCAGACTTACTTTTCCAACGGCATATGTTATGCGTGCACGTAGGTAGTAACATATTGAGACAAGCAAAGTTATAACTAATAAAAGACAATGGTAGTCGTAAACAAATTTGAGTGCCTTTCTTTACGTGTATGTCAACAAGAAAATAAATGTTCTTAAAAAAACAAGAAAATAGGAATTTGACATATTTCATAAATGTTCTTCTGTTGAATGGTTATTCAGGAAGAGCTCCAACTGGCATTGTTTAAGACTCCGAGTGGCGAAAACCTTTTCCTCGACAGGGTGGGTCCTTATTCTTACTTTTGCTTCTTTCCGAATGATCGAATTTCTTGATTTATTTGCCACATGACACACAAAGTTTCCCCATATTTCTTGTGATTATCCTCTAAGAGCTTATAGACGACAGCATAAACTAAGTTTTTCTCCATGATCCAGGTTTTTGATTTGTTTGATGAAAAGAAAAATGGTGTAATAGAGTTTGATGAGTTTATTCATGCTCTAAGTGTCTTCCATCCGTTGGCTCCTGTGGAAGACAAGATCAATTGTATGTTTGCTACTTGCACAAACTACCTTCCCAATATTAATGTATTCAGATATATTTAAATTGGGGCCAATCTTTCTGGATTTCTTTTCAGTTGCATTTAGATTGTATGACTTGAGGCAAACAGGGTTTATAGAGCGTGAGGAGGTCAGTTAGAAAGCTTTTATTTATTTATCAGTACCTTTGATTTGTTTTGTTTTCTACTGTATTGTCGACTTATTGCCATGGTTTGTCTGATAGGTTAAACAAATGATTATTGCTATTTTGATGGAATCTGGTATGAAATTATCAGATGAACTTCTTGAGGCAATTATAGATAAGGTAGGAAAAAAATTGCTGGAATTTTGATAGTTATTTTCTTTTTCTCTAATGTGGATGTAATTCGGACATATTTTCCCAGACATTTGAAGATGCTGATGCCGACAGGGATGGGAAAATAAATCAAGAAGAGTGGAAAGAATTTGTATTGCGGCACCCTAACCTATTGAAGAACATGACACTTCCTTATCTAAGGTTTGTATCTAAGCATTTAATCTTCATGAAATGTAAGCACGACAGGATATCAAACACATTATTTCTCATATGCTTGCAAAATCTGACCTGCACATTACAACAAAAGTACAATAGTTTATTATACTAGTCAGGACTTCAAATAACTTTTACTGAATTCTCGTGATCGCAAAATTCAGGGACATCACAACCGTCTTCCCTAGTTTTGTCTTCAACACGGCAGTTGAAGATTGAGAAATATCGGAGTAACTAGAGCTGCACATGATTGGTGGCTTTTGACCATGTCAACGTTCCTGTTGATAATTGCCGCTCTAACTCCCAAGAAACAGGTGTAACTGACCATGAGTACTTGCTGAAGGAAATATCACCACTGAAATGGCCGCACATCAGGTCAGCCATGTGAAACTCACTTTTGCTGCAAATCAACGCCTATCTGCTACAACTGCACACTGCGTCGCCATTGGTGTTGAGCAAGGCATGGATCTTATTAGAACTTCAGATGCAATTGTACATACAATAGATTGATTGTATCAGGAAATCTGGGAATTCATGATATGCTATAGATAGGACCAGCACTTTTCCTGCTTGGTACTCCCTGCAAAACACTACACCTTTCTGTTCGCTGACTAAAGGCATGTTTGGATCCATCCAGATTTTAAGAATCAAGATTTTAAAAGCTATAAGGGATCCAAACAAGACAGATTATGCATCCGATTTTAGAATCCAGATGATGGGATTTTAGGAACCCCATAATCTGGCCTAACCCAGCTTTTAGGTGATTTTATTTGTCAAAAGACCCATTGCACTTGAATACTTTTGGATAATTACAGCTTGTGTCACAGCTCATCAAAAATATAGAAAGGACAAGTTGGTCATTAACTACCTCAAAAACTGGTTTCTAGATTTTAAGAATCCAGGATCCAAACACCCCCCTCAGATTTTTTTTTAGAAGCCAGATTATAGAAACTACACCCATAATCCAGATTCTTAGAGGCTGATGGAGATCCAAACACCACCTAAGAGTAGTTTAACTAGGCCAATGGAATTTACCTAGGACTGTTGGTTTACCTTCCATTTTCTGGTCAACGATGCATGGTTGACGTATGCACTTTTTTGAAAAGACACTTCATTTTTTTCTCGGAAACGTAGAAGAGCTACCCTTCATTGTATTTGAAGAGGAGAAAAGCGGTCCTTGTACATGAGCACCCTCCTTTTAGGACCAGGCAAATGAGGGGTATTTGGCTACCAATACTAATTTACCTGATATTTCCCCTGACCGAGCTACCCAGCCCCAAGGCACGGAGTTTTCTTGCTCCAGCCAGGCACCACAAATGGTGCTCATCCCTGATGGACTGCGTGACCACATTGATGCATGGAGAGGCGCCTTCCAACACACATGCATTGTGATGCTTCCATAGGCACCAAGCTCCTAGAATGATCAAAGAATTGACACCCTTCCTATTTCGTTTTGGAGTGCCACAGTCTGCCCGCCTCCACCATTCAGCGAAAGACTGTTCCCATCGTCGAGGTGTCAGACGTTGAGAGCAACTGAACCCAGAATTGACGAGGAAAGCCTCAAGTCGTGCGTAGGTGCTGCACTGTCTCATCCTCCAGATCTCACAACGGGCATCTTTCCGGATGATCGAGACCTCGTTCTTGCTTTAACAAACAAACACTCCGTCAACTATGATTGCCATATATTTTTAGTGTTAAGTCCAGAACCGTTCTGAAATGGTTGGTTTTGCTTGGTGATAGCTCCATCTGGATGCTATACGAGCTGCCAAGTGGTTGCTTCACGGACCCATCCCGATAAAAAGTTGTTCCTTTACCAGATAAGCAAGTATATAATGTTCCTTGGGTGATGCATGGGTCTTTTTTGTATCTTGCAAGCGACATCCTGAATGGCCTATCCTGAGCTGGTACTTATTTTCTTTTGTTAGTGCTAATCATGGATGTAAACTAGAGTAAATTTCTTGGTCAGGATAAGGTTGCTGAGGTGGACCGTTCAGGGGTACAAGTCATACAGCTTAAGGTCGTTAAGTCTCTTTTAAGATATCTTGAATGACTCTTTAGTGTTCAGTCTTACGAAGGCAATGTGCAATTTAGGACAAGGATCGATCATCGACGAATATCCATCTCAAGCGCTGCTCTACACGCAATGGATTTATTAGTACAATCGATCACATATGGGCAAACATTGTAGTACTAAAAAAGAAATCCTTGACAGCCTATAGAATTCTCATGTATTTTTCCTTGGATTCAGATGCGTAGCTTCCACGTAAACAGTTTGACCTTAGGCAGTATGCATGCTTGCTTCTCTTATTACCTTAGCTTTTTGCATTATTTGACTGTTCTAAGCAATCAAGTAAGATTGCTCAATTTGTACTACTACATATTACCGTGCTGGAATTATTCTATTTTGTGAAACAAAAGGGAAATAAAACCAAGAGAATGCCAAAACATAACTAAGTAACACAGTTTGATGAGTTCACATATTCTCAATGTCTACCAACAGTTACGGCCTCTGCAAGAGCAAGACAGGATTATTTCTTTTTTGAAATGGATAGGATTTCCATTACTCATGTGCCAACAAATCCTCAGCAACTATCGAGAGAATACAATCTGGAAGAACCTCCACAAAAGGATGGTCCTCCTCTAAACATTCATATATGCCCAAGTGCTGCAAGAGCATGGGCAGCCTTATTACATTCTCTAGGTTGATACTTAAACGAAAAGCTACTAAAATTCAGTTGACACAGTTCCTCCAGTTCTTTGATCAAACCACCAGACATGGATAGTTCGAAAGCATCAGAGGTAGCAGCTTGCTTGACCAGGAGAGCATCTGTCTCAGTTTTTTTTTTTTTTTTGAAAAGAAAATATGGCAGTTGCTCTGCCCTTTCATTAAGCAGGAGGGAAAAAAAAAGTGGTGAGAAACAAAAGTCGAAACAGATCCATTGGTAGCTTATGCTACCACACACATACACCCACACATAAGACGCAAGGAGAAAGGAAATCCTAGGTGTCTGGCTAAACACTTGGCCAATATTCTAATCTTCAGTTGTGGGAGCTTAGCGCTCACCACATCAATTTAGCCTACCATGTATAGATCCTTCATCGACACGTGTATGTTGTGACTTCAGCTCGTGTGTTGCGGTCAGCAATCTTCTGAGCTGGGCCAGCCCACTTGCGTGGGGCCAACATTCGATGGTGTCCGGCTGTGATTTTGCAGCCCGCTTGTTCGACCATGTTCCATCTCCACCTCGACATCATCTCAATACTTTGATGTTTGCCGTCCAAATAAAGTGCAGAGAAAAGCAACCTCCTCTTTTCCGTTCCTCCCTTCCACACACCAAAGGGGGCCTTACCACCCCCCCCCCCCCCCCCCCCCCCCCCCCCAAAGAAAAGCAGAAGAATTCAGTTATCTATTAATTACAACTGTAGCAAACAGTTATCGCCTTCCACTGTTCCCCATCTGTAAGATCAAGCTTTGTCACAACTTTTTAGTCATGGATGAATTGAAGGGATAAACCAAGATGAACAAGTTGCAACGAAGCACCTATCCTCCAGAATGTGGCTCTATTTTTCATGTTGTTGATCGTTTTCTATTCCTTTTGCATGACACCACAGAATTTCATTACTACATAAAAATTCAACCATATTTACAAGTTCAGAGTACCTAATACAAAATTTGGATTCAAAAGGGAATAACAAACTAAACGAGATATTACTCCCTCCGATCTTAAATTGATGTTGCTATTGACTTTTGAGTTATGTTTGACCATTCGTTTTATTCAACAAATTTAAAATTATCATATATTTTGTTATGATTTATTTTATCACTAAAGAAAATTTAAGCATTACTTATAAGTTTGCAACTTTGAGCTAATATATTTAATAAGACGAGCGATCAAACATAACTCAAAAAATCAACGGCGACATTAATTTAAGAGGAGGTAGTACAACATATCAGTAGCACCCAAGGCTGCAAAGTGCAATCAAGTAATTCTACTGTCAAATCCAGCATTCACTAGTAGAGTTCCAGTTAGAAATGAACAGGCAAATCTAGAGCATCTGTCTCAATGATCTTGTGACCAATGCGGAGATCGATAGCAGCCGGCACACCTCGGAGACACGCAATTGGTTTCAGCATGAAAAGAATCCATGAGATGATTAATTTTACCTCTTCCCGCTAGAACCACATCACCATCAGAATCTCGAATAAGCTGTGATGTCTTCCTTCTCCCCTCCTTTTCTCTAATTTTATTTCGTTCATTCCACCAAGCCCACAATAAACAAATGATCATGATTTTCCTCTCTTCCTTCTCCTTCAGGATGTACTCAATAACTTGTTTTGGTGACATCATTTCAGCTAGCACGACTCTCACATCATCCAGATTCAGATATCTCCACAAGTGTTTTACAAACGTACACAACGTTCATCGATTTTCACGTTTCAGATTTCTCCTCAAGGCATGACTATTATGAGAGAATCTCCACAAAAAATGTTTCAGTTTATTGGGACAGTTCAAACTCCGCATTTGCTTCCATTGATGTTCGCTGTGTGCATTGCTCACAACTGACGATGATATAAACTTTTGGGGCCGACTATACTTCAGTCGCCCCAAAAGTTTATGGGATGAGAGCATGATCGATCTCGCCCCGGCAAAACATGTCTGCTCGTTTTCTTTATTTAGGGCTAATCATTCATAAACCCTGGTGATTAGGATAGGCACAACCGATGTTGACGATCGCACAACCGATGTGGGCCCCTTCCCTGTTTCCCTTTACATTGTCACACTAAACAACACATTTAGCATGTCATTGCTGTGGAAGGTGGAAGGCGCTATTCAAATGATCAAAGAAAGAAACAGAGGAAAGGGAGCAGCACAGGTTGACCTAACCATGACATGAGTAAACTTTCTGCTCATTCCTTTTGCTGCATTTCTCGTACAAAGGAGCAGTGAGCACGAAGTACACACGCGTTCTTTTTTAAAGATTTACCTTACAAGTTGACTGGCATCCTTGCCAAAGCTGTTTAGAGTTCAAGTCCTAGACTCAGACACCGATATTTGTGTTTACGGCTAACATTTCTTTCGATAGAAGAAGATGTTGCCCTCAACAACGAGATGTTTATCGTGATTTCATCAATCTCGAGATTAGTCGGCCCTGTCTTTACGAGCCATATTTATGGGTGTTTGTATGTGCGTTCTTAAAGGTGAGTGTGTGTATGTGCGTAAGAAAAGTTTATTGTACTATCTTTACATTAAAATATATGCAATTCTGGCTATGTTTCTGAGAGTCTAGACAAGGTGCTTGTCCAAATACATAGAAGATGCTATAAATCTAGTTTAGAGTCAAAACTACATATATTCTGAAACAGAAGAGTATAAATAAAAGGGACTCGGCTAATGGGCTACCGGTAGCCAGATAGGAAGATCTGGCTACCCGTCCAGGTTTAGCGGCACGGTCTTCTTCAACCTCAAGCTGCCCGATTGAATCACAACCCCAAGTGCTCTGGCGTCTCCCGATGCAGTCACCGCCCGCCAGACCGACCCTCATTCGAAGGCCGGCCACGCCTTGCGGCGCCGTCCGCACGCCCGCCGCCTCCGGTCAGCCGCGCGCCGTGGTTGTTGGCTCGGCAGAGCCGAGCTACCAGTAGTTGGATAGGTTTTCTCAAATAAAAATACGTTGGAATTTAGACAAACATACATTTGATGCGTTTGAATGGAATGAAATGGGGCTAAATGTGCTAGTTTAGCTGCCCATATACTAACTATATCTCGTGATCAACGGTTGTGATTAGATCCACACAAGAGGAAAAAGGGTAAAACGGTAAAAAGAAAAGAAGGGGGTGAGGCTTCCGTGCTCCACGTTGTCTCTCGCCGCCGCCGTTCCCACCGGCCTTTCCCCGTCCGCGGGCTTCCCGTTGCGATGGCTGCCTCCGGCAAGCCCGACCCTGCCGCGCCTCCGCAGCCGCCATCAGCGGCGAGGGTCGTGTTTATGCGTCGCATCTTCCCCTTCCTCCTCGCCACCAACGTCTTCATCGGAGGTGAGAGAGAAAACTCCATACCCACCGATCTTGCCCTTTCTACAGTTTATTCGATTCTATCTGGCGCAATGCGACTAAACCTCTAGTGTCTAGGTTTTTAGGGTTCAGATTCCTGCGGCCTGGCATATGTCGATTTGCGCGAGAAATACATAGAAGATTAGGGGTTAGATGTTAATACATAGAAGCGATTTTGTGCTTGAAATAGTTTTACCCGGCCCAAATTATTGGGCTGTGCAACTGGGTCACCTTAGCTTTGTGTTGCTGTTTTCTTGGAAGGATGACATCTCACTTTGTACAATTGCTGGCAGCCTGGCCCTGCTCAGTTGTTTTTTAGCTGGATCTCCAATTGGAAATTGTGAGTCGTTTGGGCTGCTTTTTGCTACAGGTGTCAATGACTCAGTTAACTATATCTTTTACCGCTAATAAGATATGGCCATATGGGTAATTGCCCAGTTTGTGGGTGGATGGAGGGTTAAATCTGCCCTCTTCTTTCTTATGAAAGGAACAAAGAAGAAGAAATCCTAGTTGCTACTTCCGATCAGGAGAGCCGAAACAAGAAACATACATTGCTATTGGAAATGCTTCGAATAACTCAACTGATAGAGTAAGCAGAAATGTTCCTGCAGCCCGTGGTTTCTGCTCTACTATTGTAGGAAACCAATGGGAGAGATCAGGACTTATCGCACAAATGGTAGCTTTATGGAATCTCAAAACCCGTTTCTGTCATAAAGTTACGTTCAATATCTAGTTACCAAAAGATTTAGTAACTTACTAAGCAATAATTACAAGCATAAACCATATATGGAAATTACACTTTTCTAATGAATTCAAAATGTATGATGTCTGGGATTCATGAAATTGTTTAATACCTTGAAGCATGGATTCGTGTTGGACTGGCAATTGTTGATAAGTTGGATTTGCTGTACTAATGATTAAGATGAATGGGATGGATACTGACGGGGTGTAGCGTGTAATTTTTGTATTTCTTCTTTAAAGAACTAAAATACTGTACGGAGCAAAATCATGAGTTAACAAAAGTTCATGTCAACAGTCAGCACAGCAGAAAACTGTTGCCATCGCCTATGAGTTAAGCTTGATATGTGGTGGATACTTATGCTCGTTTTCTTTTTGTCATCCCACAATTTTTTTATTAGCCTCTTTCTTCCTACTTGCGTCATTTCTCCCACAAATTCAAGGAACTTTGAGGCTTGCAAAAGATTTAATTCAGTTAACAATGTGTCTGTTGCATATACTGGCATGACTGTGCTTGTGTTAGAGTTTAGGAAAATTTCCTTCTATGCCATTGGCTTAAACTAAAACCCTTGTATGCCATCATGGCCCACATGTTAGTGACATCCGGTCCCACCTGTCATTGAGACACCGATGGAATATTAGGTATTAGTATGTGGCATACGTGGGAATTCCCCAAGAGTTTATGTAGGTGTATCTACTGCACTTACGTTTGCATGCTATCCATGTTTGAATCTTCAAGACACCAAAAACTATGAAGGAAATGCAAATTTCACTTACCTGCAATCTTGTTTTATCTTATGTTTGCTCACATGGTGCGGTAAGTTAATATCCTTGTCATACACAGTTTATGTATTTGCAAAGACCTACAAAAGAGACCAGGACAAGAAAAATGCTAAGGCCGCCGCCGCCGCTGCCGCTGCAGCTCTGTCGTCCCCAACAAGTGCAACTGCCAAGGATGCCGATCCGATTCCTGCACCTGCACCTGCACCTGCGCCCGCACCCATGAGGGTTCTCCCACCAGTTTCTGAAGAAGAGCAGCGGCAGTTGTACAAATGGATGCTGGAAGAGAAGCGGAAGATCAAGCCACGCAATGCTGCTGAGAAGAAAAAGATCAATGAGGAGAAAGCTCTTCTCAAGGAGTTCATCCGTGCTGAGTCTCTCCCTAGGTTGTGATGATTGCATCAGTTACCCTGCTGGACTCAATGTTTTTCAGGCTGCTGTCCAGTGAGGACATGTTCTGAAACTACTTGCCTTGTTAGCTGGCACAAGCAGTAGGATTTTTGTAGTCCCGGATCTAATCAGTTGATACTTTAAAGGCTGAGCGATACCAATCTCCATGCGATTATTTCTTTCTCATGGAAGATCAAGATGACTTGGGGGTGCTAGGAAGATGATTTTCAAGAAGATATCGCTGTCAGTGTTTTACTTGTTTGGTTTCGGTTGTTACCCCCTGGCCCTTTTATAATGTTGGAGAAAACAAACGTGACTGGTATTCAGCAATATGTCGTGAGCAATTTGCTTTGTGTCTGATGCCCTAAATAACATTTGGTCACATATGTTCAACTTCAGTACATGTTGCTTAAATCTGTTGCAACTGAAAGTCGAACACGTATTGTTTTTTCCCCCATCGATCATGCACGAAGCTCTGTTCACCTAAGATCTGTAACAAAGAATTCAACTCTAAATGCTTAGCTTTATTGGATTTTTAGGATATTTGATTTGCATTTCTTATTTGAGCTCGAGAGTTTACTTAAGAAAGAAAAAAAAAACTGCCATTTTGTTGGAAAAGAACCTGGAATTAAAGTTCCTAAGAATCCTTCACGGCTGCCTCCGTCGACCATCTTGCACTTTACCTGCAAACATAAGATAAAAACAAGCGGCCTGTTCGGCTGGCTGTTTTGTAGCTGTTTTACTGTAGCTGCTGCAGAAGAAATAACTGCGAACACTGTAGCGGCTGTAGAAGAAATAACTGCGAACATTGTAGCTGCTGATAAGCAGCTGCTGCAAAGCAGCCAGGCGAACTTCGCCTGAAGATTGCAGGTAAGAAAACTCTTATTTTTATCATTAAAACACTGATCAGTGTAATTTACAGTAACCAACGCGCAAAATAAGAGTGTTGCACTCCCAGCTTAATTTACCACCACGAAAAAACATTGGAAAGGAAAGGCGCATTCGTTTAGCTGCCAGTTGGGTTGTAGCAGCCAGGCCCGTCACTAATCGGAATCGGATACTGGTAGAACCTGACGCCGCTGGTCAGCCGCCCCGGATCCCCTCTTCCACCCGCCCGCCCCCGCTCGCCAGCCAAATCAAAGGTTCCTTCACTCTTGCTGCGGCCCGGCGGCGTGGGTAACACCGGAATCCTCGGATCCGATCTCAGCCGGCGCACGAGGTCACAACCGGCCGGCAGCTTGCCATGGCGGAGCCGCAAGCGTCATCCCAACACGCACCCAGTCCCGGTGAGTACACCTCTCTTTCCTGATTTGCTGATGAAATGGGAACCGGTTCAGGGGAAAAAGGATGCAACTGATATTTTACTTCATAGAAGTGAAAATATTGCTTATCCTGCCCATAAATCGCTGAATCCGCCATGTGGTTTTTGATGTTAATTTGTAAGCTTCTTTGGAGCAAAGAGTAATGATAGCGAACAGGCATGGGGAGAATCTTGCGGGGGTGCTGCACCATACCGGCTCCAACAAGGTCGTGGTCCTGTGCCATGGATTTACAGGCACCAAGGTACATGAACATGCCTAAACTACATTTTTTTTTCTATTTGTATAATAGAGGATCAAACTTTTTGTGTATAAGCATGTATTTATCAGCGATGTAACGAAATTCAGTGCTCTATTTCAGGATGATGGCGTCGTCATTGATCTCACGGCTGCATTGACGAAGCAAGGGATTAGTGTGTTCCGCTTTGATTTCAGTGGAAATGGGTGAGTCAACAGTGGATTCTTCGTTTCATCGGTTGCTTTTAAATTTACTTTGGTTTCAGTAGAAATGGCTTGAATTTGAAATATGGTAGCCTGAGCTTCCTGTGTGCTTGCCTCTTAGACGTGCATTATTTTTTCAGAGAAATAAGATACCGAATATTTGTAACAGTTATTTCTGTTTGAATTTGATATGTTACATCCAAATGTTAGAGTTAGTTTTGCTTGGTGATTGATTTTATATACTGTTTTAACTTGCTTGCATGATTCATAGGATGTGAATGTAAATTCCAGAGAAAAAGTTTGATCCTCTATTGTTGGATAACCAACATTTGCTTTCTTTTTTGGTATGATTTTTCAGAGAAAGCGAAGGTGAATTCCAGTATGGCAACTACAGGAAGGAAGCTGATGACTTGCATTCTGTTGTCTCGTATCTTTCCCGGGAGAAATATGATGTAACAGCAATTGTTGGTCACAGCAAAGGTTGGTTATCGTATCTATGTCGTTTGATTGATATTTGAGTAAACCATTATTCGTGCTATTACATTGCTCCATTGAGTTTGTAATTGGTAGGCCAATGCCCAGAATATTTTGTTCAATTCTTTCAACTTGCTTATACAAATCTACATAAGTGTCAAAAATGGGAAACTTTTGCGTGCATATTTGTGCATAACCATGTACAGGAATTCCGAAAGAAAAAAAAAATGTAGCTAAGGTCAACTGGCTGTCAATTATAATGTCTTGAGTTAATTTTCATGTCTTTGGATGCTATGTTTGTTAGAGCTGGGACTCTTTGATAGAAGGGTTTTCAGAAGTATTTTCACTGGTCTGGGCAATTTTGAAAGTCGTCTGTATTTCTATACCTTCAGGTGGAGATGTGGTGGTTCTATATGCCTCCATCTACAATGATGTCCCCATGGTTGTTAACATTTCTGGCCGATTTGATTTGAAGCAAGGGGTTGAAGAGCGCCTAGGCAAAGAATTTATGGATAGAATAAACAAAGAAGGCTTTATTGATGTCACTGACAAATCAGGTAAGGAAACACATATGCATTTTCAGATGCAATGCTACTTGCTAAACATATATGCTATATTTAGCTTGTTTCTGTTTCATGTGCATCTATTATTCGTTTTTTGGTTTCAATGTAGGGAAGTTTTTGTACAGAGTGACCAAAGAGAGCCTCATGGAACGATTAAACACTGATATGCGTGCAGCAAGCCTCTCCATCAGCAAGGAATGCAGGTTATTAACTATTGAAGCAACCAATCATAGAGCATATACAATTTATTTTTGTTATAAACTTGGTTATATGCATTCCTAAAATTTAAGTAGAAAATATCTTACATTTTAAGATAGATTCACTGATGTCCAAGAATAAAATCTTCCCTGGAAAACTACTAATCATCCAGGTTCTTTACAATTCATGGTTCGGCTGATGAGATCATACCTGTGGAAGATGCATATGAGTTTGCAGAACTTATACCAAACCACAAGCTACGTGTCATTGAGGGGGCAAATCATTGCTACACTGCTCATCGTAAAGAAATTTCTGATGCTGTAGTGGATTGCATCACATCGAATGAGGTAATGCTAAAGAAACCTTTTGTTCATTGTAGTTCATCCTTTGTAATCTCTTTAAACAACTATTTCATGTCTCGACTTGTCTTTATGCAGGCAGGGGATATCTGACTCTAGTGCACAGCATACCCATACCCTTGCTACCGTCTCTGGTTTCCTCCGCCACTGCCATTCACCTTGCTACACCATCCCGTTACCTTAAAGGCTCCATGAACATATACATACACTGGTTTTCCTATTTTTCATCATCTTTAAGTGTAGACTCGAACATTGGTGCGTGACCACTGCATGCAACTAATGGATTCAGTTCAAATATTGATCTGCACGCATCGAGGTACAGCCTCACATATATTAAAAAAAAAAATCACCATGACTGTCTATCTTCTGCTTGATATTGTCGAGATACCACTTTGTCTACTCTGATTTCTTTAGTTTGTAGAGGATCATATCTTTCTGGGTTAGGGTTGGCAAAAGGTTGTTCAGTAACCCTGTCCCAGTTTTCTTTTAGGCTATAGAAGAAATTCCCAATTTCATCAGGTCCATCCAGCTTTTGCTCTGGTGCTACTACGCGATAAGGCATGCTGACATGATTCCTTTATGTGTTGCCGTCTGCTGAATGATGAAAAATGTTGGTATTGTAGACACCGATCTATGCTCTACAAGTATTTGTAAGCAATCCTAATCGTTGCCTCTCGGTCAGACCCCTGTTTTGCTATCCATTCTCATTGGTGTTTGGCTACCGTGCACTGTTTACTGGATCAATTCCATACATTGATCTTCAAGCATCCAGGCACTTGTTTAGATCCCACAAACCTATCTGGGTGTTAGGATCCATACAAGTGTACCTTACCGTACATTACACTAAAGGAGTTTAATTTCTGATCATCACAACTAATGTAATTATGGACAGACGGTAATATATTTCACTATCTACGAGCAATATCTAGTGAATTATGAACATCGAATGGTAATAGGCTATCAAAATTTTGAATATGTAACCATTTTCTAGCTAGCAGTATCTTGGCAAGGGGTTGATAAACTAGTTGTTTGCATAGCGAAACTTGCATTCACTTTGCTTAGATTCTTCACCGCCCAGTCGTCGATGATTCTTAATCTTGCACACTCAATCTTCACGCATCCGGGCCCTGCATGCCAGGGACCTCCACGGCGCCACGAGTTTGGCGAACGTATGGAAGCATATCGAAGGTGTGAGAGAACCCAATACCCACCGATCTTGCCCTTTCTACAGTTTGATCGATTCCATCTGGCGCTATGCGATCCTTGTATTTAGTTTTTTTTACCCATCTCCAAGTTTCTGATTTGAGATATGTGAATGTTAAGATACAGAAAAGACTACCTAGTTGGCAAAGTCAGTTACTCTCCACTGGGGGGAAGTCATTCTGACAGAAACCTGCTTGAGTTAATATTCCAATATATACAATGGGAGTATATTAGAAGGCATTCAGTACAAAATAGACACTGACACGGCAGATTTTTGCTGGCATGGAATAGACAACAAGAAAAAGTATCATATGGTGAAGTGGTTAGAGTTAGCAATGCCCAAGGAGCATGAAGGTCTTGGCTTTACTGAAACAAGAAAAATGAGTGCTTGTCTGCTAAACAAAAGGATTTCAAGATTAGAAAATGGTGAAAACAGCCTCTGCTGCCAGCTTCTTAGAAACACATATTTCGGTGAAAACGGCTTTTTTGATAGTAGGGTTGCATGATCATCCCGATTTTGAAATTTTGAAAAGGATTACATGCAGTCAAACACCATTTTAGAAGAGTAGTAGTGTACATAGTGGGAAATGGAAAGAAGACAAGCTTTTCGACAGACACATGGCTGGGCAAAGTACCAATGAAAACTCATTTCCCAAATCTGTTTAAAATACGCAGAACTCCAAAACAGCTTGTAAGAGAAGTTCTGCCGAGCAACCGGATTGATACCCAGCAAGGATTGAAATCTTAAAAAATGGGGAAAACCGAAACCGACGAAACCGGATCGGTTACAGACAAAATCGAGCGAAAACCAATTATGCTACAATACGTTCAGTTTTTACCGAAAACCGGACCTCCAATGAAACCGAACCGAAACCGATAAGTCCGTTTATCGTTTGATCGGTTTGATAAACCCTGATACCCAGTTCAAAAGAGCTTTAGGCCACGAACACTTAATTGGCTAATTTGCATTTTGGGTCTCCTCCACGATTGGAGATTCGCTTTATCTAAATCAAGAGCTGGAGTGTTTTCAGCCACTCTCTTGACGTGTGCTATATCAAGTTTTGCCAAAGAAAAATGAGCTCCAATTCAATACCGTGGCATCAAATCTGCTCCGGAAGATCATAATCCAAAGTCAGAAGCTAGAGCGGGGTCACGCTGCTCTCCGCTGCGGCCGCCACGAATCGGAATCGGATACTGGTCGAAGCTGGTCGGCCGCTCTGGATCCCCTCTCCCACTCGCCCCGCCCGCCAAATCAAGGTTCCTTCACTCTTAGTGCGGCCCGGCGGCGTTGGTAGCAGCCGGCCGGGAGCTTGCCATGGCGGAGCCGCACGCGTCATCCCAATACGCAACCAATCCCGGTGAGCACACCTCTCTTTCCTGATTTATCGCTGCAATGTCAACCGGATGTCCGGATCACGGAAAAAGGATGCAACTGATATTTTATACTTTATAGAGGTGAAAATATTGCTTATCCTGCCCCTAAATTGCCCTATCCCGGTGAGCACACCTCTCTTTCCTGATTTCCTACTGAAATGTGAACCGGTTGCTGAATCCACCACGCGGTTTGGTATTTGTACAGCTGCTTCGGAGCAAAGAGTGGTGGTAGCGAACAGGCATGGGGAGAATCTTGTGGGGGTGCTGCATCACACAGGCTCCAACAAGGTCGTTGTCCTGTGCCATGGCTTTACGAGCTCCAAGGTACATGAATATGTCTAAATGAACACGGGATCAACTTTTCTTGTATGAGCGTGTATTTATTAGCGATGTAACGAAATTCTGCCTCTGTTTCAGGACGATGGCGTCATCATTGATCTCACAGCTGCATTGACGAAGCAAGGGATTAGTGTTTTTCGCTTTGATTTCAATGGAAATGGGTGAGTCGCCTGTGGATTCTTCATTTCATCAGTTACTTCCAATTTTACTTTGGTTTCAGTGGAAGTTTGATCTGAAATGTGGAAAGAAATGTCTGAGCTCCCTTACTGTATGTTCTCACCGAAGTACAACTGGAGTTTGAGATTTAGTTTCCTCTTGGACCCGCACTATTTTTCAAGAGATATAAGCAACCAAACATTTGTAGCGCAGTCATTTCTGTTTGAATTCGTTGTGTTGCATCCAAAAATTTAAAGGTGGTATGCTTCACGCTTTATTTTGTGTACTGTATTGAATATGAATAATCATGCAATATGCATACATGGTTCACAGGCTGATTTCATATGGTGTTTTTGTTGGTATGCTTTTCCAGAGAAAGTGAAGGTGAGTTCCAGTATGGCAACTATTGGAAGGAAGCTGATGACTTGCATTCTATTGTGTCATATCTTTCCTGGGAGAAATATGATGTAACAGCAATTATTGGTCGCAGCAAAGGTTGGTTATCTCATCTATGTCGTTTGATTGATATTTGTGTACACTATTCTTCGTGCTATTACATTGGTCCATTGAGTTTTGTGTTCTTGGTAAGGTAATGCTTAAAATATTAATACGTAAGTGAGGTTGGGATATTAATACATATTCCATTTCTAAAAAAATGTTCAAAATATTTTGTTCAACTCTTGAACAACTTGCTTATGCAATTCTACATAAGTGTCAAGCATGGGGAACTTTTACTTGCGTATTTGTGCATAACCATGTGCAGGAGTTCAGAAAGAAACAAAAAGTGTAGTCTGTGTAGATGAGGTCAACGGGCTCTCAATTAGGATGTCTCTAGTTAATTTTCATATCTTTAGATGCTATATTTGTTAGAGTTGGGGCTCTTTTGTAAGAAAGGTTTTCAACTGGTCTGTGCAATTTTGAAAGTAATATGTATTTCTATACCTTCAGGTGGAAATGTGGTGGTTCTATATGCCTCCATTTACAATGATGTCCCCATGGCTGTTAACATTTCTGGTCGATTTGATTTGAAGAAAGGGGTTGAAGAGCGCCTAGGCAAAGAATTTATGGATAGAATAAACAAAGAAGGCTTTATTGATGTCACTAACAAATCAGGTAAGGAAACAAGTCTGCCCTTTTAGATGCAATGCTACTTGCTAAACATATATGCTATATTTAGCTTGCTTATGTTTCATGTGCATCTTTTATTCATTTTTTGGTTTCAATGTAGGAAAGTTTTTGTACAGAGTAACCAAAGAGAGCCTGATGGAACGATTAAACACTGATATGCGTGCGGCAAGCCTCTCCATCAGCAGGGAATGCAGGTTAGTAACTATTGAAGCAACCAATCATAGAGCATATACAATTTATTTTGTTATAACATTCCCAGTTATATGCATTCCTAAACTTAAAGTATACATATATTGCATTTTAAGCTAGATTCACTGATGTTGAAAAATAAAATCTTTCCTCGCGGGAAACTAATAATCATCCAGGTTCTTTACAATTCATGGTGCAGCTGATGAGGTCGTACCTGTGGAAGATGCATACGAGTTTGCAAAACTTATACCAAACCACAAGCTGCATGTCATTGAGGGGGCAAATCATTGCTACACTGCTCATCATAAAGAACTTTCTGATGCCGTAGTCGATTGCATCACATCGAATGAGGTAAATCGAAATAGCAAATTCACCTTTTGTTCATCGTGGTTCGTCCTTTGTAATCTCTTTGAACAACTATTCCATGGCTCGACTGGTCTTTATGCAGGCAGGGGATACCCGGCCCTAGTGCAGATCTACCCATAACCTTGCCTGCCACCGTCTCTGGCTTCCTCTGCCACTGCCATTCAACTTTGGACACCGTCCCGTTACCTTAAAGGCTTAATAAACATATACATACACTGGTTTTCTATATTTTTCATTATGTTTTAGTGTAGACTGGAGGTCACTGCACGCAACTAATGGATTCAGTTCAGACATTGATCTGCATGCATCGAGGATTTCCATCAACATAGTCACATATTTTTTATTTCAGTCTCACCATGACTGTCTATCTTCTGTTTGATGTTGTCGAGATACCACTTTCTCTACTCTGATTTCTTATGTTTTAGGGTTAAAGTTGGCAAAAGGTTGTTCAGTAACCCTGTCCCAGTTTTCATTATGGCCATAGCAGAAATTCCCAATTTCATCAGGTCCATCCAGCTTTTGCTCGGGTGCTACTACACAATAAGGCGTGCTGTCATGACATTCCTTTATGTGTTTGCTGTCAGCTGGCTGATGAAAACGTTGGTATTGTACACCGATCTAAGCTCTAGAGACCCCAGTTTTGCCATCGGGCACTGTCTAATGGATTGATTTCATACACCGATCTGGGTGTTTAGGCTCTATAAAAGTGTATCGATCTTAGCATACATGACACTAAAAGGAGTTTAATTTATGATCATCACAACTAATATGCAACTAAAAAAGGCTAAACAGCTGATAATTTACGGACAGACTAATACGTTTCACTAGCTTCTGAGCAATAATGATAATATGCTATCGAAATTTTGAATATGTAACAATTTTTCTGTGAACTAGCTAGCCCCTAGGGTTGTACTACGAGTTGATAGACTAGTTTGCATCCCAAAACTTGCATTCATTTTGCTTAAGATTCCTTCACCCGCCTAGCTAGACGTCGTCGATGACTCTTTGGCATGCATGCACAATCTTCACGCATCCAGGCTCAGCATGCCAGGCACCTCCACGGCGACGCCGCGAGGTTGGCGAACGTAGGGAAACATATCGAAGGGAGCAAACGTGACGCCGGGCAACAACTCACACCGAAAGCTCAGCTTGCGTTGCTTCATGGAGTAGGCGGCGAGGCGCCCAAGCTGTTGCGCCTCGAGCAAGACGACGTCCTCGTCGGCCGGGTCGAAGCCGACCAACGTGAAGAGGCTGCGCCAGAACGCTCGGTCATTGGAGGCCATCCAACGGAGCATGGCGCTGCTTTTGCAGAAGGCGCCCACTCCGGGGCTCCGCCGAACCACGCCGTTCGCCGCGGCCCAGTGCTTGAGCGTCCACCGCGGCGGCTCGTCGCTGGGCGGCGGCGTCTCCCACACCTCGAGCTTCTCCCCGTTGAAGTGGGCGTACTGGAGGCCTCCGCCGCGGCGCTCGCCGATGCACCGGTCGTAGTTGAGCTCGCAGCTGGTGTCGAGGTAGGCGCGGTGGGGCACCCGGATGAGGCGGAGGGAGTGGTCCACGCTGCTGTAGGCGGCGGCCTGGTTTGGCCAAAACGCAAGCCAGTACGCCGCCGTGCCTCTCTGCGTGAGCAATTGCGGCCGGGAGCACTGGAAGCTGGTAAAGTCGGGTGGGTAAGGGACGCGCAGCGGTGTCCACTCGCCGGAGTTGGAGGAGAACACCTCGAGGTCCAAGGTGCCTCCCGGTACGTCCCACTGCCTGCACTGGTCAAAGAGGATCACCTGGAACTGCCTGATGGCAGTGGCGGCGCCGCCGCCGTCTTCATCCGCAGCCACCGATAGCAGCCCAGATTGCTCGTTGGCCGGCGGCCGTGGAAGCTCCGGGAGACGCGCAAACCGGCGCGCCACCGGGTCGCAGACGTAGTAATGCACCGGGCTCACACGGCCCCGGCAGCACAGCAGCAGCCCGTGTCCGGCCGACGAGTGCACGATGAAGACGTCGCTCCTGGCGGTGGCGGCGTCCGTGGCGCCGCTAGTACGCTGCAGGTAGGCTATCTCCCTCGCGTTGGGCCTCGGCAAGAATCCGGCGAGGTCGACGTCGTGGAACGCGGGCATTGCCGGCGACGACGTCGTAGAAGAAGCGGCGACGAAGCAGGCGTAGGGCTCCCCGACTGGCGTCCCACCGCCGCCGGGTGGAGGCTCCAGCTGCTGACGACGCGCGTGGTGGAGGAACACGCCGCCGGAGGCGCACGGCGAGTGCAGCTGCCCGTGGCGGGCGATGAAGCCGGGGCTGAGGATCATGGCGTTGTACCGGCGGGAGACGAGGCGGAATCGGATGAGGTGCTTGAGCGGCAGGTGGAGGAGGATCTCCTGCGCCGCGTCGTCGATGAGATGATCCATCTGTTCCGCCGCACGCGTAGCGTCAAGCGTACGTGCCACCGGCGGCAACAATTTCAATCGCAAATACGAGGCCAACGTATTGTACCTACTATAGAACTTGACCTTCTCGCTCACGTATGATTTGTGTTGGATTTAAATCAGTATAGCCAACAAGAACTTCCTTTGACATCTCAAAGATTCTGATCGGAACATCGTCAGTTTCAGAACGAAAGGAGTTTGCCGTAGGCTGCCCTCCGCGCCCCTCCGCTCAAGCCAAAGGCCCACGTAACAAGAATCTCCTTTCTCCGCTAGAGTTGCGTTACATTAGGAATCGTAACAGGGAAGGTTATCACGTGACCTGTCACACAATTGCCAGCCATCGTCTTCTTTCTCTTTATCAACCAAAGTTGAGAAAATTCCTTGATCAAACTTAGAAATGCTTATATTTTTGGACAGAGAGAGTAATTAGGATGGTAATCTATCTATCTATCTATCTAAACCCTTAAAGAACCAGTTGGGACAAAAATAGTTTTGACCTGCCAGAATCTACCCCACCTGTATATTAACCGTTGATCAAAACTAAAGTCTTTTGATCTACCATCAGATCCTATCATAATGGGCCCGGATCCACGGAAGGGGGGACAAACCATGGGACATTGCATCACGCTTAGTGCTTTTGGGATGACGATCGTAATTTTTTTGTTACCTGAGATTCTACCACCCACGGCCTCCAATCCCACCTCCCATTATTCTGTCCAATTATTTCTTTCCCTTTATACGTGAAATTTGAATACAATTCCATCCCAGCACGATAGACTGATTAGGAAGGTTTCTTCTCATCGGGAACTCTTCCAATTTTTCTAGCCGTGTGCGATGCTACCCAACCGGTAATCCCACCTCCTGACCTCCCTCCTGATTGCCGGTGACAATTATACCTTCCCTTTTTACGGGCATTTTGAATCAAAATCCATCCGGCACATCAGTTTTCTGGTGGATTTCACGCCCTGGTTTCCTTCCTCCTCTCGATTTCTTTCCATTCTTCTTTCCCCCAGATTCCATGGCGAGCAGACAGGGATAGCAAAGGCACGCGATGCATATGGCGACCTGGTTGCGGCTGCGGTCTGGAACGGCGACGGCAAGCGGCTGCGACTACGCAAGCGGGGCGTTGACGGCGAGCTACAGCCGCTGCGCTGGCTGGGTGATGAAGGCGAGCGGCAGTGGCTGCGCGGGCGGGGCGAAAACGGCGAGGAGCTGTTGTGGCGCAGGGCCGGCCAGCGATGGCGAGCGGAACACTACGCGTCCCCACACTGACCGCCTCCCTCGAGATATGCGAGTGAGGATCGCGCCGTCTGAATCGCAGTCGCTCACCCTGGCCGCCGCGCCCACGTTACTCTGCCTCGGCCGCGCCATGGGCAACTGCTGATTGCTTTACCTTGACTAGCGTCCGCCGCGACTTCGAGGAGGTGCAGGCCGCATACGAGGTGCAGCTCGACCGCGCCTTCTGCGTGCTCGCCTCCTTCGTGCTCCCTCGCCGAAGCCGCGTACAAGGTCTGGTACTGCGTCGTGCCCGCATTCCTCTTGCCCTGGTGGGCCACCGCCGGATGCGTCGTCGTCTCGTTGAGGTCGCCTCTTGGTTGTACCGCACCACCATCTTCTTCATGGTCTGCATGCTCTCTTCGTGGATCATTGCTACCTCCAGATTTTACAGATGGTGGGCTTCGCTTGGGAGTTCGGCAGGTTTGTCAACATCGCCAACTCGCCACCATGCTCCTGCTGTCCTGCAGCACCACCGCCGGATCAGGTACCAGCTCAGGAAGAACATCCACCGCTACTGGAAGTTCATAATCTGCACCTCCAGGTGGGACGCCACTGTCAATCTTGTTGGCCCTGGCGAGCTCGCATTGAGTAGCCTCTCCTCTCTTTCTTCAGGTCATTTACAGAATGCTATGAAACTACGTCTCGCACATCTAATTAACACAGATTTCCACATTTTCATGTGTTATTTTTCTGGTGCAGTTCCTGACTCTGTTTATTTTATTGGTAGTTACAAGCAATGCACAAGGCAATGATGATGCACATTGCACGCTCTTCTGAATTATTTACCATGAGGATTCTGAAGCGTAAACAAAACAAGTTTTGTACGGATTAATCCATTTTCTTTCTGCAGCTTGTTGATTTGGCATTTTAGGTATTCCACCTGCAAAAGTATTCATGTTTCCTTTTACCGGCATTGTTATAGGTAAAGTTATATAACTCACTGGTCGATAGTGGTCTGTTATTCTTAGTCTATAACTTTAGTATTTTCATTTGTGCAATAGGTGTGATGAATAGATTGTGATTATTTAGGTTCCTTCAGATACCATACTACTTTGGGGAAATGACTGAGCAGGTAGCACAGGAGGACCAGATTCCAATCCTAAAACAAGAGCTCATTTTGTTGTGGTAAGAATTTGATTGATTAGACCAGTGATTTCAATTGTAGGATTTTCTACTATTTCCATTGCAACATAATAGTAGGATTTCCTACTGATTCCATTGGAGAAGAAAAATTGGTTGGATCAGTAGAGTAAGGGTGTGTTGGTTGTGCTGTGGCTGTAGAAAAAACTGCTGTGGGCTGTGAGCTGTGAAAAAAGCTGCTGTGGGCTGTCAGCTGTGGAAAACCTGAAAGCCGTTTGGTTGAAGTAGCTGTGGCTGTGAAAAAGTTGTCGAAATATCTGTAATGCCCCTAAACACCCAAGAGACCATTTTATATGCAAATTGATTGTTAAACAAGGTGTGGTTCACATAAACAACGTGTGGTTCACATGTTTACATCTAAAACATTATTTTGAAAAATACAATACTTAATTTACTTATTTTGCATCCACATTAACAAATAATCTAAATTTTAAAAGTTTTCAGAGATATCTTAACTTCTGAGGGGCTTTGAATGTCAAGACACAAAAAAACTAAAATTAATTACAAGTTTACGTGAGGGCCTGTTTGCAAAATCTTCTTTCAATGTCGTTCTTCTCTTTCCAGCCACCATTGACAATCTCTGGAGCTCAAATCGGCACCGGAACAAGGAGGGATACTTCATGAAAAGTAGGGGAATCAAATCCCCGAGCTCTGACGCACCCGTTTGATGTGATTTTTTGGGTCGGTGCTGTGGAGATGCGGATTATTTCAAGGAGATGACGACGACGCCATTGCTGCACAACTTGAGATGGAAAGCTCAATCTTGAATCAATTCCTTCGATTGGAGATGATTCGAGGTTGCAGAAGATTCGAGATTGGAGCGTCGGCCGTCGATTGGAGATGATTCGATTCGCCGCCAAATGGATCTCGTCGAGTGGGGCGGCGAATGGGACGGTCGGGTTGGGTGCTCCTCGTCGATGCGCGGGCGGACTGGGAGCGGCGGCCAGAGGCGGCAGGCGGGGGCTAGGGCCGGAGAGCGGGCACAGCAGGCACGGCGAGGGCGGCCGGCGGGCAGGGGCGGCGGCCTCGTCGCTTGTCGCAAGGGAGCTGCCGAGTGGGAAGGAAACATGAGAGAAAGAACGAACCGTTACGCAACATAACCGGTGGCAGTGGGTAATTTTCACGAACTCTTCGCTCCCACAGCTGCTAAAAGCACGTCCTGCCCTGCTGTGAACTTTCACCTACACGAAAGCTGCTTTTCCGGAAGAACCCGAGATATAGCCGAGGGCTTTGGTTGGCTGTGGACTTTTTAGAAAGCAAAAGCAGCTAAAAAAGAAGAACCAAACACACCCTAAGTCATGCAATTTGGTAGTAGTACTGGAAGAAAATGCTGCAAAGGAATTAGGAGATCACTGTGCTTATTTTCCTGTGTCAAGAAATGGAAAATATGAATTATTTTCCCAATATAATTTAAATAAAGCTATATGTAGTAGAGATTGTTTGCATTAGGTAACTGATGTTCCATCATCAACATATCTCGCTCACTGGTACAACCCCATAAGCTATTTACTTTTATTTTATTTTGCAGATGATGCAAAATACTACTTGAGAGCAGGGACCCACAATTTGTTGGATAGGCTGGTCACCTAGCAGATCTTCAGGGTTCACTTTTGCTTATTGCACTGTAATTTGGCGGACACAGATGGCAACAATCACGTTGTTGAAGTCACTTGCTTGGGGGTCTAAGTTTGCAGAATATTTGAGCCAGCATTTGTTTGAGTGCTTGAGACATCAAAATCCATGCAATCTAAGGTAGTTCTTATTTCACTTCGCTTTTATCTCACCTGATGTTGGGTGCTTGAGTTTCTATTTCTGGTCCATAAATATATTTACAATGAAGTCAAGGATCATGTAAGATTATTATCTCATCTTTGTTTTTGTTGTCGACATGTCTAAATAAGTGATTTAAACTAAATTGTTCAGTGAAAATTGTCAGGATCACTCATTTGTCATGTTGTTTATCATTTTTTATTTGTTATATTTCAATCCTAATGATTCTAATCTTAGGTTGCTAATTCATGTTTGGTAGTCAAATTGTTCTCCTTCACTTGTACGTGATATACACGTGTCCTTATTTTATTTTATTGTTTTCATCTTGATCTAATGGAAAGAGTGCAGTATGCAATACATCCTTGTGTGGTTCTTTTTAAGAATTAAAAAAGACAAGTAACAAAGTTGCACAAAATTCTTATGTTCCTGTCAAGTGATGCATTTTTTAAATCACGTGCGTGGCGCACGTGCATTTGTACTAGTTTTATTGTAATTCTCATCCTCTCTTATCTCAAATGAAGAGGTTTGTTGGCATCCAAGCCATGTACTCACTCCGTTTTGAAATTATTGTTCCGTTGGTTTTTTGAGTTAACTTCATTCGTCTTATTAAAAAAATTAAAAATTATCATATATTTTGTTTTAAATTGTTTTGTCACTAAAAAAACTTGTGGCATAACTTATGGTTTTACATATTTGAGCTAATATTTTGAATAAGACAAACAATCAAACTTAGTCATTGTGCAGTACTCCTTCCGGTTTTAAATTGTTGACGTTTGACTATTTTTGAGTTACGTTGATCATTCGTCTTATTCAAAATATTTTTAAAATTATTATAAATTTTGTTAGGATTGGTTTCATCACTAAAAGAAATTAAAATATAACTTATAATTTTACATATTTAAGCTAACATTTTGAATATGACGAATGGTCAAATGTAACTCAAAAATAGTTAAACGTCAGCAATTTAAAACTGGAGGGAGTACAATGGATTCGTTTCATACATTGATCGATCTTCACGCATCCAGGCTCTGCATGCCAGGCACCTCCACGGCGCCGCCAGGTTGGCGAGCGTACGGAAGCACATTGAAGGGAGCAAACTTGACGCCGGGCGACAACCCACACCGAAAGCTCAGCTTGCGTTGCTTCATGGAGTAGGCGGCGAGGCGCCCAACCTGGGGCGCCTGGAAGAGGAAGACGTCCTCGTCGGCCGGGTCGAAGCCGACCAGCGCGAACACGCTGCGCCAGTACGCTCCGCGGTTGAATGCCATCCACTGGAGCATGGAGCCGCTCGTGAAGAAGGCGCCCACTCGGGGGCTCCGCCGAACCACGCTGTTCACCGCGGCGCGGTGCGTCAGCTTCCACTGCGGCGGCTCGTCGCCCAGCAGCGCGTCCCACACCTCGAAATTCGGCCCGTCGAAGTGGGCGTACCGGAGGCCTGCGCCGCCGCCGCGGAAGCGCTCCCCGATGCACCGGTCGTTGAGGTCGCCGGTGACGCCGTTGGCGCGGCGGGGAACCGGGATAAGGCGGATGGAGTCGTCCTCGCTGCTGTAGGCGACGGCGTGGGCTGACCAGTGCCCGAGCCAGTACGCCGCCGTGCCGCTCTGCCCGAGGAATGGCGCCGCGAACCAATGGAAGGGGGCCAAGTGGCCGAAGAGGTCGGCTGGGTACTGGATGCTCAGCGGCGTCCACTCGCCGTCGCCGGAGCTGGAGGAGAACACCTCGAGGTCCAACCTGCCTCCTCCCGGCACGTCCCCCCAGCCAAAGAGGATCACCTGGAACTGCTTGATGCCGTCTTCATCTGCAGCAGCAGCAGCAGCTACCGATAGGAGGCCAGACGTCTGCTGGTTGGCCGGCGGCGGCCGTGGCAGCTCCGGGAGAGGCGCGCACCGGCGCGCCACCGGGTCGCAGACGTAGTAATGCACCGGGCTCACGCGGCCCCGGCTGCACAGCAGCAGGCCGGCCGACGAGTGCACGACGAAGACGACGCTCCCGGTGGCGCCTTCAGTGCGCTGCAGGTAGGCCGTCTCCCTCGCGCTGGGCCTCGGCAACAGGCCGGCGATGTCGGTGGGGAACGCGGGCTCGGCCGAGATCGTGGAGGAAGTGGAAAGGAGGAGGCAGGCGTCGGGTTCCCCGTCTGGCGTTCCGCCGCCGCCGCCGCCGGGTGGAGGCTGGTCCAGCGGCAGGCGGCGCGCGTGGCGGAGGAAGACGCCGCCGGAGAGGTAGGGCGAGTGCAGCTTCCAGTGGCGGGCGGTGAAGCCGGGGCTGAGGGCGAGGGCGTTGTAGCGGCGGGAGACGGCGCGGAGACGGAGGAGGGACGCGAGCGGCAGGCGGAGGAGGATCTCCTCCTCGACGATGTGGTCGCAGAGAAGATCCATCACATATGTTTCCGTCCGATCGGACGTGTGACACCGGCGGCAACAAAGTCAATTTTGTGATTGCAAAAATCTTGTTACTTATATTTGTACGGAAAAAGCACCCGTGACCGTGATGCACCGATGGATTTGATCGTGTTCGTCACGTACTCTGACTCTTGAGATGTAGAAGACGAAGAGGGATCTGAAACAGACAGGCCTGGCCTGCTATGAATCGTAATTGGATTATCCGACGGACGGCTAGTTGGGCTCCGACCGGAACTAGAATCCGGATGAGGCCTGCTTAATATTTCTGGGCCCAAACTTACGAAACGTTTCCATCTCGTTCCCGTCCGCTCGCGTGTTTGCCAGACGCCGCCGTGCCCTTCCGCCGCACGCCGCCGTGCTCATCACCGCTGCGGCTGGGCGTTTCCCTGCCGCTTCCGCGTGATCCCCGCCGCCGCCTGGAGTCCGGAGAACCGCGCGCACCTTCACCAAGGAGGCAAGGAGTAGGGACGAGCCTCCTGCCCTCCTTCCACACTTGACGCCACGCCCAATTTCTGCCCCCTGCTCCTCCTCCCAATTGCAGGGGGGTTACAGGGATGGATTCGCTAGCAGAAGACCCGCAGGGACTCATCGGTAAGCTCTGGCTTGATTCCACTACTCTCTCGGTCTTTTCTCCGACGCGAGCGGCCGATTGGTGACCTCATGTTGTGTCTGAACAGCTGCTCCGGAGGAACAGAGATTAGTGGTGACGAACGAGCATGGGGAGAGTCTAGTGGGGGTGCTGCACCACGCTGGCTCGAACAAGGTTGTTGTCCTGTGCCATGGCTTTGCCGCTTCCAAGGTACAGTTTCATGTTGTCAGCTCAAGAAACTGTCATATTGTTCTTCAGGGCATATGGTTGTGTGTGTGAATTAGTCATGCAAGTTGTGGAAATCTTTTATTGTAGGGCATACAATGTATTCTTTTTGCCGGTCTAATCACTTGCACTGCTTGTTTTTTCAGGATGATAGCATCTTTCATGATCTCGTGGCTGCATTGACAAAGAAAGGGATTAGTGCGTTTCGCTTTGATTTCAGTGGAAACGGGTAAGTTCCTGTGGAATTATGGATCCTTCAGATGCGAATTTTGAAGATGTTCATGTAGTCTCTCTTAGTTTCATCAATTTCTTTCAAATTTTTCATTTGGAAAAGGGAGGCTTGGATTGTGACTAATAAAACAGAGCTTCCTGACTGTGTTTATTGAAGTACTGCTTAAGTTTGAGATTTTACTTTTCTTAGACCTGCAGTCTATCTTTCTCCAGAGAAATACACATATATGAGCCTCGAGTATCGGATCGTACATTATTGTGTATGATCTATTTCCCCATGATACCTTCGATCATATGCTTTTCAGAGAAAGCGAAGGTGAATTCCAGTATGGCAACTACAGGAAGGAGGCTGATGACTTGCATTCCGTTGTCTCTTATCTACAGGAGAAGTATGATGTAACAGCAATTGTTGGTCACAGCAAAGGTGGGCAATATTCGTTGTTTCCTGTTAAGTTATAATTGTGTTGTATGTTTTCTCCTGTTAATTTTTTTCTGTTGAATCTGTGGCATTGATAAGAGAAAATGGTGCCAATTAATTTCTTCAGCAAAACCTTGCATATACTCGATTTCCAGAATTTTGATATGTAACCATGTGCAGCAGCTTTTGTCGAGTTTAGAAAAAAGAAGTAACTCCAATCAACAAGCGTTCAAATAGATGGTATATTTATTAGGGGACTCGTTTTATAAGAAGAATCTGTGTTATGTTTTTTTTTATTTATTTTTGAGACAGACTAAACAAACAAGTTATCCTCTCTCTTGTCTCATATACCTGAGATTAGGATGTAGCCTCTTATCAATGCTTGTAATGGTTGACGCAATTTGGAAAGGTCATTGAATCTACACATCTCTTTACCTTCAGGTGGAAATGTGGTGGTTCTATATGCTTCTATCTACGGTGATGTTCCCTTGGTTGTGAACATTTCCGGACGATTCTACTTGGAGAAAGGTGTTGAAGAGCGCCTTGGTAAAGAATTCATGGATATAATAAACAAAGAAGGCTATATTGATGTTAGAAACAAATCAGGTATGGAAACATGTGAGTCCTTTTACATGCAAGGATACTTGCTTAACAAATCATAAATCCCTTTATGTAACTTTGATATCTTTCAGACTTCTTTTGACCGTTAGTCCATTGCAATATAGGAAAGGTTTTGTACAGAGTAACCAAAGAGAGCCTGATGGAACGACTGAACACTGATATGCGTGCACCAAGTCTTTCCATCAGCAAAGAATGCAGGTTAATAAGATACTAATTTAAGCATTCTAATTCCCTTCACTCGTATAAACAAGAACTGAAGCAAACAATCACTGCAACATGCAATATTTTTGTAATTACCATGCATTACATGAAACCCAAACTAGGTCCTCTGTTGTGGTAGAATAAAATCGTCCTCACGCCAATTGTTGATCGACTCTTACTCCAGGTTCTTCACAATACATGGTTCAGCTGACAAGATCGTCCCTGTGGGAGATGCACATGAGTTTGCAAAGCTTATACCAAACCACAACCTGCGTGTCATCAAGAAAGCAAATCATGGCTACACCTCTCATCGTAAAGAGCTTTGTGAGGCGGTTGTCGAGTCCATTACATCCAATGAGGGATAGAAAAATTGTAAATTCACCTGCTATTCTTCGTAGTTAGTGCCTCTGCAGTCTGTTCCGGGCACGGGACTAAGGCTAATTTTCTGTATACTTCGCGGTCGCTCTGATTCTTTTTGTTCAGTTGAAAACTGATGATGGAATCGGTTGGAGCAACGTGGTGATTATGTCGTTGAGCTTCTGAGGGCTTCTGTATATTCGTGTGAGATGCAATCGTAACTGATTTTGTCTCACACAATAGATACCCTCACGAAAACAAAAGGCCCAGCAAGTTTGGAGAGATCGTGCTTGTCCGTTGCTTGCAGACTTGCAGTGGCTTGACGTGTCAGCGTTTGTTTGGGTTTGTAGGGGAGGGGGTGGAATGTGAAATTTGGACTCAGCTGATGCATCGGGGCATCGCATCGCATGCCTCAATGCCTGGGATCTGCGCTGCACAGGGCAGATTGGCGATCGTACCGTCGTCGAACCATGTCGGAGGGGCCACAAAAAGCTCATCGTGCCTAGCCAGCGTCCACTGCTGCGCGCTGTCTGCCGCGCAGAGAGGCCATAGATTGGCAGTTTCGCAGCCCAATAGGCCCAATAGGCTGAGAAGGCTGTGTGAGAAGGCCCGGGAGTTTAGCCCACTCTAGTCCGTAGTCCAGCTCCAAGCAAATCTCAATCGATTTCGATCGCCGCCTGTATAGCGCGACCTGGCGACGGAAAGCAGATCGGCTCCATCGCCCATCGCCCACTCTGGCTCTCTCCGCCGGTGATGGCGGACGACGGCGGCGAACAGGGCCAGAGAGGCCTCCACGGCGCGCCGCCCGATCGATCCTCACCTCCTCCTCCTCCGGACCACGATGTCGCAGCCAGCCGCCGTCGACGCCCAATCTCTGAGGCCGGTGGAATGGAGAAGAAACTAAAGGTTAGTACGTAATTTGGGTTGTGGAATATATATGGTATGTTCATCCACTTACCGCATTTTCGTACCGTCAATTATGACTCACGAGTGGATCTTTAGTGCATTTATTATGCACATTTGATGACTGTATCCATGTTTAATTCACTGCATTATTACCTCTTGAATCACCGTCATCAGTCTTCGTTTCTCCTACCTAAATGGGTTGCTCATTCATCAGGATGCTACCAGCCGCAGGATTACTCGGCCTACGACAACACTACGTCGTCGACTTCTCCACTAGGTTTTGCGGAATGGAGGATGTACAACAATCCACTCATGTCTTTCTCTCAGACCGCTCCCTTCGGCAGCAGCAGCATCATCAATAACTGCAACATCAACGTCAACGGCAATGGCTTTTATCAAAATCCGTCGCCGTACCCCGCCAGCATATGGGCTAATTACGCGACGAGGAACCATCCTTACTGCACCAACTATGGTCCTGCAACAAATGATCACGTGCTTCAAGCTCCTTCCTTTCTCAACAACAACAGCAGTAGCAACAGTGACCACAACAAAGATTTAGGTATGTGTGCCGGTGCATAATTAGCTTTTAATCAATGGAATACATGCATGCATGAGTTCACACTCTATGACTATGTGGAGAGGAGGGAAATCAAAGTGAGGGTTTTACTTTGATCCCCATAACTCAAGGAAACAACGAACCTACTATTGTGAAACCGTTTGAAATAGAAGTATATAACTAATCTGGCTGTGTTATAGATTTGTCCTATTAGCCTTAACCTTCTCTTCTGTACGTAATACTCCTATTAGTAGTAAAATTTACTTATGGTTGTCCTATTAGCATGGTTCTAAATAGCCCGCTATAGCTACCGCTATAGCCCGCTATAGCCTTTGGAATGAGAAGAGGCTAAGCTATTCCTCATTTAGCGCTAAGCTTCATAGCCCGCTATAGCCACCGCTATAGCCGGCTAAATCCGCTAAATTAAGGTGATATAGCCGGCTAAATGGTGGTGTGATGAAGGCATTAAGCACTTGATAAGGTTTGAAACTTTTCAAGGTGATTTAGCGAATTAAATTAAGATGTTTAACACTTTCAATGATGATCTAATGAAGGTATGAAGCCTAATTCTTATTTTAATCCATAAAAATTCATGGTTCCATGTGTTTTATGTCTAATTATTCTTTGATTTTTAATAAAATAGTGAAACCGCTAAAGGAGTTTAGCTGTGGCTATAGCCCGCTATAGCCTTTCTTAGCCTTTGCGGACATCAACCGCTAAAGGCCTTAGCCCGCTATTTAAAACATTGCCTATTAGCCTTAATATTGTTCTTCAGGACATATGGTTGTCCTATTGTCCTATTAGTACTAATTTACTGAAACTACTATCGCTTTGGTACAAGCAGGTGTAGCAAGAGTAAGTTTTTACAAGGACGTTCTAGCTTACCCGGTCATTCACAATCTGGCCTCTGTCTATCTCCACCAGTGCACCTTTACCTCGTTTGAAGAAACATGCCATTCTCTCAATTTCAGGCTTGCTATTTGACCATTAATTCTATAGATCCGTTGCCCATTTGAAAATCATGCTGGCGCACCAGCCAGATACCCCAGGCCCTGTGAGTCTATGACATTAGGCAGGTCTTGGCGGCAGCCAAAACCGTGCATGTATGCCTTGAGACCCCCAAAACAGTTGTATCTGCCATGAGATCTCACCGGCGCCGCTGGGTGGCACGCCGAGGCAAAAGGGGCAAAAACCAGGCCGCCATGTAAGCTGTGGGAGTGACTGCGCGGCATGAGCGTCACGATTTCACGACATGCACATCACGCAGAGACTGCGCAGGATGAGGCTCCCCTGAGCTTAATTGGACCTGGAACAGGCTATCATGCTACCGTTTGAACTGGCTGTTCGGGTTTGTCTTATAGGGGCATTGAATATATGCTGATCCCTTGTGACCTCAAAATTAGCTGGTATTGAATATATGCTATTCCTTTTGCCAAGCGCTGTATATATTTTCCCTCTAATAATGGTTCAACTAAACTTTCGTGTCATTTGCCAATGAAAAGTTAAACGGATTTTTGGTTACTTTACCGGGTTTGATAAAAGTGATGAGAACTAGGTAATTTTACTTCACGACAGAATCTAACGTAAATGTGTAACATTTTGGCAATCTATATATCTAGTTCAGTTGAGCGTAAGAAATATCGAACCAATTTTCATGTAAATTGATAAGCATTTGTATAGAAATAGCTAACATATCATTCAGTCTTCAGCACCGTTGTAAGTTATAACTATCCTGAACTGTAACAACAACAAAAAAAAGCAGCAGTCAAAGGATCAAACATTGCTATGATTTAACTTCTTGTATCACTTTATTGTTCTTGAATTTCATCTTATTTGGGTTCCGTCCCATTTATAGTCCCAGTTTGGCATCCTCGGCCGGGATTCAAGTTTGGCAATTCAGCATCTCCTTGATCTTTTCCGTGATTGTTTTCTAGGGTTTTGATGCATGCTCCGATCTATAAGTTGACACGTGGGACCCTAGATGTATCCGGGTCCGTTGATTGATTAATTCTATGAGCTCAGATTCATAGCCACAAAGCCACACACTGGTGAGATCCTCTTTGCTATTTTGACCACTTTAGGATGAGGAGATCACCGGAGAAAAATTGTGGAAAGTAGACTACTACTATTCCTAAAATCCCACAATTATGACTTACCAACTGTAGCTACCCCCATGTCCTATTACAGTTTATTGTATCTGATAGTTATAAGAAAAGAAATCAGCATTTCTAGCAGGCACGTCATGTTATTATTTTTCATGCGATAATAATGTCATTTTTGCAAACTTTTTCTGCTAAATATTGATTCATCATCTTATATATTTTTTAATCTTAATTTTACTACTTAAATTGTACCTTTGTGTTGCTTATTCATCAGGATGCTACCAGACACAGCAGACCAATCCCTTCAGCAGAAGTATCATCATCAACAACTGCAACATCAACGTCAATAGCAATGGCTTTCATCAAAATTCGTCTCCGTACCCCACCAGCATATGGAGTAATTACGTGCCGAGGAACCAACCTTACTGCACCAACTATAGTCCTACAACAAACGATCATGTGCTTCAAGCTCATTTTCACAACAACAACTACAACAACAACCAACAGGAGAAAGATATAAGTATGTGCATATATTTGTTTTTTAAAAATGGAAAATATGCATGCATGACTTTAAACATTATGATGATGTGGAGAGGAGGGTAATCAAAGAGAGGGTTTCCATCAAATACAGGAACACTGCAAAAGTTAAGATTGTGAAGCCATTTGAAATAGAAGTTCACATAGCTCTATAGCGATGCTATAGATACAATTTGTCCCATTCGCCTTATCACATCCAATTTTCAAGTTGTTATGTCAGGAAAACATTTTTATTTTATTTTTTTGGCTAATATAGTTGCCGTAATACATCAATTAAAGACAGGAGGGATTATTCTTAGGCAAATGGAGATAAGAAATTGTAGTGGCGTAGGGTAAGACATTTAATATATACGACAGCTTGTATAGACTTATATTTACCATGCAAGTTGACATAATTGTTGACATAGGGTTCAACCTAGTTGGGTACGGTTTAGGGTTCCAATTTGAGTGATTTAGAGTTAGGGCTCAAGGTTGACTGTCCCCACAATTATATTGCTAGGATTATCTACTTCCTAGGATGCAGTGGGGGTAGCGGGTATGTTCCGCGTGCACAGTCTGACTGTCTGAGGCAGAGGTTAGTTTTCAAGGGGAATGGGGGGCCATATACGGTGCGGACGAGGGGCCAAGAACAAAGAGAATGGACTGACTGTTTGGGTTAGGGGTGAGGGCAGGAGTGGAGAAGATATAAAGTTAGAGGATAAGCTTATTTCCATAGAAAGAAAAGTGGCACCCCAAACAGAAGGATAGAACTCCCTAATAGAGAAGTGCTACTCCTGTGGAGATTGATCGATATCAACATTCAAAAGAACCAAACCATTGCGTGAATGTATTATTTAACATGCCATTCAAGTACTCCCTCCGTTCTTAAATTGTTGTCGTTAGGACAACATTCTAGTTCAATTTTGAACTAGATTTGTTTTCCTAACGACATCATTTTAAGAACGAAGGGAGTAATTGCTAGTGCATGCATGTATGGCTCACACTAATGACTATATTCCCTCTGAATTTTAAGTGATGATGCTAGGATGACTTACTTTGTTCATTTACAAGCTAATTTGTTGTATGAACAACATCAGTTATAAAAGGGATGGAGTAATACAATAGATTATCATCCAAATCAAATTTCCTCATGAATAATATACGATGTGTATCATGCAACTACAAGAGAAAAGACAAACGACCACTCATGTACTGATATTTGTGATGAAGGTTTTGCAACAAGCTTTGGGGCAGCTGCGCCAGTGGTATCTGCTTCACCTTTTGAACTGATGACTCAAAGACCGGCCAATTGTTCTTCGGCTCAAATCTTCCAGGATGTCAAGAACTTAGATGTAACTTCGATACTTTGAATTATGCATGTATACTGAAATGTTTTTGAGTTCCTGAGTTTTTTAGCATTTATTTCTCCAGCTTACTTCAAGGGTTTTTGGATCTGGAGAGATTGAGGGTAGCGACACCAGCAAGGAATCCGATCCTGCTCCGGAGTTGGAGGCCCAAAACCATCTGGGCCAGCTGGGCAATGAAGAGATCAAACCTATGGATACCGTATGTTGTCATGTTGCTTCACATACTTTCTATTGTACATGATTTGCATTATATAAGTGTATAAAATCATTTGGCAAATTCTTGGATTCAGACGAAATCACAATTTTCACCAGTTGATTTTATCTATAGTTTTTTCTGCCGAGAAAACTATTCAGACTTGGTGGACAACAATATTTTTCCTGGTTGCTAAAATGAACAACTCATTACACTCTAGTATAATACTACTAGCTTTGTATTTTATTTGTTGTCGTCCGGACAACAGAGTTAGTTCAACATTGGCTTGAGGTTGATGTCCGGACGCCAACATTTTAAAGTCGGAGGTAGTAATTATCTGAATCCATAAATGGACTAGTTACATAATCATCATGTTTGAACTTTAGAGTGACTTGCTTCTGAATTAAGTGAACTTTTCCATACAATCTGGCCACACAGATACTCAACTGTAAAGATTACCATACTGTTTTGCGCAAGGATTTGACAAACAGTGATTGTGGAAATATTGGAAGAATCGTGCTGCCAAAGGTAGGGACATGTATATTCTCTTTTTCTTTATCTTACTCTCCCTGATATATGTCACATCAATTGCGTTCCTGCACAAGCCGTATATAGCTTTATTAACTACAAATCTAATTATAAGTTATACCGGTCTGCTGTGTGCAATTAATTTCACTATCTTCTGAATTTTGTAGAGGGATGCAGAAGCAAATCTCCCAGCTTTAGTTGACAAGGATGGCATGATACTAGAAATGGAAGACTTTGAGCTTCCAGATGTATGGAAGTTCAAGTACAGGTATCCTCATGGTCCTATATACAGTTTACAGAATATTTAAGGGTCGAATAGATGCACGTAATTTCTCCAGATGTCTACAAGGTGAAACAGATGTCGATATATCTGCTATTGTTGAGAAAATCAAGTTTTATTATGGTGACGCATTTTTTTTTTCAGGTACTGGCCTAATAATAAGAGTAGAATGTATATCTTGGAAAGCACTGGTATGCAAAACAGCTAACAGTAATTTTCAACTTTCAAGATTCAACAGATGTTGATGAATTGCATGTTGTGTCCTCAGGTGAGTTTGTTAAGAGACATAGCCTTGAAGCTGGAGACATCCTCATTATATACAAACACAAGAAGACAGACAGACATGTATGCCAAGTTCTATATATGCTCAACTTCCTTTCTATCAGCTTGACTCCATTCTGTACTGATCATATACATTTTGCTACACTACCTATTAAGAAAAATTGAAATTTATCCTGAATCTGAACCTTTTTTTGGAATTTATTTCCATGGTATTCTTATGCATCTGTCCTCTTTTGTGCTACCTTCAAGGTTGCCCGTGCTGTGAAGGCCATCGAGCTGAGTTCCACAATAAACGTGCTAGAATGCCAGTGCATGAAGGCAGGCAACAGCGCGGAAGAGTGCGGGTTCTACGTATGTCTGACCAAGAAAACATGATCCGTGAAGCCAATACATGTCTCGAGGAAACACCGAGAGAGCATCGCTTGAACTACAAGCGAGTGAGCTGTTGTGAGGTTGTATCATCGAAATTGAGTTCAGGCTGAACTACCTAGGCCTTTAGAACTGGTAGAGCTCTGTCCGAAAATACATCTATTTCCTGTGTTGTTGGTAACTATTCCGTTTCATGTAGCTTGTGATAATCATCCTAATGTTCTTTTTATTTGTACATTACCCCGTATTCTGGATTAGTGTTTGTTATACTATCATTTAATTTGATTGATTCACTTCAGAAATAAGAATTCTGGTTTTGTAAGGCAGCACCAAAGGGTTTGCTGGCAGTGCCGTACTTAACATTTAAAGCTCTACTAGTATTTTTTTACATATCTGAAGTTGTTCATTCAACAACACTTTAACTGTTGAAAGTTTTCTGTTTCAGACAGAATAGCATAGATTGGTGTGAAGGCAACCGTAAGACATCTATTTGGCTCATGTAACAATTTGTTCGTAGTCTAATTGTCTCATTTGATGGCTTGCGTCGACAACTGACCGGAACTAAGAGTGGTGCAGTGGCAGACATTGATTGTTCGATTCACCATGTTTTTAACTATTCATTCGTTTGTTTGTTCAACTTTCAGATTTACCGTAAGTTACTCAAACAACATGACATTTTTTTTTGATGGGAAATACCTGTATTAAAGTTAAGGAACCAGTACAACGACACGTACAAATACAGGTACACCGTACAAGGATACGGAGGACAGCTGTCCGACCAGAAGAGCAAACAAGCCCTTGAGAAAAATAAAAATTACAAGTAGGTCCCTGGGACTGAAGCTCACCGACGACTGCCGAATCCGGCGACTCCAGCCACCGCCAGAGCCGACGAAGCCGGCCACCGCCAAACCCACAGCAGAGGGCACTCCTTCGCACCAATGCTTTGGATCGAGCCGAGCAAACAAGATGGGCAAACGCAGATGGCACAACCGGCCGGGGACACACCCCAAGCACCCTCCACCAAGGACCGGATCTCGCCGACGACGACGACCATCGTCGCGGGGAAGCCGAACCCGGATCCACCACCGAGCAACCGCGAACCTCCAGCCTCCTCCCGTTCCTTGAACCAAAAGGCCGGACCCCCCCCCCCCCCCCCCCCCCCTCGCCACACCGAGGCGAGCGCGCACACGAAGGATCGCCGGCAGAGAACTCCTAAACAGGGACCGCACCACGGGGTCCCCATCTCCACAACAACATGAGATTCGCCACAATAGAAGTATGTACGTAGAGCATTTTGGTGATTTTGATCAGGATCGTTTGACCTGACGAATAGGTAGAGCTACTTATGCTCCCTATGGATAACCAAGGGACACTCCCTTATAAAGTTGTCCCTGAAGACTAAAATTCCGGGATCAATGTATTGGTTAAGATCAAAATGTTCCTCGTAAACAAATCTATGCCCTGGATAAAGGGGACCGCTAAAGCTTTAAACTTCTGATAGCTACTGTTGGGTTTGTAGAGCTCGAACATGCAGCAGTCCAATGGAAATCCAACTTGGTATCCCCACCTGCATCAACTTGCTCTCTCTCTCCGGTCGAGTGCTTGCACTCCCATAAAACGGAATTACCGTGAGGGACGTCATATTTCGTGAAGAGATGTAAAGCTCGGGGATAGCTTGATGGATGCCATCCATATACTGCGATTATTGGGGCGTATCACCTCGCTACGGCCTATATGTGTTCCGTCACTGACCGCGCCGGTGCGCGATGTGTTTGGCTTAGTTCTGCTGTCGCTATTTTGCGATCCGCTAAAAAGTGTTCTTTTCTGGATGTAATATTATAGTTCTATTTTTCCAAAAAAAATTTCGTGGTTCCTGAACTCTGTACCGAAATGCTTTTTTTCTTTTTCTTTTTTTGTGGTGGGGGCGGGGGCAAAAGCCCCGTTTCTAAAAGATAGAAGACATGAATGAGTTGCAATTTCAAATAAAGGAAACATGACTAATGAATGAATACGTAGCAATAAAATGTTCTTACATTGTGGAACTTTCTTTTTCAAGAAATAACATGGTGGAAGTTTCCAGGGAGTTTGTACTATAAATATGATCAAACGACAGTTTGTAATTTTAATTTCTACAACATAAGTTCAGATTTTTAGTACATAAAAAAGTTTAAAATTTGATTAAAAATGACAGTGGTAGCAACTTAACTCGACGATATTTATTTTATGATGAAGCACGTCAAACCCATTAATGTATTTCGTTTTTCTCAATCAAAAGATCATATGCAACAATCATCAACAAAACTCTGAGCATGTAACACTCAGCAAGTTTTACCCATTCAGGCATGCAGGAGGCTGACCAAAGGTTGGGATTATATTATTTACAAAAATGTAGCGCTAAAAGTTGGTCATTCTTTTAATTTTTAGCCAAATTAAAAAGATTCTTGCATAAACATAAACATTAGCAACCTACACGAATGCATACAAGTTTGCAGTACAATTAATTGAAGTAAAATTCAGCATATATACATCAATATTCCACTTCTTAACTATGATGTGACAATAATCACGAGTGATACTCAATAATCGCAAGGGATGACGATTCGAATTGATTTACATCCTACAGAAGATACCCAAGATGCACAACATATGCACACTCACAAAGAGTCGACAACTTTTCACGTGACACCATAGACCAGCCCGAGTTCCACCTCTCACGAGACAAGTCTCCACACGACACCGCGTGTCTGTTTTCAGCCCATGCACTCTCTCAGTGACAAGTACCCATGATTCATCATGTCTATATCACCATTACTAGAGGAGAGGTGTAACGCCCTGAAAATCGACCCTAAAAATCTTAAATAAAAATCGAAACTTAAATCGGAAGTTTTCAAAACTTTTCAAAAATCCCTCTCTTGTTCTGGACCACACCAACTGGATTTTCCGGTCTGGTCTATTTCTTTCCCTTCTCCATCCTTGCGCGCTAAATTGCCGTCCAGCGCGTTTTTACCTTCACCTACCCAGTGACCGTCATTTATTCCGTCGCATAAGCTGGCACATCGCTCGGCCCCGCACGAGTCATCTCGTCACATTAATTATCTCGAATGACCTGATGACACTATGCACTATGCTTGAGTCGTCTCGTCGTCTTGAACCTTGTGCCAACACTATGCACTATGCTTGAGTCGTCTCGTCATCTCAAACCACGTGACGACACTATACACTATGCTTGTGTTATCTCGTCGCGTCTCGTCGTTGTCTCATCAGCCCAAATCCACACACCAACTCCTGAGTCGTCTCGTCGCGTCGAGTCGTCTCGTCAACCCAAAACCACACGCCGAAGTTACCCAAAACCATACGCCAACTCCATCTCTGAGTCGTCTCGTCGCGTCGAGTCGTCTCGTCAAACCAAAACCACACGCCACGCCATCGGCCCCGCCATCCCGTTGCCACTATTTGCGCATACCACGCAGCGACGCACCGCCACGGCCCCTCTCCTCTCTAGGGCTGGAAAAAAAGCTCGAGGCTCGCGAGCCAGCTCGGCTCGATCTTAATTTTGGCTCGGCTCGGTTCGGCTCGGTCGTCTTAATGAACCAAGCCGAGCTGCCAAAATAGCTCGTTTGTTAACGAGCCAGCTCGTGAGCTGCTCGCGAACAGTTCGATTAGCTCGATAGGCTCGATTATATATAAATGTCAACTTTAATTCTCTAATAAGATGGTAGTTTTATGTAGGGTGAAGCTCAGTTTATCATCTAAAAAATAAACCAAGTTCAGTATAGATAAAAATCATGTTAAATGTTGGATCATCTTTTATTTTCATTTATTTTTCATCTTTGTTGGCTTAGATTGATATTTTTTTCTGCGGTATTGTGGTATATTATGATTTTTGTGTTGTTGGCACATGCTAATATTTAAAAACCGCTTAAAATCACTAAAATTTTTGTTATAAAAGTTTTAACATACTTGGCTCGTGAGCCTAACGAGCCAGCTCGATCTTTCTAAATGAACCGAGCCGAGCTTCTATTTTAGCTCGTTATCATAATGAGCCGAGCCGAGCCAGCTCATTAACAGAACGAGCTTTAACGAGCTGAGCCTTAATGAGCCGAGCCGGCTCGTTATCCAGCCCTACTCCTCTCTCTGCACACATGTCCTCTCATCTAAAGTTGCACGCAAGCGCCATGCCCTGCCACCGGGGCCACCGCGCACAGCGCTGCCGCTGCAGCCCGTCGCCTCCGCATGCATGCCATGTCCCACGGCCCCTGCGCATCCACTATTGGCCAAATGTGCTCGCGTCCCATCGCTCCAAAGCCGCACGCCTCGCATGCTGCCCCTGCCCATGCCTCGCTCCGCATTCACAAACAGCACAGCAGCAGCAGCGACCTGCGCATAGCGATGCCAACGCGTCATGTCATGTCATCCCGAACCACGTGATGACACTATTCTTGAGCTGTCCCGTCGCATCAAGTCGTCTCTTTACTCTGTCTCATCGCGTCACAATCACATCACCGCCAAAGCTGCGCGTTTCATCTACCATTTTCCCGCACGCATACCAGCTGGCCACTTTCCCACTGCTGCCCCAGTCACATCACCCCAAAGCTGCACGCTTCGACTGCCGTTCTCCGCACGCGCATGCTGCCCTGCATGCACCGCTGCTGCTCCTGTCACGTCGCCGTCACCTCGATGTCGCTGTCATGCCATCCACGGTGATGCTCCTCTCTCTCCCTACTCAAGCTTGTCCCCGGCTATAAACAGCCCTCCCAGCGAGCTCCCTCACCAGCGCGCTGCCCAGCCCAGCTGCAGGTGAGCTCCGCTTCTTTTTCCTCTCTGTTTCACCACCAACAATACACCTTCCATCGATCTTTCCCTCCGGAGCCATATCGCCATGGTCGAGCCACCTAAAGAAACTTCCCCGTGCTCCTAGACACATTCCAAGCTTGCTCATCACATCCTCTCCCTCCCCTCCAACCAAACAAAGCAGCAACCAGTCCACGCAACATGACCCGTTATTCTTTTCCCCGAATTCATTTTCGGAATAAACCAATAGTCCTCGCTGTAAAACTTATATCTCCACCGTCCGGACTCCGATTCACCTGATTCTTCCTCCTAAATTCATCTAAAATCGAGCTCTATCCATTTCTACCAGTTTCATCTTGTATAGAGCTCATCCTCTATTTCTTTTGTATTTATTTGTGTTTGTTTGCTTGTTTGTTGTTTGCCGGTCGCACGTTTAGCTAACGGAGAGTACGAGTACGAGGAGGAGGAGGAGCAGGAACCAGGAGCCGAAGACTTCGAGCAGGAGCTTCCCGAGGACGTCAACGAAGGCAAGTCACAATCCGTTTTCCCTTTGATCATACTGCTCCTATGTTTTATAAACACAACCTGTAGCAGCCGTTTTATTGCATGAAATGATTGCCCTGATATTTGCAAAACCTTTGTGTAGTATGACCAAGACCACGGAGCCTTATATTACCTGTCCTAATTTATTCCCTATGAAACTTAGGGTATCCATGTATGAATATTATTTACGCATGGATGATTGCCTTGTTATAGAAATGCTTAGAACTGTGTATCACTAAGTGCTCTACTTATACTTAGCTTTTGCAAATGTGAAAACCGTGATTGGTGTTGTGTGGTAGTAGTAAGATTGGGTGATAACTTAAGAAAGATAAATGAATGAACTTGGGTTAGAGCTGAGGTGATCCTGATGATATTTATGGAAGATTAAGCGTCGCCTCTGTGGTGTGCTTATGACAAGTGATATGGGAGATGAATGCCGCCTCTGTGGTGGGTTCATATATGTGGAGATGATTGCCTTGGCTCGTATAAGGACCGAGTTGCTTGTGACATCCTACCTAGCCGTTTATTCAGTGCGACCACACTACCGTGTATGCGGCACGGCTTAGTCTAAATCCCGCCAGCTAGTCTGTTAATCGCCTGGAGGCTGGAGATGCAATGGGAGCCCATGGAGCAGGTGGACGTGATGCAGACGTGTGCGACCCGGTCGAAGGCCTAGATCAGAGGCTAGACCCCTGGATAACTCCCATGGCGATTAGTCGGGACGATGCTGTGATGGTAATGGCTTTGTGAGTCTTCACACCACCCGCGCAGTGGCTTGTGATGCACTCAGATTGTGGGTACAGCGTACAACCTCTGCAGAGTGTTAAAAATCTATTCGAATAGCCGAGTCCACGGTCACGGACATGGCTTTGGTTCGGTCCAAGAACTAGCATGGGATGGGTGCTTATCTCCTTGATGCGTGAGTTGTTTTTGAAAATAGGTCCGGCCTCCCGCCGAAGGTTGTCGTGGACGGGGTGTCCGGCAACGTAAAACTTGACCAACCCCTTAATATCTTAATTTGATGCTTTTTGCTAAAATGCTTTATAAACTGAACCCTTGCATGTGTAAAACTTGCTTTATTGCAATGTTAAACCTGTTGGCCTTTACCTTGCTACTGCCAAATGCATGCCTTTATCCATTGATGGTAGGGTAAGGGTTGCGACTTGCTGAGTACTTCTGTACTCATTCTTGCTTGCTGATTATAGAGGAAGATCCAGACTTCGTCGACGCCGACGGTGAGGAAGACGATTGAGTTTGGTCTCGTCCGCACCCGAGCTGCCTGTGGCATTAGTCTACCGCTTAGTTGCTTCCACTATGCCGTTTGATGACCTAGAAGTCATCTTCTGGTTTAGCTTTGGGTTTACTGTTGCCTATCTACTAGTGTTCTTGTTGCTTCTTAATCGACCCCTGCCAGGTCGCGACTTGTAATATCACCTGTTGTAAGACTTGATTGTACCAGCGACTGATCCAGGGACTGGTATAATAAAGCGTTTTAGCTCCTGGGATAACCGGGGCGCTTCAAGAGGTGAGTCCCCATCCAACCTCTATGATCATTGAGTCACATCGATTTACTAGTGCTTATATCACTAGCGTGCATCCGATACTGTTCAAACTTGCTCAACAAGCCACAATAACCGGTCCTCGACCGACACGAATAAGGCTATAGCAAACTAAGCCAACCTTGCCACCTCAACCTACACATGAAGTTGCCCATCTGAGTTCATTTCATGATCATATGAGAACAAAAAATAATACTTATACAGAGTAGTCTCCATACCACACGATGTCCTACTGATGGCTCGATATATATTAAGCGTAGCAAAAGCTAACGAATGGCTGAACCAAACTGAACTCAAATTCATCGGAATAAAGGTTGATAGATACAACTAAAGTTTCGATCAAGTCCTAGACGTAATGCACATCTCATGCCTCGCATAAAAGTGAGACAAACGAAAGAAATTTGTAAAACAACATGAGTGCATCGGGGTTGCCTTGGGCTTGATGGTCAGCACACGCAAGAGAGTTAAGGCCAGAGCTGGTGTCCTCGGCTACGATTCCCACTTCCATGTTCTCAGCGTCGTTTCCTAATTGATAAAATGCAAGCAAAGAATTAAATATAACAAAGATAGGAACTTTGTTAACAAAATGAATGCAGTGACATGATGTTGTTGGTGCTGATGACATGCTCAAAAATTTAAAAGATTTTAAGTTACTTTAACTATACAAATTATTTAGTTAAATAAATTAACGGTGGAAGAGATAACATGAACATGGCGGCAAGCTAACATGGAATATAAGTAATTAAAGGACAAGCTATAACCTAGCACAAAATTACTGAGCAACAAGCAAGTCAAGAACTCCTATGCCACTAGTTTAAATACAAATTTAGGTTTTAATTGATTAAGAGGAAGAATTTCATTTTGAAATTTCTTACCATGGTTTTGGAAGGCATAAAAATCAAGAAATTTCCCATAGAACCAAATTAGCATGAAATGCAACCTTGCAAATATTTAGCTAAAAAGCATGCAGGAATAAAATACTCAAATTAAAACAGTGCAGAGCAAGAAAAGGACATTATATTACTTCTAAAATATAAGGTATTTAAATATGCCACTTTGTGAACAAATGCCATGATATGCAAGCGTGAAAATTTTTTTATTTTTTTTACATGCACACAAATACATATATGGACTTATCTTAGTTTTCATTCTCTGAATTTTGTACACAAATATAGTGTGAAAAATATCTATTTTATTGCACCTCTTGATTGATCTCGTCACAAGGATTCTAATTTTTTTTTCACATTTTTCCGATTAATATTCTATCAGATATGATTTTTTGAAATTTAACCACTTTCTTCCATTTTCTGTCGGGAGAAGGAAGAACAGAGGGGATCGACGGGGTTTCGCCGGCGCCCTAGCCAAAGTGGTGCTCGGGGTGATCAGCGCGACATGTGGAGTCCATGTGCAGCGGAAGCAATCGACGACGGTGAGTAAAACGGGGCGGCGGCGAGCGGCAGCTAGCAGTCGGCCGGATTTCCACGAGGTCGTGTGCGAAGAAGACAGCACCAAGGATGACACAGGCATCAGGATGCGATCGCCGAACCACAAGTAGATTGAGTGACTGACTACTTGTACGTAGGGCAAAAAACATAGAAAAGTAATTCTCTGAACAAATTTTGTGTTCCGCTAACAAGTGCTCCGTTTCCTGATGCAATAGGATAGTTCTATTTCCCAGTTGAGATTTTTTTTTTATGTGTGTGGTTTCTCAACTCTGTACTGAAACAGGCGCTTCCTAAAAAAAAAAAAAAGATAAAAGTTGACGGCGCCGGCGGCCACCAGAAAGGCTGTGCGGCGAGGAGGCGTACACGCATGTCGCAAACTACACAGGTCACTGACTTTCGTACTGCCTCTGCACTACAATCGCCGGCCGGGGGAACAATGATTTCCGACGCAGCCGAGGCATGTCACTGACCGGACCCGATGATGATATTCTCTGCTGCCAACAACACGGTCGAACTGAAAAACAAGAAATTGGACGCGCGGCGCGATAGATTCTCCAACTCTCATACATATCCAGGTTGACGCGACGCATGCGTCAAGAGCACGTTCACTTGACTCCACGGAAGATTCTTCGTGAACATCACGCATCCATGATTTTATCCGTCCACCCAAAAAACTGGACATGTGCTATATCGTATCCGATCGCCTACTGTACCGGGAACAGAACAGAACAGGTGCATCGACGTTGCTTTCCTTGATCAGTTGCCATCGATCGAGCATGGACGAACCAGTTGTTGGCGAACACGCGAAAGCAAAAGCTGCATCGGCTGGGCGTTAGGGCCCATTACATTAGCTTGGATTGTGAGCTCCTCCTCCACCGTCGGCCGACCACATTATCTGAATGTTACTCCCTCCTTTTTTATTTATATGACACAGTTGATTTTTCGTTGAACTTTGACCATCAATATATAATGATGTATTTAGTTGTTTAATGTGAAATTGATATCATTAGATATATCATCAAAAGCACTTCAATGTTAACTTATATATTTAGCTGTTTGTACAAATATTTATAGATAAGACGAATGGTTAAAGTAACGAAAAAAGTCAACGGTGTCATATAAATAAAAACGGAGGAAGTAATCCATTGCTAAAAAAAAATCTGAATGTTAATTATATCCTCCTCTCGCTAGCTGGCGCGCGCGGATAATGTTTTCACTGGACCTCATTATGTTGCCTCGTTGGCCAGCAACCGTGTCACGGACGCTTACACACATACATGGTCGCTGTGGCTAGTGGCTACCTGATCAGCAGAGCAGGTACTTTTCGTGCACTGCAAGTGTTTTTCTTCTGAACTTGTTTCTGTCCACAAACTGGTACTACGTACAAAGAATTACGTAAGTGGGTGATCATCTTGAACCTTAGCTCAAATAGCAACCGTTCGCCGACGTTTTGGTTGGCAATTAAAGACGCTGGGATGGGTACGGCGGTGCAGTTGCCTAGCTATAGCTTCCATCTGCGCGGCTGCACAGCAGATCGGCCGCACCACCGGCCATATATAAAAGGCAGCCAGCTTTCAGTACGTGCAACGACGCCAAGCTTAATGTCTTTTGAGTTCAATAACGCGCAAGATCAAGAAACGATTCGGCCATCATCAATAGTGAGGATGTACGTAGGTCACGGAAGGGATTGGTTGGTGGGTTGGGCCGCGCGAACTGAAAGCGAGGTTACTGTTGGAAGATGCACCATGCACGGCTCGTCAGGAATGTATCTTTGTGTTATATATAGCTCCCGGAGAAATGGCAGCAGAGAAGTGGACACATGCATGGCTAATTAAGGACTAGCAATGGCCCGGATAATCTGTCAGCTTTCGCCAGCCTAATTAATCCTGTGACGAAGGAACGGTGTGCGGCGCGGGTGCAATAAGCCCGGCAGGTTCATGGTGCGGCGGGTCAGACAAGCAGGTTTAATTTTTCTTGGTTAATCATAAGAATGTCCAACGGTTTTGTGGAGGACCATCGAACATGGCAGTGCACACACACACACACACAGGGAGGGCATGCTGCATATCATTGCCATACCTGGCGTCTCAGGAAGCAGTGATGGAAACGTGAGAATGTCGGCGCCTCGCTGCACATGCTGGAAACGTGACAACTGCAGTGCTCACCCTCTGACGGAATGATGGTCTTGCTCACTTGCTGCGCCGTCCCCGGCCGGACCCATATGGACCCCTGCTGTATTTGCAGTTTGCACACGGTTCAGGGTCTCGGCCATTATTCGGCCGCTTGTGTCCACATGACTGATGCTTTTTTTTCGGGATGAGCAACAGTGCAGGTTCGTGGATGCAGACATTATTAACATCAATCTGGACCCTTCGTTCTCCTCTTCTCCGATCGTTAACTGCAGTCTATGGCTGCTCAGCAGACGCTGCCGGAATGGAGCCTGACGTGCGGCACGGCACATCATGTGCCAAACTGATCTGCGGCCCGGCCGGTTTGCCATGCCATGCACGGTTTGGATGGACATGCCGGTGCCAGCATCTTACGGGTGGCGCCGCCGCCTATTGATTGCCGGCACGGGAGTCAGAGTCGTCGACCACCGGAGAACAAACTCCTCTGCGGGCACGCAAGGGCGTCAGAGTTGTGGGCGTGGCCCTTTATTAGTATGTACTATCAAACCACTTGCAGTTGCAGCCAACAACATTCCTTGGCATTGTGCGTGATTATATATTTTTTTATATCTGTGGAGCAAAATATATGTAGAGTACCATCCATTCGCAAAACCATGAAGATTGTCTGTCAGCTTGCTTGCTGCTGATGGGTGCATGAGCGCCGATAAAGGACGCGCTTGCACCTCCTGTATGAGCGCCGATATTACACGATTTGCTTCCAGGGAGGATGCATGCAGAGGACTCAGAGAAGCGACACGTCCATCCACCCGACAGCTCACTGCAAAGCCCAAAGACACGACACGTTGTCCACTTACCTTGCTTTCTTTGGCTTTACCTGCAGAACGCGATCGGTTTTATTTGGAGGTGTTGCATTTCCACGTCTCTCTTGTTTCCAAAAGGCGGAGGTAATTTTCCTGGCCTTTTTCAGGTCTTCATAGTTTCACATCTTCGGAGATTGCTGCTTTTCCAGCGACAGACACTCTTGTACCAGCAGTTGTTCTTTTCTTTTTTTTAAAAAAAAAACGGTCACTTTGCTTAGAGAGGAAGAAACAGAGGATCCGAGAGTGAACGGTAGTAACACGCAGGGTCCCTCTGTTGATCTCCGCGTCCTCCCTACTGCGTGTGCGTTACTGAAAACATGTGGTGCCCCTAGAGTTGCTTTGCTTATATAGAAATCAAAGTCTGGATTAAAAGTTTAACGAAGACAACATAAACACCGTCCCCTGCAATTTTTGCCTAGCACCATGTGCAGCCTACTTCCTGATGACATGAAAGAAACCACGCCATCCATCCCCCCCACATCGTGTTCCGAGGCCGAGTCATCTCTGGCTGTCTTCCATGGTTCAATTACCTTTCTTTCTTTCTTGCCTTCTTTGTGGCGATGCTAGTGCAGGCTGCACAGAGGGCAGCGAGCGCGATGGGCGAAACTACCAAAAAAAAGCAAGCTAGTACGTACTAGTACAAATGCACAGCCTGGATTGGGAAGGAAAACTACAAATGCACTTTGGTACTAGCAGGTTAATTATGCAGATGGATCAGCGGGCATGTCGCCCTAGTGATTATTATGGCGATTGCAACCATTAATAATAGGTGCCTCTCAGTCTCACTGCTTTGTTTTATTTACGCAACTCGCCAAGCCATCAAGTTTTACTGTGGCTGATGGAATTCTTCAATTGCAGGCGCGCTGAACCCACTCAACGTCATCATGTCCAAGCAGCCGGATCCCGTCAAAAAAAAAAAAAGAATTCTTACTCGCATTTGTGTGTCAACGAATGATACAAGCCACCCCACGTAACTGCGACCGTAAGTTGCTGTCTTATCGTGTTCGAAATTTTTTTTTATGCAATTATCGTGTTCGATTTTTTTTTAATGCAGATCGAAGGTGATGGCATCTGTGGTACACTATAGTTTCGCAGAAAATAATGTTTTGTGCTCGTTAGCGTCGTCGCTGATAGTACTGTCGAAGGATAGGTACTAGCTGAAGTCTGGACAGAGTAGAAAGGAGGTTCAGCTGTCTCTGTCTGTCCTCAACATCCATCTTCGTTATTTTCTTCAGAAACATGCTGAACATCCGCTTTTGTCGTTTGTCAATTCTCCAAACGTTTCCGTCCGACATACTCGTCATGGACCTGCAAATTACAACTAGTAATCTCTGTACCAGCAATGCATTTTTTTAGGGCTGTCAGCAATGCATTAATTAGCTGGAGGTAACAACGGAGATACGGCAGACGTACGTGCTAGTAGCGTACTAGGAATACTGTATTCATTTAGTACGCCAGTTACCGTTGAGACCTCAGATGCAACTATGCAAGGCCACCCCGGTGACGGCAGGTTGAGGAGGTGGTTGTACAGCGTGCGTGTCTTGTGATTCGCCGACCGACCTGGGCGGATTGCATGCTGAGGGAAGGTGAAGGCGCTGGCGATTGCCGTGCTTGGTGTAGGCGAAATGCATGCATGGAAGTAGGCGCCTAATTGTTGGTTATCACAGAGCTGTCGTGCCGGGCTCATAAAACTCTTGTTCGTATTGAACAGGACGCGGCCGACCACGTCGCCCTGCACGTGATGCCACGCCAACGCCCCGCCCGCCAAACAGCATCAACGGCATTGCCACGTATATATGCAGCTGATGACTAGCTACCTGAGAGCCTCATAAAACTCTCCTTTTTTCTTGTTGACGTTTGAACATGATTGCTACTCCAGTTCAGGCACCGTCAGTAAGGTCAATCTTTAGTGGAGCCAGACAGACACCTGGGCGGAATTTTTGCTTAGCCGAATCAGGCACCGGAGTCCAAATCAAAATGGGCAAGCTTTGGATCAGTGAGCGTGCAAACATAACAACCACGATGACAAATTGAATGATAATTGACAGGTTAAGTGATTAACCATGAACCGAGGTGTGTTTTTCCTTCTTTTTTATTGGATGAAATTAACTGGCACTGCACATGACGAGGCTGTGAAAAAAGGTGACGGGCCGGTAAACCAAGTGGCCGCCAGCACATGCTGATTGCTGAATATACTCGTTGAGTCGAGCCACTTGCCCAAACAACACACACGCCATACTGAATGCTGATGAGGAGAGATCCAATCTCCATTCTACTTTTATAGCTGCGCGACGCAATTGTCATACGTTTTGGGAGCGAGAACCATCGCTCTTTTTTTTTTTGAGCGGCACAAACTTGAGTGAGAACTGCACGGTGAAGCAATAAACCAATTCCAGATATAAAGCTTGAGAAACACAGAAAACTTCACAAGGGAAGACATATCTGTGGCGGAGCCACCTTAGGGCCAGCCGGGGCCCCGGCCCCCCCTTGGCCAAGAAATTTGTTTAAGAGCCGGCTGGGAAGACATAGAGAAAACTGGGAGAATTATGGAGAGGATGTGAAAGCTTAGCGACCTACACGAGTCTGTCTCAATTCGCCTTGCTCTAGAACTGTTGCTGCTCTGTTATTTTGCTTCGTCCACCGTTGCTTCACCGACCTTCAACTTCCCAAGCTGCTGTGATTACCAATATTCGATCGTTGTCTGGCTATGTCAAGTTTGCTCGGCCTGCCGGCCCCCTCTGCAGTTTGTTGCTGGCTCAATCTGTATACCGTATACGGGCAGCAAGCATCACGGAATGCTTTGCTTGTTGGCAACTCCATGCAGCGTGAGCAGACTCCATCCACGTAATCTCCCGGGCCCACGCCGAGGCAGGCGCACAAGAAAGGCAAATGTGGGCCACCCGCAACCCCCACCCAGATTTCCCGCCTCATATAAATACAACACCGACTCGTCCCCTCCTCCGCACCAAAGTCCAACACCGGTCTTGGCTGGTGGGCCCACCAGTGCAGCCACATTCCCCGTCCTCTCTCTTTCCCTTCTCTCTCCTCTCTCTAATTAACAACGCCATTTGTTGGACCCCGGTCCTCGCTAATCACACTCTCACTCCTCTCGTGGATTCTTGCAGCCCCACATTGGTCTCTGCCATTCTTGGTGGGGAAAGACACTTTTTTACTCCATAACGAGGTGCTGGAGTTAATCAGCTCCCTCTGTCTTCGATCCCAAAGGGTTCTACCTAGATAGAGAGAGAGGAAGCAAGATCTCTAGAGAGAGAAAGCGATAAAATCAGCACCGAAACACGCAGGGAAAGTGTCCCGTCCCGAAGTGGTGTTTGATGCAGAGGAGCTGAGAGACAAAGCAGAACCAGCTGTGACGAAGCGTGAAGCACCGTAGAATTTGGAGGGAGTGATGCCAAGTCCCACCTCGCTGTCCTCTTGCGGCTTCACTCATCAGTGAAGGCGCGCCCTCCCGCTCCGGCGCCCGACCTCCCTCGTTACAGTGGAGGGAAAGCACCGAAAGGCGCGGCCTTTTTTCGCTTTGCTTCCCTCATCTTTCACTTCCCTCCCTTTTCCTCTTCCCCATCCCAACCATGGCGTCCGCCGCTGCCGTCGCGGTGGTGGTGGCCGTCCTCGCGGCGGCGGCGTCCGCGGCGGTCACATACGACCGCAAGGCCGTGGTGGTGAACGGGCAGCGCCGGATCCTGCTCTCCGGCTCCATCCACTACCCCAGGAGCGTCCCGGAGGTGCGCGCCGCTCTCCTTGCTCCTCATCTTTCTCCTCCACTGCGTAGCTCACCTCCCTCCAGGAATGCGGGCTCTGTTTCGGCCGCCGCAGCGGCTCATGGTGCTTGACACTCTTGCATGCTTGTTGTTGGCGCGCAGATGTGGCCGGATCTGATACAGAAGGCCAAGGACGGCGGCCTCGACGTGGTGCAGACGTACGTCTTCTGGAACGGCCACGAGCCTGCCCCTGGCCAGGTACTTCTTCCTTCACTCACGAATTGCTTGTGAAAATGTTGAGATTTTCCTCCCTCCCTCTCCTCCTCTGTTCTTAATGTGGCGGCTCGTTGCGCAGTACTACTTCGAAGGAAGGTATGATCTGGTGCGCTTCATCAAGCTGGTGAAGCAGGCCGGACTCTACGTGCACCTCCGCATTGGTCCCTACGTCTGCGCTGAGTGGAATTTCGGGTAACAAGAACTTGCTTGGCTTTGCTGTTATTTTTATGTTGAGATGTTTTTTTTTTCCTTTGGGTTGCTCTGATGCTCCTTTGAAGTCAACATTTGTGTTTTCTGCGATGTGGGCGACAGAAAAAAAAAACTAGTTTCTAATATGAAGATAGTGTTGATGCTCTAGTAGCTGACAGTGAGTGTTCATGTGTACTAATAATTTAGTTTAGCTGTTTTGATTTGTCTATGGAGATCGATTAAAATAGATCTACTGATGTTAAGTTGATGTAGAAGGGAAGTATGCTTAACTACGTCCCTTTCCCCTTTTCTTGCAGTGGTTTCCCTGTTTGGCTGAAGTATGTCCCCGGCATAAGCTTTAGGACTGATAATGAGCCGTTCAAGGCAAGAATCCATTGATAGCTCTGCTTTCCATGTGCTTCTTCCTTTCACATTTTCTGCAACCTCGGTAAAAAAGTATTGACCTTTGGGTGAATCTCGGAACAGGCGGAAATGCAGAAATTCACCACAAAGATTGTCGACATGATGAAGTCTGAAGGGCTCTTTGAATGGCAGGGAGGGCCAATAATCCTCTCCCAGGTATGTTTGTAACTTATACATTCTTGGTCTGTATTTATGCCACTCTTTTGAATGCAACCTACCTTTGGATTCCCATTGTCCTTTCAGATTGAGAATGAATTCGGGCCCTTGGAGTGGGATCAGGGTGAGCCGGCCAAGGCCTACGCGTCCTGGGCAGCTACATGGCTGTTTCGCTCAATACGGGTGTTCCATGGGTCATGTGCAAAGAAGATGACGCTCCTGATCCAATTGTATGTACTGTACTTCCTTTATTTAATAGCTGCACCGTGGGCAGCATTTCCTGCTTGATTCTTTATTGTGCTGGGGTCTGCCCTTGTGATCACTCTCCAAGAAAGGAAACAAAATGATTGGTCATACACCTGTTGATATGCTAACTTTTTTTATATATTTTTTGCCATTTTTGAAGGGAAAACACATTCATAATTACATGATATTCATCTCTTCCGAGACAGAAATTTGACCAGAAGCTTTCACTCACTGTTATTTACTGGTGGCAGATTAATACATGCAATGGATTTTACTGTGACTGGTTCTCCCCAAATAAACCTCACAAGCCTACCATGTGGACTGAGGCTTGGACAGCTTGGTAGTTAAAATTTTAATTTTCTTTCCCTTTTCTTTATCTAAGAATTCGGACCATTGTACTTAATTTCATCTCTTATTAAGTATCTCCCTTGTTTTCTCTTATGTGCAGGTTCACAGGCTTTGGTAATCCAGTTCCACATAGACCAGTTGAGGATCTGGCCTATGGTGTTGCCAAGTTTATTCAAAAGGGTGGCTCTTTTGTTAATTACTACATGGTAAATCTCCTGATCCTCACTATACAGAAGTTGAATATCAAGTTGTTTATTAGTATCACTCTATTAAGTTGCGACAAAACATTTCAGTATCATGGAGGAACAAATTTTGGCCGCACGGCTGGTGGTCCATTCATAGCAACAAGCTATGACTACGATGCTCCTATTGATGAATATGGTGAGTTTTACACATATCATATCTTGAAGATGGATGTTTAGTTCACCTAGAATCCATGCTCTACTTTGGCAACTTAATAGAGTCATATTTTGCAGTTGCATCTATGTCCTGTTCTGTAAGGATCCCCTGATGCAGCATTTACTTCTTTTATGCTTTAATGTTGCTCTTTAGTGATCCAATCGTCTTTAGTGAAACAAAAATGTAGATAATTCTGCTATCCATGGGCAGTGGCTATAGCATGGTATTCTAGTATTCAAACCCCATTTCATGGTCCCTGATATTTTGTAATATCTTAACTATTAACGTATGTTGTTGATCCTTTGATGAGAGCAAGTTGCCATGGAGAAAAAAAGAGACTATTTTGCAATCAAAAGAACATGCAACGTATGTTGTTGATCCTTTGATGAGAGCAAGTTGCATCGTAATGGGGGCATTTGGTGCCAGCCGAAAGGCGATTACTATTCAACCATTTTCAAATTCGTTCCGCTTACAAAATTGATCCGAGCTTACCCCTCCACAGGCTTGTTGAGAGAACCAAAATGGGGCCACTTAAGGGACTTGCATAAAGCTATCAAGCTTTGTGAACCGGCCTTGGTCACAGGAGACCCCATTGTAACTTCACTTGGCAATGCTCAACAGGTCGTTAACTTTAATGACATTTTGTTCTGTATTCTGTCTTTGAACCCTATAATAGTTTTTTCAGAACTAATTTTTGCTATCTGTTCAGTCATCGGTTTTTAGATCAAGTACAGGAGCTTGTGCGGCCTTTCTTGAGAACAAGAATAAACTATCTTATGCTAGGGTAGCATTCAATGGATTGCATTATGACCTGCCTCCTTGGTCAATAAGTATCCTCCCAGATTGCAAAACAACAGTCTTCAACACCGCAAGGGTGAGACTAGGCACCTGAGCTATCTTGTTCATGCTACAACTCCTTTTTTCTTACTCTTGTTGAATTTCTTGCTTAAATTATATATTTGTTCTTTTCATTCACTTAAAGTAGCATTTCAATTGTGCTATCTCACCATTTTATCATTGTTAAAACGAACTTTTTAAATGATATGTTTATACAGGTTGGAAGTCAGATTTCACAAATGAAGATGGAATGGGCTGGAGGATTTACATGGCAATCATACAATGAGGAAATAAATTCCTTGGGTGAGGAATCATTTACTACAGTAGGGTTACTGGAACAGATAAATGTTACAAGGGATAACACAGACTACTTATGGTATACAACATAGTAAGTAATAAACTCCGCAGCGAAAACGAGTTTAACTAAAAGTTTTCGTTGCGATTCAAGGATGCTAAAGGTTTCGCTTTCAGTGTCGATGTTGCTCAGGATGAGCAGTTCCTCCATAATGGGAAGAATCTCAAGCTTACTGTGATGTCGGCTGGTCATGCTTTGCACGTGTTCATTAATGGACAATTAACAGGTAAATCAAAAGAGCCTACTCTCTCTCTCTCTCTCTCTCTCATGATTGATCTTCAGTCTACTTAACTCATTTGCAGGAACTGTATATGGAAGTGTCGATAATCCAAAGTTGACATATACAGGAGATGTGAAACTTTGGGCAGGCAGCAACACTATTTCCTGCTTAAGTATATCAGTTGGTCTCCCTGTAAGTGGATGTGTTCCATATAATATAATACTGTAGGTGGTGCGCTATATGAGCCTGTCCAGATTCATTTTTCATTTTCCTTCACTGCAGAATACTGGAGAACATTTTGAGACTTGGAATGCTGGAATTCTCGGCCCAGTGACACTAGATGGCCTGAATGAGGGAAGACGTGATCTCACATGGCAGAAATGGACTTATCAGGTTACATAATTGTTGCATATTGGTATCTTTGATGCGTTGGGCACATGAACCTAAACAGCTTTTTACTGGTGTAGGTTGGCCTGAAAGGTGAGGCTTTGAGTCTTCATTCACTAAGTGGAAGCTCATCGGTAGAATGGGGAGAACCCATGCAGAAGCAGCCTCTGACATGGTACAAGGTAAGGAAGAAACTTTCTTGCGATTAGATGTTTTTCATTTGTACGAATCATTTCTTTTGAAAATTCTTCCTTTAAACGTTTTCTGTTCAGGCATTTTTCAATGCACCAGATGGTGATGAGCCATTAGCTTTGGATATGAGTAGCATGGGTAAAGGGCAAATCTGGATAAATGGACAAGGTATTGGACGATATTGGCCTGGCTATAAAGCCTCTGGAACCTGTGGAAGTTGTGATTACCGTGGAGAATATGACGAAAAAAAGTGCCAAACTAACTGTGGCGAGTCTTCTCAAAGATGGTAAGCATTTCATAGAACTTCGAGTATTACTGAAGAAATTTCCATGAAATGGTTACAAGTGAAGCTCTTGATCACATCATGTTCTTCCAGGTACCATGTTCCTCGTTCATGGCTTAATCCCACGGGGAACCTTTTGGTTATATTTGAGGAGTGGGGTGGTGACCCTACTCGAATCTCGATGGTGAAAAGGACTACTGGAAGTATCTGTGCTGATGTGTCTGAATGGCAACCATCGATGAAGAACTGGCGTACCAAAGACTATGAGAAAGCCAAGATCCACCTCCAGTGTGATGACGGTCGGAAGATAACTGATATAAAATTTGCCAGCTTTGGCACACCACAGGGTTCCTGTGGCAGCTACTCTGAAGGAGCTTGCCATGCACACAAGTCATACGACATATTTTGGAAGGTAAACACTATTAGTCGACTGGAGTAGCAAGTAGATGTGTATTTCTGTTTACACTGCAGTTAAAACTGGTATTTCTTGCAGAACTGCATCGGTCAAGAGCGTTGTGGAGTAAGTGTGGTTCCAGATGTATTTGGTGGAGATCCATGCCCTGGGACAATGAAAAGGGCAGCTGTTGAGGCTATATGCAGTTGAGTCACAAACAAGGAAAGATCTCACTTGATTATTATATTAATCGTGTCACGTTCCATACTAAGCTATTGGTTTTGCCACATCAACCATTCTGGCAAGAGGTGAAAGTCACTGCAACCGTGACGCACGGACTGTCAGAAGTTACAGGAATTAGTTGTATGTTAGATTGGACCGCCAATGTATCTATGTACATTAGTCTGTATAAGACTTGCAGGAAAGAAATGGTCAGGACTCCGTAGGTGCGATGAATTAAGGATCATGATCCTCGCAAAAGATTTGGTCTAGTTGGGGGAGGACGCAGATGAGACTGCTAATACCTGAGTCCATATGCGCAATTGCTATTGGATTGGAGAGGCAGGAGGAAGCAGATGTTGGTTTTGCATTATGTGATGATTCATTTTGCTGATGCAAGGGTGCAAATGTAATGTGCAGGTGTCCCATCATTCATGTACCGACCTATTAATCAAGCAGTAAAGAATACACTGGTTCAGCTTATATAAATAAGAAAATGATGTCTTCAAATTTACTTGATTCTGAATTCATTCTGCCTTGGGCAGGGTAATGGCAATTCAGTAATACTGAAAGTGCAGCAAGTGCATTGTCTCCTGATACCAGTTGCCGAAAGTGCGGCAGTACCGAACCTAGTGATAGAAGTCAATTGACTAGTGTGGTGCCGGCCTGTAGGCCTTTGGTCCCAGATGGGACTGCATGATCTATAGTTTTCGTGCACGTGCAAATGTTGGTGCGCTCGCTGGTTTCGGCAACCCGGGTGCTCAGTGGAAACAACCACACCTGCAGCCACAAACGAGGAGTCCCCTGCCTGATACAAACACAAAAGATTGTTCGGTTTCGAACTTTCCACGGGTAAAACGTCTGAGACGATCTCCTCTAATCAGTCAATTTCAGGTTGGAAGCTAGCGTTGCAGGTCAATTCGAGCATCCGGTTTGATGGCGAATCCAGTGTGTGCCCGCAAAAACTGCGGAAAACCACGCGGCGCCGCCGGCGATGCCTGCGTTCTGCGCGGGCCGGACAAGACGCAACGATGGCACACGTCTGTACTACTAACCGATGGCATACGCGATCAGGCGGACGGAGTCACGTAGCCGGCCGGCCGGAAGATCCGGAGCGAGCTCCCAGCGCGGCGGCGCGTTCTGCTCGACGTGAAACGGCGCCGAGTACAGCGTAAGCGACCACGCTGCATTTGGCCTCTGTCGCTTGATCCATACGTACGTCGGTGCCACATGCGGAGGCTTGCATTGGATCCACGTATGTGTCGGAATATCTGTTTGTCAGTCCATTGGATTTGACCCTCCTGCACTTAGATCACATTGGATTCGATCCTTCAGGCTGCAGCATTGAATAATGATGAGAGCATCCGACCGCCGCGCGCCGCGGTGGAAGAACCTGCCGTTCCAAACCAGGCAGCTCAAAACCATGGGAAGGCTAGCTTCCTTGTGCCAAACTGCCAAGGCCACATGAAAATCTCAGCTGAATTAGCTGCCTGGTCGTCGAGTTGGCACCGTCCATCTGGAATTCCAGACGATTAATAATTTAATTAAGAGAAAGTTGATCGCAAGGCACGCATGCATGTAAACTGCCAGTACATTCTCTCGTGTCACTCATGTTGGCTATAAATAGCAGCTTCCATGCCTTCTCTACATGCAGCAAACACACAGTCGCAGACACTGCTGCAAATTAAAGATACATTAGCATCTGTGTTCAAAGCACTTGTCAGCTACCGCATAAAAGCGTACCGAGTGTACGAGGCGATGACGGGGCCGATGGAGATTCCGGTGATCGATCTCGCCGGCCTCAACGGCGGCGAGGAGGAGAGGGCGCGGACCATGGCGCAGCTCCACGAAGCCTGCAAGGACTGGGGCTTCTTCTGGGTGAGTACGAAAGCTAATTTATTTTCACGGTACTGAAGCTCTGCGCAGCGCAACGTTTCTCTTCTCTTAAGCTCTCGGCAAACTGAAACACATGATGCTCCGGCAATAATGCAGGTGGAGAACCACGGCGTGGACGCGGCGCTGATGGAGGAGGTGAAGCGCTTCGTGTACAGCCACTACGAGGAGCACCTGGAGCCCAAGTTCCGCGCCTCCGACCTCGCCAAGAAGCTGGACCAGGCCGCCGCCGGCGACGCCTCCTTCTCCGACGAGGCGGACTGGGAGGCCACCTACTTCATCCAGCACCGGCCGAGGAACACCGCCGCCGACTTCCCGGAGGCGGAGATCCCGCCCGCGGCGAGGGCGGCGCTGGACGCGTACATCGCCCAGATGGTGACCCTGGCCGAGCTGCTGGCCGAGTGCGCCAGCCTCAACCTGGGCCTCCCCGCCGGCCACCTCCGCGACGCCTTCGCGCCGCCGTTCGTGGGCACCAAGTTCGCCATGTACCCGCCGTGCCCGCGCCCCGACCTGGCGTGGGGCCTCCGCGCGCACACCGACGCCGGCGGCATCATCCTGCTCCTCCAGGACGACGCCGTGGGCGGGCTCGAGTTCCTGCGCGGCGGGGCCGAGTGGGTCCCCGTGGGGCCCACCAGGCGCGCCAGGCTCTTCGTCAACCTCGGGGACCAGGTCGAGGTGCTCAGCGGCGGGGCCTACCCGAGCGTCGTGCACCGCGTCGCCGCCGGCGAACGGGGCAGGCGGCTGTCCGTGGCCACGTTCTACAACCCCGGCGCCGACGCCGTGATCGCGCCGGCGCCGGCGGCCGGGGAGGCGCCGCACCCGCAGGCGTACCCGGGGCCCTACAGGTTCGGGGACTACCTCGATTACTACCAGGGCACCAAGTTCGGCGACAAGGCCGCTAGGTTCCAGGCCGTCAAGAAGCTCTTCGGCTAATAAGCGGGGGCCAAAGAAAACATGGTCTCGTGTCTCGATCGTCGGAGGATTTACCTTTCGTTTCGTGCTTGCTGTTTTCGTTACTCTCTGCATTGGATTGCGTGTTGAGCTGACCAAATCCATCACTTAATTATGTCACATCCATTGGATATCTGGCTAACTAGAGTCAACTTCGAAAACCTATTGTTATCCCATATGATTTGTTAATTTTATATACAGGGATGAAATGAATATAAACCATGATTATTTTCGCCGCCCCGCGCGTTTGGGCACCGGGGAGATAGCAAGCTGACAGGCCAAACTTCTTTTTTTAGGCCTCTAGTTCGTTTCTTGAGGAATACACACCTATTTATACCGTAAATGGACAGTGTACATTGTAGCTTTTCTCTTACACTACGTTTGGATGTAGATATTGAGCTTCAGAATTCGGAATTGGCATTGCTAGCTCCTAATGCCACTGTTTTGATGGCGTGGAACTCGGAATTGGAAACCTCAATACCAGCCGGCATTCGTTCCACTCCCAAACGCGCACCCCCGATATCGAGCCGAGCCCCTCCGTATTCATCGGAATCGTCCTCATCCGCATTGTCTTCATTGCTTCTCTCTCTCTCTCTCTCTCTCGTGCGTGCAAGCGTCCGCACACGTCGCCGCCCATACGCCGCCACCGCCACTTCCCTCACCTCCCGACTCCAGGCTCGGCCACACCGCCGCGCGCCACGTGTTCAACAAGATCCTCCAGTCAGACGCGGTCTCCCTCTGTTGGCGAACAACCACGAGGCCATGGTGTCCTCTCCGGCAAGTAGCGACCTCGACGCCGCGGTCTCCTCTCCGGCGAGAAGCAACCTCCTCCATCCTCTCTTCTTCCTCAAGTTTGGTGGCCGAGATCCCTCCTCCAACCACTTCTTCCTCAAGTCTGGCAGCCGAAATCCCTCCGCAGCCGCATCATCCTCAAGGCTGGCGGCTAGGTGGCACCGCAATTACATCTTCCTCAAGGACGCCTTGGGGCCAACGTATGATGCCGCGGGAACGGGCGACACGGCCGCCGTGGGAACTGATGATGCGGGGGCCGCCACGAGAACGGCTACTGCGGCTTGTTCACCATCCGGCACTACGTCCTCACCTGCACCTGCCCTCGCCGAGGATCACCAGGCGCAGGTACATGGACTCCAACGTCGACTTGGCGGTGTCGATCATGTTGAGGCCGATGAGTTGAATTCTATCTTGCAATTCCATATACATCCAAACTATGGCTTTGGCATTAAGCTCATTTCAATGCCCAGACTGAATTTGTATTGAGCTCAATTCAATGCCAAGGCATCCAATATCTACATTCAAACACACCCTTAGTATCCAAGGTTTAAATCGAATCCACAGAGACTAGTGGAAATTAAGAATTGTTGTCAGAATTAAATATCTAGTAAAACCTTCTAGCGAATGAGTGAAAGCGTTTGTGAGAAAATCACGGTTGTGCCGATCGCCACAGAAATGATGGGCACAAAGGCTGATTTAGCGTTGCGAGTCATGAATTACCAGACAGATTAATAGAAAGCTCTGTGAGTCAGCCCTAGTCTGCTAGTTGAGATCGTAACCACGCAGTATAATCAAATAGCATCATAAATGAAATTACTTGGTTGTTTGAGTCCCTATGATCACTAAAAGGATAAAGGCTATCAGTGAGGTCCTTGTCATGAAGACGCATACACACCTCCACCTAGAACTCTACTCCCTTGCTAGTCATCCAACTTCACCCCTGTAGTCTGCATCTTGGCTCTCCTACTACCTGAGTGTAATGAATCAACTCCATGGTGTAAGGTATTCCGGCAAACTAAAGTGAATCCACCAATCTCCATGAACGAGCTAGCAAAGTATGCAACTATGATTCAAACAAGATCCAAGCACTAAGCCTAATCACCAAGTAAAGCCTCTAAATACTCAGCCTAGAACTAAGCAGTTGGATAAGCATATGTAAAACCAGATAAACAAGCAACCAAAACCATTCATATATGATAATACTTTGATATAGCACAAGATACATCACTATCCAGTAGGCCTACCTTGATGGATCACCTCAAGCACCAACGGTTCTTTACTCTCCAAGCCGCCAACCTTGCGATTGAAGTCTCGGCTAGGTTAGCTAAGCTAAACCTAGCAACTAGAGATCTTGAAGTACGGGGCAAAAAGCCCCGATGGCTCTAAACTCACATTTCTGTTGTCCCTCTACGGCTATCCCTCTCCACCATAGGGTTTCCTAGTATTTATATCTTCTAAGTTACAAAACCTAAACAACACTTGGGATGGCGGGGTGGTGCCAATCGGCACGAAGTCGGTGCTGCTCGGCACCAATCTTGTCTTGCTCGATCTGCTCTCCAAGTCGGTTCTGTTTCCTTCTGTAGCTTTTAGGTAGGCCTTGACGTCGTATTCATCTGAATAGAATCTCGCATCAACATTCCTAAATCTTGAAGCTCCTCTTTATCTCTTCGTGGTTGATATCTTCAAGTATTCTTATGTTTACTTCATTCTAGAAGAACTTCGCTGTGGGTTGAGCCTTCAGCTGCCAAATGTCCATAGTGCCGACCGGCACTATGATGTGCCAGTCGGCACACAGGCCTTTTCTGACGTATTTATCTCCTTCCAGGCCCAAGTCCGTTGTGGCGTCCATAATGCCGTCTATTTAACCTGATTCTGCAATATATAACCAAAACAACAATATATACAAATATTGAGGATTAGCAACAATAATGATATTGTTTATGCTCTAAAGTAGGATATTATTGGCATATAAAGTGTGTCTGAAATGATGCCAACAGTTCCCCAGAAGGATTCAATTCACCAAGGATTGAATGGCTTCCCTTGCTGTTACTGAAACCGTGTGAGAAACAAATTAATCACTGGCCTCCTCTAAAGTAGGATATTATTGGCATATAAAGTGTGTCTGAAATGATGGCAACAGTTCCCCAGAAGGATTCAACTCACCAAGGATTGAATGGCTTCCCTTGCGGTCACTGAAACCCTGTGTTCGGTTGAGCAGGGGACTGTAGCCCTCAGTGATATAGCAAGGATAACAACGCTAAGCAAATATCCATTGTACAGCAAACAACAGAGCAGAACAGGCAGAACACATATATAAAACAAATAAGTTTAGAGAACCATAATATCAGATAACCGTTGTACATGTATCCATTAGACAGGAAGAACCATTTGTATATATATCCATTGAAAACACATAAGCAAAAAAAAAAAATCGATTACAGCTAATGCTAGGCTTATAGCCAACATGCACTTTTGCTGGAGCATGAACATGCAATACGACATGAACCACATTGGCAAGAGAATCAGGAACATGAGAATCATGTGGGATTAAACATCAGTAGTATTGTGCTCACGCAGAAGCATAGCAAGGGATTTCTCAAGAGCTAAATTCCAAGTTGCTCTTGATTTTCCTACATAAACAAGGAATAAATATCAACAACAGAAATTTCAGAGCTATAAAGAGTAGAATTTCAGAAGCTTAGTGAAGAATAATCATTCAATCCAATCAACTAAAAATGCAGGGAAGTCTCAGACATAGTCTAGTGTCAAACTTACAACTAGCCTGCAACTTATTCTGTTGAGTTCAGGTAAACTACTACCACACCGCACTCACAATGCAATCACACAGAGGCGGGGAGACGTGATACCAACAATTGCAGTCCAAACACTGCGATGGCGAGGAGAAAGAGCAATGAACTGAGGAGTACTTTGATACTACCGTTAGAGCTAGCAGTACCACTGGAGTTTGCGAGAACTAAATTATACGCACTAATAATTACTTCAATTGACAACAGACTGAAGTGTTTGAGAGAGAACAACCACATATATGCTACTGCCTACTGTCATTCTCTAGGTCCGTTTGGATGTAGATATTGGAGGTCTTGGAATTGAATTGGGTTCAATACCAAATCAGCCTAGGCATTGAAATGAGCTCAATGCCAATTGCGATTGTTTGGATGTAGATGGAATTGAGGGCTAGAATTTAACTCAAGGGCTGAATCTGGCGATGGAACTCAACAAGGTGATGGAATTTTCGTGTTCTTATTCCACCATTGCGCTGCAAATTTCATCTAGTTTTTTAAAAATATTTTTGTTTTAATTTTTTCTTCAAATTTTCAAAAATTTTTGAATTTTGAATTCGAAATCCGAACCGGTTTTTTCGATTTTTCCGGTAACCGGTCCGGTTACCGACGGTTTTGCAATCATATTTTTATTTCCATTTTTTTAATTTTTTTAATTTTGAATTCAAAAACGGGACCGGACCAGTTTTTTCGATTTTTTCGGTAACCGGTCCGGTTACCAACGGTTTTGCAATCATATTTTTTTGAATTTTTAGTTCGAAAACTGGCAATGCGTGATGAAAACGCTCCAATGCCACTGAATTCAGAGGGTCGGGCCTCTGAATTGTGGACAGGGCAACTTAGTTATGTTTCAATACCATGGAATTGGGCCTCCAATGCCAATTCATAATTCTGGCGACATCCAAACACTGGAATTGGCTGAGCCCAATACCAATTCCTAATTCCAGCTCTCAATTCCAACATCCAAACGCTACATAAATGATTTTATAACCTGATCGGTGGTAAATGCCTTAATGTTTGTTATCTCACTATTGACTATTGTCAATAACTCAAGATGCTCCATCTTCAGTTTGCAAGAGGGAAGAAAAACAGAGAAATACCAAGAGCCCGATCGAGCCAAGCGATGACGAAGCAAATTCCTACACCACCTCACCAGGAGCTGCAAGCCTACGAAGGGCTGACCCCTACTTTAAACCGTCTTGACCACCAGCAGCTATAGGGATCTTCGTTGCTGCATCTTGGCTTCCTCTGTATTGTAGCAGTCTGTGTTTTTCTTTTGTTTTGTGCGTTTCACGGTTGATATCATCGTTGAAAAGAGGTGTGGTATGTAAGATTGATGATTAGATGGGTACTAGAGATAAAGAGTATCTTGGGTTTTTTTTTATAATAACAAAGGCATGTATTTTTGTTTTTTCCCGGTTAATGTGGTAATTTTTTAGAGCCAACATGGTGGTTTTCTTTTGTGGTCAGATGTATATAATAGACTAGCACAATGCCCATGCGTCGCAACGGGAAGAAAATGTCATCATCTGCAAATTTTAACCAAGTGACAGCCCTTACATGATATATTATAATAAGATCAAACATTTATTTGGTAAGTATATGAGATCAACTTCAAAAATTATGGAACTGGATGGAGTGGATAGAGGTTAAAATTTAGATGAATGTAGGAATAGAATGGGGTCAAACAAAGCTGAGATCGTTGAGATATGGATTTTATAGTGCTGACTGTTTGGTTAATTCCGAATATATATTAATTCATGGGATGTTTGTCATGGGCCTTGGTCCATGGAGGGCACTACATGGCCATTGTCTTTTGAGCTTGCGTGAAGGACACCTAGGCAGCAGGGCCTCATCGGCTCAGTAAAACTTATGGCCCAACACAAGAGAAGCATCTGGCCGCAAAAAAAAAAAAAAAAAAGAAAAAAAGTAAGAGGTGTTCGTTTTCCTAAAAAAAAAAGTAAGAGGTGTTCGTTTTCCTAAAAAAAAAAGTAAGAGGTGTTCGTGCTCCTCTCTCCAGTTCGCAATGGGCGACTTGGGGAGCTCGGTTTAGGGAGGGGAGAGGGGAAGCGGACGGCCAAGAGTGGGTGGAATCGGATCCGCTTGGCGTATTTTGGGTTAATCCAAAGGACCCTGTTGCAGGCGCGACACGTGGAGAAACAAATCTCAAAGCCATCGGTCGTCTTCCCGTCAAAAAGTGTTTTCTTTTCGATCCCCAAACTCCAGTGCCATCCTTCAAAACCGTCAGTTCGTCTCTGCCGTGAACCATCCCTGGAAACCATGTCCTGATCATTGACCGAAGCGATTGTGGGTTAACTGTGGGTACGTCAGACTCCCAACAATGGCTATCAGCCTATCATCGACTCGCATGGATCATGATCTGGAAGGCATGCCGACTCCAATCTAAAGAATTTTGCGATTTGAAGAAAGCAAAAACACGGCACAATCGGTCTTCGTCAAACAGATTAGAAGGCGCAGAACCAAACAAACTCACTACAGAGTAATGGAATCTTCAATCAAAGCAGGCGTGATGTTCGTTATCACAGTACAGTCGCGCGGCCAACAATCGTTTCAATAGCTTACTCCACATGCGAGGAATCAGCCATCAGCTCACTCGTGTGATGCGAAATTGCGGATGCCAAGGCTGTGATATGAGGAGGATCAGAAACTGCCGATAGACAGAAGGTTCAGATAAACGAGCAAGACGACGTTTTGACGTCCTTTGAGATAGTTTTAATTCTCCATGTGTCGTGTGTACCATAGGTCCTTCAGATAAATATATAGGACCCGGGTCCTACTCTCTCTGTTTAGAAATACAGTGTACATCTAGTTTTGTTTTAAGTCAAAATTTCTAAACTTTGACCAACAATATCTAAAAATATATATTATGTCAAAGTAAGATAGTTATATATTATGAAAGCTCATTACACGATGAATCTAGTAAACCCATTTTTATGTTGTCAAGCTTTAAAGTTTTCTAGATATTATTGATCAAAATTAAAAAAAAATTGACTTAACACAAAACTTGATGTACACTATATTTCTGGACGGAGGGAGTACATAATTTTCTTCCGGTGGGTGTGAAGGTCGGTACTGGCTCTGGAGAGAGAGGGAAGGTACCAGGAAGCAGATGGTGGAGGTATTCTAGCGTCTGCCCATCATCTCTCGTAATTAATTGGAGTATGACGACATTTGCTAGCAGAAGATACTTCCTCCGTCCAAATTAAAAAGCTTAGGAGTACATCGGAGCCGCCCGGCCAGCTAGATACTCTGCGTGTCGTTGGCACGAGAAAGGATAATACCAGGGCCGGGGACAATCACGTCATGGTCTTCACGTCATCGATGATTATGTCGGTTTTGCAGTATGCTTGATGCAGCGTATCATGCAAAAGATTTCGTCATAAGGGAAAAGTGTCTCCAAAGGGAACAATTATTTCCACGTGTCATGAATGTGAAAGGGAAAAAATTTTATGGCACTTGTGCTGCACATATATCACTGGTCATATTAGATTGATGTCACATGGCAATGTTATATTATGGTTGGATTGATTCATGCACCACCGCAAATCTAAGCCGCCCCTAGGAGGGTTTTGCTCACCTACTTACTTTTGCTTCAGTATAACACATACAAGTTACACATAATCTTCATATAGCCCCCTCGTAACTTTGACCGACCAATTATGTATGCTCTTGGCAAGTAAGTAACATAGCTCTAAATGATCTATCATAACCTGGTATTTCACAATATTGATAGAATCACACATGTATCATAATCATAAAAGCTTTTTCCCTCTACGATGCTTAGCATCATGGCTAGATATTTGCGTAGTTGGTGTTAATTAAACAAACTAGGTGCGAAAGAGCCTGTAGCCTAGTGGTTACAAGAGCCTCAGTAGCACTTGAGGTCCTGGGTTCGACTTCCCGTGTGAGCGAATTTTCTAGGATTTAACGGCGTTGTGCGTTCAGCGGAGGAGACGTGGCCATCGACAGCGAGGCGCCAGTGGTGACTTCGTCAACCTCAAGGATTTGCCGGCTCAGTATTCGAAGATGCTCATAGGAGTAGGTTTTGCATATGTGCGTTCATATGGGTGAGTGTGCGTGCGTTGTGAGTATCTCAGTTGTACTGTGTAATCGCAAAAAAAAAATAAACAAACTAGGTGATGCTACATTGATATAGATGTTAATTATGCTAATAAATGTTGGCAGCTAAACAAGAGCCACATTGATCGGTCAAAATTGTCAGGGAAAAAACTATATGCAACTTGCAGGTGTTAAACTACAGTAAAAGTACTTGCAGGCGAGAATATAGAAACCCCTAAGATGCAAGTGAGTATTTGCAATTTTTCATTTCTTTTTACCTAAAAATCCCTCACAGCGTCCGTGGCTGGCTCGGCTTCGGCAGTGTTGCCGAGGCTCCTTTTATATTTTTTATTTAATTATCTGTGCAGTGTCCCAAGGGTCACTGGTTTTTTAAAGAAAATATTCGTTTCCTAGGTTTTTTTGAAACATCAGTACGGGATTTTTTTTTCTTTCCCGTCTAACACTCCCTTACAAATATTTCCCTACTAGGGTAATTCTTAGTGAAAGTCGTTTCCCTACTTAGAGCAACTCCATCAGCCTAGCTAAATCTATTTAATTTGGTAAAAATGGAAAAAAGCAGAAAAAAACACAATCCAAGAGATTCTCCATCCGGCTCGCTAAGCCATTCGGCTCAGCATCCCTGAACTCCCGCTAGCTTTTTTTCCCGAGCGACTCCGCTCGCCATCCACGGCCTCCCGCCTGTGCTCCCGCGCTCGGTCTTGCCGCATCGCGGGGAGGTGGAGGAGGACGCCGCCTGCGGTCTCCGGCCTCCGAGCCACAGCGTGATCTCCTTGATCCTCTTGCACATAGGGAGGTGCAGATCCTCTCGCATTGTAGGCGGCGGCGGGGCCGAATCGGCGGCATCGGAGGTACTGGAGGCGGCGGCGGGCAGGGCCAACTGCGGCATGGGCCACCCGCTGGCCGGTGACGACGAGGGGGGGCGTCTTCCCGGCCATTGGTGTTCTACCTGCGCTCCGGGTCGCAAGGCGGCGATGGCGGCTTGGCGTCTGTCCTGTTCAACACATCAGCGTTCTCTCCTCCCCTTCTGTCCGGCATCACCAGCAGCCGGAATCCTCCAATCCATCACTCACCCACGGTCCTCGCCGGAAGAGCGCCATCTCCGTAGCTAGAGGGCTGGGGCGTGACGGCGCTAGGGACCAGTTCATGCTCGACATCATCTTCCACTGGCTGATGAAGCGGTACGAGGACCTCACCGACGACCCCGCCCTCGCCGCCGCCTTGTTCGTGCCGTTCTACGCGAGCCTGGACGGCGGGAGGTACCTCTGGAACCGCACCGCGGCGCAGGACGCGCTGTTCCCCACGCCGCACCACTACCTCCACCGCTCGTGCGTGCTGCTCGATCGTTGGTGCGCCGCGCTGCTGCTCGCTCGCCGGCCGCCGTGTCGCGCCGCTGCGCTGCTCGGGCGCTGTGCTGCTGCTCCTCACCCGCGCGCCGCGGTGCTTCTCACTCGCTGGCGCGCCGCGCTGCCGCTCGCCCGCGCTGCTGCTATTCGCTGAATTGTACCGCCCATGGTAGTTGTTCGGTGAATTGCTTCAGTGGTACAAGCTGACAGATCAAGTGGCTTCTGAATATAGAGAGTTTGTTTTTGAAGAGCCTGTTGGAGTACACTGAAATTTGGAAAGGGAATTCTGGCTAAATGGATAGCTAAATAGAAATATAGATAGGGGAATTTGGCTAGGCTCTTGGAGTTGCTCTTAGTTTCAGCATGTTCCCTAGAGATTTTGGATCTAGGAAAACAGCTGGGCGATTCTAGTAGTGAAATTCTTTTACCTAAAAATCCCTCACAGCCACACTATAAATAGGACCTTAGTCGCATAGCAGCTTCATCGCAAGGTGCAGTAGCCAGTTAAGATAGCCCAGCGAAAGCTAGCTAGAGCAAGTTCAACGAGGAGGGCAAAGGGTAAGGTCGATGGAGATCCCGGTGATTGATCTCAAGGGCCTCACCGGCAACGAGACCGAGAGGTCTCGGACCATGGCACAGCTCCACGAGGCCTGCAAGGACTGGGGTTTCTTCTGGGTACGTAATCAATCATTCGCCTGTAGCTTATTAGCGCTGCTACTAATACATGTGTGTGTTGGCTTGGCTAAGAGTTGATGCGCTTGCACATATGCATGCAGGTGGAGAACCACGGCGTGGACGCGGCCGTCATGGAGGAGGTGAAAGCGCTTCGTGCATGGCCACTACGAAGAGCACCTGGAGAGCAAGTTCTACGCCTCCGACCTCGCCAAGAACCTGCAGCACGCCGCCGGCGAGTCCTACGCCGACCAGGTGGACTGGGAGGCCGCCTACAGCATCCAGCACCTCCCCAGAAGCAACATCGCCGACTTCCCCGAGATCTCACCAGAGACACGGTCAGTACTACTGACGCCTGATATATATATATATATGGGCTTGTCCTCTTGATCCTCTCCTTAATTAGCAATACCAAGTCAATAACACCATCACTGACGCCTGATGTATGTGCAGCGAGTTGGTGGACACGTACATCGCTCAAACGGTGTCGCTCGCCGAGCTGCTGGCCGAGTGCATGAGCCTCAACCTGGGCCTCGACGGCGGCCGCATCAGGGACACCTTCGCGCCGCCGTCCGTCGGCACCAAGTTCGCCATGTACCCGGCGTGCCCGCGGCCCGAGCTGGTGTGGGGCCTCCGCGCGCACACGGACGCCGGCGGCATCATCATCATGCTGCAGGACGAGGCCGTGGGCGGGCTCGACTTCCTCAAGAACGACACTGCGGAGTGGGTCCCCGTCCAGGCCAACGCAGGCAGTCGGATCTTCGTCGACATCGGGGACCAGATCGAGGTGGTCAGCGGCGGGGCGTACAAGAGCGCCGTGCACCGCGTCGCCGTCGGCACCGAGGGCCGGCGGCTGTCCATGGCCACGTTCTACAACCCCGGCGCCGACGCCGTTGTGGCGCCGGCGAGGGACGCGCCGGCGTACCCGGGGCCCTACAGGTGGGGGGGACTACCTCGAGTGCTACCAGCGCACCAAGTTCGGGGACAAGGCCGCCAGGTTCACGGAGGCTAAGACGATGCTCGCTTAATAAGCTAAATTACCCTAACACAGCAGTCACTTGGCGTCACGGATTCCTAATCTCCTACTATCGCTATGTATTCCTGTTTGCTGGTTTCAGTTTTCTTATGTGTTGTGTTGTGATATTTCTTAAAGGCAACTGCCAAGTTGATCTTATCACTTGTACGGTTACGTACCGTTCAATAAAATTATCCTTTGTGTTGGTTTGATCCTAACATCAGTGTATTTTTGGTTTCTCCTAATACCTAACACCAATTAATTGCTGAAAGATGGTATACTAAGATTGATGTAACATCTAATTCCCTGTTCATACAATATTTTTTCAATTTGATTAGAGTGCTAAAATTTACTTACAGAAAACAAATTATTTAATTATTTTAGTTTATATTAAATTTATTGTTATATAATTTCTTCGTAGACTGCAATATTTTTTCTGTTGTGCGCCTGTTGAAAAATCGTAAACAAAAAAAAACGAAAAAACAAATAACGAGAACAAAATAATCTGAAACCTCTCGGGTGAAAGCGGGATCCTTAACACTTAAATAATTCAAAATTTTAATAATTCACAAAATATTCATGTCAGATTTTATTTTGTAACACCAATTCTAACGAATGCAAATGTTTAAATAGAAGTAATAATGGGCTGACATTGGGAGAAATTGGTGACAGTGGCCCACTTAGCCATGCCCAGTAAGGCCCATAGCAGCAACCCACATGGTCCGCAGCCGGCTTCTCTCTTTGTTTTACATGTTTCCAAGAGAGCCCCATAAACCTCCCCTGAATCAAAACATTAGGATCCAATAAAAAAAACCATCTCCAATAGGACTCTAAAACCACCCCTATATTTTTTCATAGCCCCTAAACTCCCCTCATTTGTAGCTACAAACAGGGGAAGAATTGAGACTCACATCTCTTCTTTTTCCTATGGAATTAATGTTTTTGTGGCCCCAAATGCTGATGTGGCCCAATCAAAAGTGTCTTAATCCATTTTTAGGGGAGACTGTTGGAGGAGGAGAGAAATTGCTCCTCATAATTTTTTAGTTGCTCCTAAAAATAAGTTTATGGGGCCAATTTTATGGCAGTCTCTTGGAGATGCTCTAACCATGTAAAGATTTATTAGGAGCTCATAGAAATATATAAAGATTTATTAGCACAATTTTACTGTAGATATACATTGTACTTTTTATTTAAAAATTATAAACAGGCCCACACTTGAGCAAATATTGTGCTCTCTTTATCCACAAATATAAGGGTTATTGAGTTCGTCTTAAGTCAATTTTTGGTCTTTGACCAAAAAATTTAAGTAATTTATAAAATTAAATATTTTTGTTATTTTATTCTAATAGTATGGTGGGTAATTTTTAAATCTTGTAGAGGTATTTTGTGCTATTTTCTTCTAGTAATGGTGGTTAATTTTTAAAACTTGTGAAGCACATTGTAGACAATGACAGTAGTTAGTACTCCTGATTTCTTAATATTTGAGTCCGTTGACTTTTTTCATTAGTTTGACTATTTGTTTTTAATGAATATTTGAGAAAATAGAAAAAAATATAAGTTAAGTGCTTTTGGTGATATATCTAATGATACTAATTTTGCTCTAGTAATTAATTACTTAAATATATATGGTTGGTCAAAATATAATGTGGAGGGTATTTATTCTATTTTTTCATAATAACAGCGGTGGTTTTTTTCTTCGATTAATGTAGTGATTTTCTAACCTTTGAGAGCGAATGCGGTGACTTTTTTATTGGCTAAATATGAAGTTAACAGATTGCAAGGTTATCGTCCTTCAGATACCTAAGTGCATACTTTGTTTTTTCAGCAAAATAAATGTATACTCTTTTGATTCCCCTCTGAATTAAACGAGAAATGAGATAACATCCTTGGCAAACCGTCAAGATGAATGTATGATCAAAAGCATCGCCCATAGTATGTATCTGTTCCACCATCCTGCATAGTACATGTGTTAACTCAAGTATACACAAGTCAAGATAAATGTAATCAAGTAGCTCATGCACTTGCAGCAATGGGCTGTGAATGTAACCTGGAGGATGATCCAGTCATGGAAGTCCTGCCACATTGTATCCGGGTGGTTGTTGCTGACGACGATCAGCACTTGGTTAAATGAGATATTCCTTTCAAAAATTAAAGGTTATTGATGAGATGTGGTTGGGGTTGCTTGAGTCCTTGTGCTTCAGCATGTTTCTCCTCTGAATTAAACGAGGAATGGAAGAGCATATTTCTCAGACAAAACGTTAAGATGAACTTCAAAAGCATCGGCCGCATGTTCACCCTTTCATACATGTTCGCGGTGCATCCAGCAGATGTCTTAACTCCTAACCCATGGATCCTAACAGTATACACATGTCAAACAAGCTGGTAGTAAAACTTGTGAATTGCATCCCAGTCCCTGCTACGTTAAAGGCTTTCAGTCTTCAGCATCACTCGCTGTGCACGTCCCCTGTCCTCATGAACGCGCCGCTCCCCGGCTTCTCAGCTCCTCCGAGCGCCTCCTAGGCTCCCGTATCTCCGGCGCGACCCCCGTCTCATCCGCCGGGTGGTCCGGCCGCAGCGAGTGGTACCGGCTGGCCTCCCTCCCGTACGACGCGCCGGCGTCGCTCCTGGACCGCGCCAGTGTCGCCGGCGCCTCCGCCTCTGCGTCTGGCGCCGGCACGCGCTCGCTGCGCCCGCCGCCGCGAGGCGTGACGGTGGTGACGCTGCTCGGCGGCGTGCGGTCGCACGACGACAGCGGCGTGGTCTCGTATGAGCGGTCGAGGTCGAGCACGTCGTGGGTCGACAGCCACCGCATCGCCTTCTCCAGGTACTCGTCGCTCGGCGGCGGCGGCGCTGCCTTGCTGTTGTCGCGGTAGCCGTGGCCGTGGCCGTGGCTCGAGTGGCTTTTCTTGCCGCCGCCCGGGAGAAGCTTCTTGAAGTTGCCGAAGAACTTGATCTTTCGTGTCCCAGACTTCTTCCCCGGCGCCGTGGTGGCCGGGGAGGCGGCCGCCGTCGTCGTCGACACCGATGCAGCAGCAGGGCTCCGCTCCGCATACCCGTAGTCGCGCGCCCGTGTGTCGCCGTCGCCGTCCATGGACTCGTGCAGCGGGGAGAACAGCGCGGGGTCGAAGCCGCCATCGAGGCCGGGGTGGCCGTACCGGAGCATGAGCTGCCTGGCCCTCTCGCTGGAGCGGAAGCTCATGCTCTTGCTGAGGTCCATGGCGGACATGCCGCCGCCCGCGAGAGCAGCAGCATCGTGCGCGGAGGACGGTGGGTGGACGACGTCGTCGCTGAGCTCGTGGCGGAGGCAGGCGTTCACCCACTTGAGGTACACGAGCTCCTCGACGTGCGCGCAGTGGTCGATGCGCAGCTGCTCGATCTCCCGCGTCAGCCTCTCGTTCGTCTCCCTCAGCTGCTTCGCCTCCTCGCCCATCTCCTCCTGGTGAATGCAGAAAAGGACAGGATTAGCATCTGGATTCTGGATGGCACCAAAGAACAAGAACTACAAGTTCAAAATGTTCCAATCACGCCTGGAACAAGCTTGACATGATTTGGCTGACACCATTTCGTGAAGCTTGAATACGTTTAGAGCAGAGCCTTTTGGTAAACCAACTACTACAAGAATCAGAGCTACATGCCCTCGCAAAAAAAAAAAAAAAATCAGAGCTACATGGATCCTGGAAACCGTATCGTGTTAGTAACTACTACTATGGTGCGTGGCTTTACTACACGTGATTCTTTCATCCGCTGAAACACCAGTCTTAGTTTTTTTTCTTTCTCTCGAATACGCAAGAGAGTAGCACATCTTTGTATTAGAGAAGAAAACTGGTGATATAGAGTCATTACAATGCAGAATGCTGTAGCGTCGCAACCAGTAGTACATGAGTCCATACAACCAGAGCAGGAGGGCCTAAAAGCGGAATAATCGCTTACGCAGACGACCTAAATTAAAGCTTTTCCCCCGGCAAGTATCCATTGGTTAGCCTTGTGCTTGATGTCTGCTGAAAAGGCCTGAAATCTGTTATAGCTACAGATCGGTGCAGGACCAAGTTAATTTGCATGAAAACACACAAGTACTGTTGATACTATTCAATTTTATCGCAACAGACACATCTGTTCTGCAAAATTGTCAAACAGATGTGGAGAACAGGAATGTTTTGCAAGAACTATTCTCCGTCGTTTTGACTTTTGAACATTTTGAAAGGGTATTATACGACCCTTGGAAAAGAGGGTATTGAGCGGTGCAGGGACGACTTTGATGACCAATACATGTACAATACTATACTGGCAGCAAGGAAACGTCATTGAAGTGGTAATCCAGGTGGACCAAGATAGACCAATCGGCAATATATATTCCGATTAAGATGGTCAAAACAACTAATGAATCGTATCGTAACATCATAGACTATTATCTAAAATTTCGTACTAGAGCAGCTCACAAATGTAGCTAGCTGTCTCGAGTATCGACCACTATGACAGAATTGCAAACCAATAATATTCAGCTGAAGACATGTGAGTTTTTTTTTTTTTGAAGTGGAAGACATGTGAGTTTTACTTAAACAATGAGAGGAAATGACATGTGAAACTTGCCACATGTCGTGTTCACAGATTGTCTATGTACCGTACACGTCATAAAAAGACATGGTGAAATGTTGCTGTCTCGACCATCATGCCCATTTTATGTTGTGTAAAATAATCCAAGTACTTGGGCTACGGTTAATTGTATGACAGTATGAGTCTGAGAAACAACGGCCAATTGGTCAGTCTTAGGGCACCCGCAACGTTGCGTTTGAAGCGAACATTGTTCGATGGACAGCGAACCGTAGACGTTGCTCGAACCGAACCAAGGGTGTCAGAAGCTAAATGCGACGCTCCAACTCGGTTCGGCCGGAAGCGAACCATGGCCAATAAAATATTATTCTTGGCACAAAGATGGGGACAGCAAACTTCACCAAAGTCGTGCGAACAGGAGCGGAGAGAAACGAGAAAAAGTATTTTACTCTGCTGTGGGACCTGTGCGGGACCCGCATACGTTACGGGAGCCGAACCATACGAAAGCGAACCGAACCGTGGTCAGACGGTTCGCACCAGCGTTGCGGGTGCTCTTACAAGGTTCCGCTAACCATGACTCTAGCATTGGTATAACAAACGCAGGAAGGAGTGGTCTAATTTGATAGGCAACCCTGTAAGTCAAATTAAAGCTGTGATAGTGACATTGCAAACTTGGCACAAATTTCAGCCTCTGCTTTGGTGGGCTTTATTCCCAACAAAAGGGAATGACAAAGGGCATCACACCAGCACAACTGCCAATCACATAAAACAGATCATTTTTTTTTGAGACGCATAAAACAGAGCATTGTTGGCACTATTCCAAAGCTATTCCTGAGTGCAGGAATAAGAATTTCTAAACATAAAAAACCATCCAGGACGTAATAAACTCTAATTTAGTTAGTATTTCCTAATAAATCTGTAAAACAACGTGTACTAGTAATATCGCCAACTGTTTGAATGTATTTCTCAACAAAAATAGCATACATTCATTCAACAAGGTAAATAAAAGGTTGCCAAAAAGTTTGAGTCGAAGGTAAGAATCAGGGGAAGGTAATTACCTCAAGGGCCACCAGATTGACAGGGGACGCAGCAGCCTGCTCTGCCTCCTGCAGCCGCAGCGCAAGCTCGATGTTCTGCACCTCTAGCGCGGCGTTCGCCTCCCGCAGCGCCGCCGCCTCCGCCGCCAGCGCGACGGCCCTCTCATCTTCGCCCCTCTCCATCTCCGCCACCTTCGCCTGGAGCGCCGCCGCCTCCCGCGCCGCCTCCTCCTGCTCGTCCTGCACCCGCGCCTTGATCTCGCGCAGCTTCTCCTTGGCGCGCGCCAGCTGCGCGCGCGCGTCGTCCAGCTCCTCCAGCTGCGCCCGGAGCCTCCCGTTCTCCTCCTGCAGCGAGGCGACCCTCAACTCCAGCAGCCGCGCCTCCGTGGCGGCGGCGGCGACGCGTTGCTCGAGCTCCCGCACCGTGGCCTCCTGCTTACGGAGGTCCTCGAGCTCCTGCAGCCGGCGCTCCAGCACCTGCTCGCGCTCCACCAGCGACAGCCACAGCTCCCGGAGCCGCTCGGCTTCTCGCCGCTCCTCCGCCTCCGACTGGCCGCGCTCTGTTTCGTCGTCGGCATTTGCGCGGACCTGTGTGGTCGCCACTCGCGCGACGATTACCGGCTCGTCGTCCCCGGCGCCGATCGACGCGCCGTGAATCACGTTTTCCAAAGACTCGTCCTTCGATACAGAATTGAACGAATCAGTCATGAAATTAGCATGATCATGAAACAGAGTCTTTGGATCGTGCACTCACCTTTGATGATAGGATCCTGAGACCATCATCAGGTGTGGGCAGAGCACGAGGCCTAGCTGCTACAAGAAACCCAAAGAAAAACAAAATCAAAACCACCATCAAATCGCACTTAAACATTGAAGCAGAAACTTAAGAAGATTGCAAATTGAGTTCTCGAACCGCGTACCAGAACTCGAGCCAGCCAGAACAGCCGCGGAAAGCGGCGGCCGGCGCGCGCGGCGAGGCCGCTGACCAGACGCGTGCATCGCCGCGAGGCAAACAGACACAGCCGCGGCAAGAGCTGCCGCGGAGATCGCGGCCGCGGCGGTGGCGGATTCCCCACCGTCCTCCGCGATCGCCATGGACCCTCTCCTTTCCCCGTTCCTGGTCCATCCAAGAAGGCGGCTGAACAGCGCGGAGAGCGAGACGCCGAGCAGGGTACGATCGACCTTCCCCGGATCGAACTGGAGGAAGAACCTGAGCCCTTCTCCCCCACCCTCGGCTCCTTCCATCCTGTCAAGACACCATGTTTTGAGCTCGGGCATGCTCTGCTCTCCCATCCCCCATGGCCAGGGGGCACCGAAACAGAGACCTTGAGGAGGAGGAGCAGGAGGCGGCCCCATGGGTATATATGTCAACGCGTACACCGATCCTCCTGGTCTGGTCAGAGGAGGAGAAAAGAAATACTACTAGAAGAAGAAATGGCGCAAAGGAAAATATGATTAAAAAGATGTGATTCCTTGGTGCATGGATGGGAGGTGGGTGCCGGGAAGAAAGCATCAAAGAGCCCCACCAGAAAAGCAGAGGCCAGTTTCGCCTGATCTCTTCCTCTATTGCGACGGATCGCTGGCTCTCTCTACGCTTAATTATTCGGCGTTGAAGCTGCCCCGGCGTTTATGTTCGCCAGTGAGGCGCGGAGATAGATAGGTGCTCGGAACTGGTTGTTGTTGCATGACGTGGGAATTATCGGCTGGTTCCCACGAATTTCTGCTGCTTTTTGGGGAAAAGTTTCAGTCGGTGCAGAAATGACAAAGAAAAAAAGGTGTTGTAGGAGCTACAGATACAAGTGGTGCCGTCATCACAAGTTAATGAGGAAATGCAATACAGTGGGTCAGAAAACCGTGTACTACTACTCGACGACGTACTTTGGCATGTGTTTATGACGATCCACGCTACTTGACACGAAGGACTGTCAGCGGTTGATCACTACTGTTTTGTCATAACACGGACGAGTCTTGTTGATATGCAAAGCCATGTAGCTCGGAATCTCCGAGTAAGAAAACAGAGAGGCGTGCTGAATGCGTGGGCTACAATATCCAAATGACAAGTGTGTGCCAGGCAAACAGAGATGACATTATTCTCCTGCAATCACAGCACTTATCCCCACTATAGAATACCGGATATATTTCCACTGTTTTGACCACATGAGCACAGTTCTGTGGGCTGTGGCAGTTATACTAGTAATAGCCTAGTATGGAATGGTGCCGGTCCCGTTCTTCCGTTATAGCCCTTGCCTTTCCCAATTTCTTCTTTCTTTCAACCCACATGACGTATCTGCCAAGGTATAGGAAGGAATACAGCTCAAATCTAGGCGTGCGCCGTGCTCTACAAAACATTATCCAGTAGCAGTAGTAGATTAGCAAATTCGCACCCCCATGATTTTGTTTTGCAGCAGCCGCGCGCCGCGGTTTTCATCATGTCACGGTTGAAGCAGCAGGGTCAGACCCAGAAGCAGCAACGGCCGGCCCCCGAAATTTTGTCACGGCCTCCCGCGATCGTGTAATAAGCGACGAGCTCCAGACAAAAGCCGCTACGGCTATACTATGCTCGTGTCTTTCGTGGCCGTCTTCGCTCCCTTTTTTTCGTCGTCCCCTGCCGGGCGCGCTCGTCTTTCGTGGCCGTATCCCTTCTCCCTTTTCCTCTTCCCCGGGGTGCTGGACGCGCGACTTTCGTTGCGCCCTCGTCACACAGCGTGAGCGGCGCGTGACCCCATGGTTGCTGTTCTCGAGGGCGATCTGCGTGAGCCACTGTGTCGTGTCACTGAAAGCGAGGGAAAGGCGCAGGCAATACGCTCGAGGTCATTCGTCGCCGTGGTCTCCTCGGGCTCATCAACGGTCGATGGAGTTCGCTTCCCTCGTTAGCTTGCCATCCGCCTGGAGCTCATGGTCGTCGTCGTCTCACGGCCCCCTTAGCCTGGAGCTCGTCGTGTTGTCTTCCTCTCTCTCTCTTCCACCTTAGTTATTTGCTCGCTGACCTGTCGATCAATACGATCAGTATTGGGTTTGCTCTAACTCGTAACTTTTGTAGCTTATCCGCTGTAGGCACCGTCGATCGCCCATCTACCGTCCCCAGCTCCGACACGAGCAAAAATTTGAGCACCTATAAAGCAGGAAGCTTGTCATATTAAACAACTTACCTGATCATTAAAAAAACATCGATAATCTGACCTCTCAAAAACCATGCATACAATTGATGTCAATACTCATCACCAGCTAGCAGCGCTCTCATAATCTAATCGTTTAGCGCATGACCAGTCACTCAATTAGCCAGCTCCACTAGATATGTCAACACTCTGCTCCATCATGCGGTTGCATCGTGGGCAACCCTCCGGCCCATGCCCCCGCACTCAATCGGCGACGCTGGCGCGGTCCCGTGTATCAGAATTTAAGTAATTAACGCATTCATAAGATACATTTTATTTAGTGAATGAGTGAAGTGCCGTTTTTCTGATTGATGAATTGATTGTCTGGATGTCAATACCTCCTAAAAAACGATCCTTGATTTTGGGAATCTTCAACAATTGAAATCCTAGCGATTGAGGCAGTAAACCTTAGCGAGGAAGTCGCATGGCGGTCGTCTCGCGCCACCGCAGCGGAGCAGATTGATGTAGTTCGGCGATCCTGTGTGGAGTTCGTGCGAAGCCGTTTGACTGGAGCACGTCGATGCCGGGGGTAGGATCGCTCCGCCACTGGTTGAACGCGCCGCAGTGCGGTGACTACGCCCTGAGTTTCGGACTGGGTCAGGTCCGCATATGCGAGGAGAATTAGCTAAATAAAAATTAATTACTGGAAATGCTGACTGCTTTGGGATTTGTGCTACAATTTGGAGAAAACTCCACTGGAGCAGTTCTCTAACAAATTTTATAGACATTTTTATTGAAGAAAACCCTATTCTGATATTATAGAATTTTATTTGATGTAGCTTACAGTATAGGCTCCAACCTATTTGTAACTCGGGTGCGTTGATACGCTGTGGTGTCCTTTATGCTTGAATTTCCTCGAATACTCTTGCTGTCCCAATAACTTAATTGATCATTCGAAATTTCGGACATCTGATTGATAGCATCTTTGACCATGGGCCAAAACCTTCCAAAAACACTCCACGCGGAACAAATCTAGAAAGACGCTGCACGAAACAGACGGAAGGATTGAAGAGCGCACAAAAAGATCAGACACACAGAAATTGACTTTGAAAGCGCAAAAGATCATACTCCTACATTTTTTTTTTTGAGGAGAAGATCATACTCCTACTTTTTTTTTGAGGTGCCGATCATACTCCTACATACACGACCGTTCAAACGATCCACTGAAACATCTGAAACGCAGAGCCCAGCCCTCCCTGAATTTGGACTGATCAAACGACCGCTTGAGCATTTCGTGTCAGCCCAGCCCATTTACGAAACCTAGACGACACTGCCACACGGGACCGGCACACGGCGGCAGGTGTGAGTCACGCCCCCGGCGCCCTACCTCACGAAAAGCGAACCATATCCACGCCGCGTGGGACCACACCCAATCCCCATCTGCCACGTGCCATATCCGGGATACCCCGGCTCCAAGCCGCTCGCTCCCTCTGCTCTGCTCCTCCTCTCCTCTGGCCTTGCACTCGCATCCTCCTCCCTCTCACCAGCTCCGGCCACCGAGCAATTCTACGCTGCGAGCGGAGAGCCACGCAGGAGAGGAGACGGCGGCGGCGCGTGGGGCGCAATGGGGCTCTCCGGCGCGACTATCTCCGCGTCGCTCAGTTGCCGCGGCATGCCGCGCGGGGCGGTCGGTGGCGGCGGCGGCGGCAAAGCGGGGAGGGCGGAGGCCGAGCGGTGGCGGCGGGCGGGGCGCCGGTACGGAGGTGGTACGGTGAGGTGCGTGGCGACGGAGAAGCACGACGAGAAGGCCAGGGTCGCGGTCGGGGTGGAGTTCGCCGACGAGGAGGACTACCGCAAGGGCGGCGGCGGCGAGCTGCTCTACGTGCAAATGCAGGCCACCAAGCCCATGGAAAGCCAGTCCAAGATCGCTTCCAAGGTAGGTACTGCTAAATTATGATTCCTTTGCCTCTCGCAAATCATTCCATGAGCATGTTTTATTACTGATCACGATTATAGACTTCATCCCCTTTTGATTCTTAGAACTAGTATAATAGTATTTGTGAATTACTACTGGACATCATCATCGTGCTTCTACGGTTAGATTGACATGCATGACAAAGTACCGTGAATAAATTAAGACACGTAGCTCTTTGGCATCTTGGAGACTGGTGGTACAATCGTACAAAGATTTTTACATCATTAATGCCTCAACAATCGAGGTAGACCTTTCTCAAGAGAAACCATGACCACGTATGTTAAGGCAGTGTTCTAAAACATAATACTAAAATATAGCATCAATCAGTTAAGCATAATGCGATCACAATGGTCGTTCGTCACTGCGTACCTCACGTGCTTCTCCCCAAAACTTCTTTTTAGGGGAATGCTTTGACAACTTGGGACAACTTGGGATAATGTTTACCTCCCCCACCGGCCCACCCAGCATTTCAGATTCTAGATCCATCGCCATATTTTCATGTAGCCTAAGATTTCTAAAACACATTTCATTCTGAAAACGGTTGTATCTTCCTAGTAACTATTGCAGTCTCTCCTGTGTGATCAAAATGCACATCATATTGTACCAGTACGTTTTCTGTCTATTTTGACAAATCAATAAAGGACCAGTCTCGAACTGACCCTGTTGTGTCACTAGAAGCAGGGCTATATGTGTGGCCAGTTGGGACAAAGACCGTTCCAAGAATATGAGTCACAGTCATACGTTCTATAGTAGGTTGTTTGTACAACATGATAATCATTTTTTCATTTCACTCACTAATTCTGCTCGCAATCACCGAGTCTAATGTCATGTTCAACTTGCTTTAAAGTAGTCAGGTGACCCTGTTCTCACAGTCTAGGCACAGGGAGTCAGGGACTACCCAAAATTGCCATGTCCCATGACCTGATCCAGAGCTTCCGAAACAGGACACACCTGGGCTTTGTTATCAGCCTCCTTGGATTACCCAAAACTTCACCTGAAACCTTTTTGTTTCTCAAGTGCAACACAGTAATGTTGGAATTATCGTGTTACTGATTATACCGAAAATCTCTAAAGTTATTTTCAGTTTTTCATGAAATATGACATATATACTTAGTTTTAAAATGTATAGATGCTATTGGCGTAGACACTATTTTGTGCTATTTACACTTCAGGTACATGAATATGTGGTCTCATTCTTTGTTTGCAGCTGTTACCCATATCTGACGAAATACTTGATTTGGTTATCATTGGCTGTGGTCCTGCCGGCTTATCTCTAGCTTCAGAGTCAGCTAAAAAAGGGCTCAATGTTGGCCTCATTGGCCCTGACCTTCCATTTACAAACAACTACGGTGTGTGGGAGGATGAGTTCAAAGGTATTCTGTCACTGATAACATCTTTGCCAATATAATTTGACATTATGGATTATCCAAAATGAAAATCAACAGCCTAATGATACTTTTTCTGTTTTGCTGTCCAGATCTTGGTCTAGAGAGCTGTATTGAGCATGTCTGGAAGGATACCGTTGTGTACCTAGACGGTAACAAGCCGATACTGATAGGCCGTTCTTATGGCAGGGTGCATCGAGACTTACTGCATGAGGAGTTGCTGAGAAGGTGAATTTTCACGCGTCAGCTTAGGATTCAGAACTATCTGTTAACAACCAACTTGATATAATATGATTGACATTGGTATAACAGTGCTTAAACCTATAACAGATGTTGTGCTGCTGGCGTCACGTACCTCAACTCCAAGGTGGACAAGATCATAGAATCGCCAGATGGACATAGAGTTGTCTGTTGTGAAAGGGGCCGTGAGATACTTTGCAGGCTCGCCATTGTTGCTTCCGGTGCAGCATCTGGTAGGCTCCTAGAGTACGAAGTTGGAGGTCCCCCTGTCTGTGTGCAGACTGCGTATGGAGTAGAAGTTGAGGTAAACAAAGACTCAAGAAGCTGTTCCTTTCAGTTCGTTGTTTGCTGCACTTCAGTATTAGTTGTTTGTTCTTTCAGTAAAATTTGGAATTTGCAGGTGGAAAACAATCCATATGATCCCGGCTTAATGGTTTTCATGGACTATAGAGATTGTTTCAAAGAGAAATTCTCGCACTCAGAACAAGAAAATCCCACTTTCCTGTATGCTATGCCTATGTCATCCACACGAGTTTTCTTCGAGGTCCGCACGAAATTCTTGTTACTTCAGTGACTGTCCAACCACCAGCACTTCATTCACAGCTTCTGACTAAGTACTTGAACACAGGAAACATGCTTAGCTTCTAAAGATGCGATGCCCTTTGATCTTCTGAAGAAGAGGTTGATGTATCGGTTGGATGCGATGGGAGTTCGTATCCTTAAAGTTTATGAAGAGGTAAGAAGTGAAGAGTTGATAGTATTTTTAGTTTGTATTTTTAAAATCAACTGAATTTTTTAAGCTCGATTTCAGGAATGGTCCTATATTCCTGTTGGAGGGTCCTTACCCAATACAGATCAGAAAAATCTTGCATTTGGCGCTGCAGCAAGTATGGTGCATCCTGCAACCGGTACACACGAACCCTCAAATTCAACATACCTTTACTTCCTTACATATATTGACATCGTCATAGAATATTCATAGGTTACTCAGTGGTCAGATCTCTGTCTGAGGCTCCGGGATATGCTTCTGTGATATCTGATATATTAAGGAACCGAGCTTCTGCACAATATTTGCCAGGAGGTTCTCCAAATTATAGTCCATCAATGCTCGGTAAGCACTCTTCTAGTCTTTACTCCAATTGACGTATTTTTACATCTCTTAAAGAGAATCCCAATTATACCATACGAGGCTCCACACGTAAATTAGCAAGACATTCTGCCACTAATTAATTGGTGTCTGATGTTTCAGCGTGGAGAACACTATGGCCTCAAGAAAGGAAACGTCAACGCTCGTTCTTCCTTTTCGGATTGGCTCTAATAATCCAACTGGACAATGAAGGCATTCAGACATTCTTCGACGCCTTTTTCAGAGTGCCAAAATGGTAGCTACACACTTAAAATGCAGTGTACTGAAGATTATCATTTCCACCAATGTTTTGATGGCCATTATTTTCCTGGACAGGATGTGGCGAGGATTCCTGGGATCGACTCTTTCGTCAGTGGATCTCATACTATTTTCTTTCTACATGTTTGCGATTGCGCCAAACAAACTGCGAATGAACCTCGTCAGACATCTGCTCTCTGACCCGACTGGCTCGACAATGATCAAGACCTACCTGACCTTGTAAAACCATCTCACCAGTCCACAGAAACGCTAGATGTTGTACAGTTTTGTAGTTGTACATAACTTAGAGAGGGTGCTGGGTTTACTTGGGATGCAAGAATAATACTCCTTCAGTTTTCTTGGCGATGGACAGAATTTCTGAAGGGAAACGCTGGTGCTGCAATAACAAGCAGGGAATCAGCTGTTGGTCAAGGATTCCTGCGTTGGCCAATTTTAGGCCTTCCGTTTCGTTTGTTATCCTTTTCTGCATCGGCCATATTTGACGCCCTTATTTTAGGTTGCTACTTTTTCTACTGATAAATTCATCCAAATGCTAAAAGAGAGAAAGTGTAAGAAAAGGAATGTGCAAGAATAGTATGAGGCGCGTTTGGCACAGCATTTAGCTGCAACGACGCAGAGGAAGGGGGGCAGGCCAGTAGGAGCGAAAGGTCTGAGGCAAAGGGCGAGAGGAGGAAGAGCAGCAGGAGAAGAGAGAGGAACGACAACGTCGTCTCTCATCCTCGCTGCCTCCCTTCCTCCTCCCCTACGCCGCCATCCACACACCCATTGCCTGACCCACTGACCGGTCGGTCACCGGCGTTCATCTCGGTCGTTTGACGTTGCCGCGCGCCGGCGATCCTTCACCAGGTGCGATGCAAGGACCCCTGAGCCCGGACCTGGTCTCGTCGCCGCCGGCGATCCTTCACCAGGCGGCGTCGACCATCGTCGTGGCCGTCGACCGGGACCGGAACAGCCAGCTGGCCGTGAAGTGGGTGGTGGACCACCTCCTCTCCGGCGCCTCCAACATCATCCTCCTCCACGTGGCCAACCACTACGCAGTCAACCGTACGTTCGCTGCCACTGCCATTTACATTGTCCATGCATATTGTCTCCCTGGATGCAACAGTGCTTGAACTCTGTTGGTTTCCAATTAAATTGCGCAGATGGGTTCGCCACGGCGGAGATAACTCCGGCCGCGCTGGAGGCTGAGATGAGAGAGATCTTTGCCCCCTTGAGAGGATTCTGCAGTCGGAATGGGGTAAGATTGGTCGTCGATCCATATATGTAATATGTTGAGATTTGTCATGCTGCCTGCTTATGTCAAGACGATTTGCATTGGCAGGTGCAAGTCTCGGAGGTCGTTCTGGAAGAGGCAGACGTGTCCAAGGCCATCCTAGAGTACATCACTGCAAACAAGATCCAGAGCATCGCGCTCGGCGGAAACAGCAGAAATGCATTCACCAAGTATATAGTAACTAATAAAATCTCCATTCCTCGTCTTTAATTTCGGAACAATTTCATTCACCTCTATCGATTGGGTCAGGAAATTCAAGAACGCGGACGTGCCGTCGGTCCTGATGAAGTGCGCGCCGGACTACTGCAACATCTACGTGGTGGCCAAGGGCAAGTCCGTGAACGTCCGGCTCGCCAAGTGCGGCGTCACCGGCGACGTGTCTCTGGACTCCGAGTCCCTCAAGTACTCGAGGCGGGGCTCCAGGGGCCACCTGCCGCCGGCGACGCCCGACAACTCTTCCCGTCGCTCCATCGACAGCCGCACCGTCCCGGAGCTGACCACCCGGCCGCCGTTCCGCGAGCGGTCGCTACCGTCCTCGTCCAGCAGCAAACTGGGCAAGCTGGACGACGGGTCGTCGTCGCGGTCGACGCGCCGGTCCAACTCGCACGACTCCCTGTGCAGCGACCTCGACTTCAGCCAGAGCGGGCGCTTCTCCGTGGGCGACTGCTTCGCCGACAACCTCGCCGAGCTGTCCGCCGCCTTGCTGGAGCCCATGTCGCCGGCCGGCGGCGGCGGCGGCGGCGGGGGGCAGCGCGACGTGGAGGGCGAGATGCGGCGGCTGCGGCTGGAGCTGAAGCAGACCATGGACATGTACAACGCGGCGTGCCGGGAGGCCATCAACGCGAAGAAGCGCACCAAGGAGCTGCAGGCGCTGAAGCTGGAGGAGGCGCGGCGGCTGGACGAGGCCCGGCACGCGGAGGAGGCGGCGCTGGCGCTGGCGGAGATGGAGAAGGCCAAGTGCCGCGCGGCCATGGAGGCGGCCGAGGCGGCGCAGCGGCTGGCCGACCTGGAGGCGCAGCGGCGGCGCAACGCGGAGGTGCGCGCGCGGCGCGAGGCCGACGAGAAGGTGCGCGCCCTGGACGCCATCTCCAGCCACGACTTCCGGTACCGCAAGTACGGCATCGACGAGATCGAGGCGGCCACGGAGCGGTTCGCCGACGAGCTCAAGATCGGGGAAGGCGGGTACGGGCCCGTGTACCGCGCGTCCCTGGACCACACCCCCGTCGCCATCAAGGTGCTCCGGCCCGACGCGCACCAGGGCCGGAAGCAGTTCCACCAGGAGGTGGAGGTGCTGAGCTGCATCCGCCACCCCAACATGGTGCTCCTCCTGGGCGCCTGCCCCGAGTACGGCTGCCTCGTGTACGAGTACATGGAGAACGGCAGCCTCGAGGACCGTCTCTTCCGGCGCGGCGGCACGGCGCCCATCCCCTGGAGCCAGCGCTTCCGCATCGCCGCCGAGATCGCCACGGCGCTGCTGTTCCTGCACCAGACGAAGCCGGAGCCGCTCGTGCACCGGGACCTCAAGCCGGCCAACATCCTGCTGGACCGCAACTACGTCAGCAAGATCAGCGACGTGGGCCTGGCCCGCCTCGTGCCCCCCGCGGTGGCCGACAAGGTCACGCAGTACCGGCTCACGGCCACGGCGGGCACCTTCTGCTACATCGACCCGGAGTACCAGCAGACGGGGAAGCTCGGGGTCAAGTCCGACATCTACTCCCTCGGCGTGCTGCTGCTGCAGGTCATCACGGCCCGCCCGCCCATGGGCCTCACCCACCACGTCGAGAAGGCCATCGACGCCGGCAACTTCGCGCAGATGCTCGACATCACCGTCAAGGACTGGCCCGTCGAGGAGGCGCTCGGATACGCCAAGCTCGCGCTCAAGTGCACGGAGATGCGACGCAGGGACCGCCCGGACCTCGCCACCGTCATTCTGCCGGAGCTCAACCGGCTCAGGAACCTCGGCCACGCCTACGAGCAGACGCGCGCCAGCATCGGGAGCAGCGGCAGCGGGGAAAGCGCCGGCCACGTGCAGGCGAGCTTGCCCACGGTGGAATGTGGCTGGCGAACGGCCGAGAGCTAGCGACGGTGCGCGCGCACGGCGGCGCTCCGCACGCCCCGTGTACGTGGCCCTGTCAGTTAGCAGCTTAATTAGAGAGCGAGCCAAGTCCATGGCCGTCGTTTGCCTGGTCTTTCTTGGTGTAATGTACAGTTCTGTTGATGAGAAATACAACCTGTCTTGCAGTGCACCTACCTCTCTATCATCAACTTATTACGTACTGTCTTCACTTAACACACGATTTTACATACGGGCACGTTTGAGACCGGAACAAAACGTTCAAGTTTTTGACGACATTCATACCCATAAAGTTACAAATACTGGCCCCTCACAGTCTATATAGACACCTAACCTACTCACATGCTTACAACTATCAGAGCAAATATACGAAGGATCATGGTTTACAACAAATAACCTATGAAAAACTTCTACCGGATCCGGTAGTGGGAGGGAGCTTACGCTGTCTGTTCGGTTCCAGTTGGGTTTACTGTGCATCAGGTACTCAATGAACGCAGGGTAGGTTTTGCTCACTCCGTAATTATTGTTCAGTCACAGTTGCCGGACCTACGAAGAGTTAACACATAAAAAAATATTTTCATCTACTGTATGTTATTATCTTCGTCCATCCATAGGGTAAAGTAGTATATAATCTGGACGAAGTATATACCTTAACTTGGTGCAGTCAGATGATCTCCACTACCGATTTATTGTGATGATATATATAAGCATTAATACAATGCTCTTGTTGGCATCCCGTTACCACTATAACAAAAAGAAGAATAGTTAAATCTTCTCCATCATGGTGCCTCATCGATGTCGCAACAACAAGAAGCTGAACAAAGATTCCATGATCAAGCATAAATGCATAATGTATGCGTCGTGCATCACATTTGAAGGCTATGTCCAACAGGGTTTTTGATAGGTAAGGCCACTGCAGCAGTTTGTTATTTCTATGACGAGCTCACGTGAACAAAGATAAATGCATAACAAACAAAGTTCGCTAGACCATCCTATACTTGGGTTAAGTTGTTAGTTGGCGTTTGTGTTTAGAATATAGATGCACCTATAATTCAAAAAGAACCTAAAAGTAGAATGTAAATTATATTTTATGAAAAATGGATTTCAGCACAGTGCATGCCCTATACAAGTTACAAACAACGTGGGAAATTTTTTACTGTTATCTGAAAATTCAATCTTCATTTGTGTAGTCAAAATTAACCGATTCCTGTGCTAGAGAAGGCAAGTCACAATCCGTCATCAGTCATAAGATAGTCCAAAACTATCATATGTAAGCAATACAGGGCTACTTCACAACAAAAAGTAAGCAATACAGCCGGGCTAGTATCTTACTCTTAAATCTAAGCACCAAAAGTTGAGGTCATGCAAGAGGTACCAAAATTCAAATCATTCTAAGTAGGGAAACTATATCATCCCTATGCTCCCATTACTCTGGGAAGTTCACTCTTGATCACATACCAAGTAATTTAATACTGTAGTGTTGGTGTTGGTGTCACAGAAGGGGAATCATTCTAAAAAGGTAGGTTTTTGCTGACGCGGTCATCTTGCAAGTATATTTGTAGCTATATATAAATGAATCTTTTTGTTAATGTGCAATCATGTTCCTTGCTATACATGGTAGAACTTCATGATGGTCATGCATGTTTCTTGCAAGCTCGAGTGCTTGCATACTCCCCAGCCGTGAGACACCTCCTTTGCACTGATTAATATAATTTTACGCCAAATGAAAAGGAGAAATAGTCTCTCCATGTTGCACCATCGATATTGTAAGAAATTTCAAAAGCAACCAATGACCTTGCATTACAGACAACTAAATCACTGTTGCTGATGACACCGTCTTGCAAGCTGGCTCATTAGATCATATCTGTGATACAACAATTCTAGAGAATTGTTCAGAAAACCTCTCCTTCATGCATGCTTACACGCGTACAATTCCCAACTTCTGGAGGTCTGATGATTGTGGGAATAACACTAAATAAAGACAAGTTTCAACCTGTATCAGGAAGTTAATAGTCTGTTACTGGAGAAATAATGAGTCAATCCACCATGACAAAAAAAAAAAGGAACTCTTTGATATCATCAAATAGCAGGTGCATCTCGCAAATTGGGTGGGATATAATTGACATGTACCTTAAATGCAACTAACATCATCCCAACAGTTTTACTAACACACAAAATTTAAAGGTACATAAGTAATGGTTGTTGGCATGTAGCTTTGTCATACTGCTGGTCGAGCTATACTGGCTAGGACTTATAAATTGAACTGAAACGAAACTATTTGCATGGTGGGTCGTTTTGAGTACTGGGAGGATGCTTACATGACATATTGTTGCATTTTGGTACATATCTGTACATATTTTTTTCTTGAGGTTAAAAATGGTTGGTACTCGATAAATAAAATAATGCACAGAAAAACCTTAAAATGACAAAGAAAAAAATTAGCTACCAGTTCATCACCGAAATATTAGAAAGAACTGGGAACAATTTACCTGCGTAGTTTTTATTTCACACACAAACATAACAAAAATCATAAATATTGAAAGGTTAAAATTTACTTTTATGCTAGTGTACACCCAACCGATGGTCGCATATGAAAACAGCTGTCAGAAACTAATTCATTTTTTAAAACAAAAGTATAGCAGGAATTAATTTAAATTAAAGGTTTATATTATCGGACCAAGACATATGAAGTATATAGTTTTCTCCGTTACTGGAGAAAACATGTTCCCAAAACATTTCAAGTGATTGTAGTTTTGCCCATTTCTCTAATACGCTAGTACTTTTTGTAAGGGCCTCTACCCAACTAATTTTTTGGGTATGTTATTTTATAGCAACGGGGACATGGATCGAATGAATTGCAGATGATGGCCATACCAAATCAAAATACCTAAAGTGCACCTGAAAATTTGTTACTGTCGCATACACCTCCGAGATCGGGTGCAGTGGACTTTGAACCAGACACTACCTAGGATGGAAGAGTTATAGTATCGAGACCATCATTAGTTTGGAGTTTCCTTGGCTTGTATTAATTCTACGCCATATATTTGATATGCCGATTCTAGGACAGTACACCAGATAAGCAGCCATAATTTGTTCAAACACGATTAACGTTCCAAATAATTAATGATGTCACGAGCTGGATACTGTTTTCCATGAACAAATATGTGCTATATGATTGGAGAAAATAACGTGAACAAATTGCACAGAATATAATAGATATATAGGTTAAATGCAACTAGCACATCGTCCAAAAATCTTAACTAACACAATATAACGTATGTAAGTATACCCTCTCCAAATTGACCCTAATTTTGTCAGGAACTCATGACATATAACTGGACCGAACGTAGTTCATGCAATACCTAAATATATGGCATGTCCAGAGTTTATACTAGGGTAAGTTTTCTGCTTTTCCTCCATCTTTAACCACTCCCACCCAAGCAGTTTTATGGTTATATATTCCTATTTCGAGGAAAACTCTACATCTGGTCACAGAATATGGTTGTTGGCAAGTGGCTTCATCAAAATGGTCGAGCTACTCGAACTTCTAAATTGAAACTGGATACACAACTATGTGGTGGGTTGGTCTTCTCTTGAGGACTGGGAGGTTACTTACATGACGTATGATTGCATTTTGGTACGTGCCTATGTATATAGTACATGTCTTGTTCCGAGGTAAAAAGTACTCGATATATAAAATAAAGCACATGAAAACCTAAAACATCGCAAGAAACAGTTAGCTCAATTCACCACAAAATTTCAGAAGGGACTGGGAAAAGCAATTGATTGAGCAACATAATTTTCACCCATGAGCGTAACAAAACTAAATCATATGGAATAATGGACAGATGAAAAGCCATTTATTCTTACGTAATTGACACCCTACTGAATGCTTCTTAAGCCAACAGTTATCAGGAAATAAAACTGAAATTTAGATAGAAAGTATAATAGGAAACTAATTAAAATTAAAATTAATATTATCTGAGCAACAAGATGTAGAAAGTATACTGACAGGAGAATAGAGGTTCCAACAGCAATCGTTTTCACCATGATATATTGACATTTCAAATGGTTGTATTTTTGCCCATTTGTCTGTTATGCAATTTTTTGGTCGCACCAACATCTCTTTTTCTGTAACTTCATAGCAAGAGACATTAATGGATTGCAGCTGATGGTCGCACCAAATCTCGATATATTCATTTCTCTGCCTCTATATCAGCATCATTAAGTCAAGATGATTTACTGAAAAGTGAGAAGATATCATGCTTATAGCATCTCCAGAAGATAAACTCCCCTTAAAGAAAGAATAATAGGGTTTAATAAAAAAATAAATCTCCAACAACACCCCAAAACCAGCCTAACTTTTTCATACCCCCTGAAATTCCCTCATTTGTAGCTACAAACAGGGAAAGAATTGGACCCCCCCCCCCCCCCCCCCCCCCCCCCCCCCCCGCGCGTAGCTAGCTGTCAGTGTTAAGTAACCGCCCGACGAGTAAATTTGTGCGCGGCTCGACGGCGATCAGTGGGTTTGCGAATGACGCGGTGGATTATACTGGTTCAGGCCACGAAATGCCCTACGTTCAGTTTGTGGTTTTTCTCGTGTTGCTCGTAGTAAGGGTTACAAGCCGTGAGCGAGAGATGGATCCGCTCCCAAGTCTCTGCCTTTGCGTTTTCGTGTGTGTTTTAGTGTGTGAAAAGCTCTCTCTCTCCCCCGGGCCCGATCTCCCCTTTTATAAGACAAGGGAAAATGGTTACAGATGGAGGAAAGAAGAAAAAGAAAAGAAAGTAAAGATAAAAGAAAGGCGGTGGAGATGGAGTCGGGCCGTCCTCGTCGGACCCGATGGCTTCCGCCGCAATCTTCTTGCCAGGTCGTATGATGATGTCATCCGTGTCTTGTCCGGGTGCTGTGGATCACCCATTCCCTGATCGACACTGTTCGTCGCTGTTGAAGGTGCTGTGGACCGCTGCAGAGTTGGGTGACGGTCATTCCGTGCGCTGTTGGCGACTGTGTGGCGTACTAGGTGCACGCATTCGCCGTTCCACGCCCGGTCTTGGTGCGACGCCCCCATTCCGTCGTACATCAGGCACAGTGTACTTTCCCACCGTCCAGGGGTTGACGCGGAGCAGATCCTTATCCCGAATCGGCCGGTGGTACGCCCGAGGAAGACCGAAGTATCAACGCTGCTCCCGTGCTTGGTTCCCGGCCGTCGTGGTCGGGTATGGTTCGGGTCGAGGCCCTCCGTCGAGCCCGACCACTACCGGAGCGAGTGGTCGACGGACGGCGGCTGGTCGGAGCTTGGTCGGGGCTGTCGCTCGACCCCGTGACGCCCGACTCGCGTCGCGGGGGAGTCGGGCGGAACGTTCGACCTGAATTGGGCTCTTCAATGCGGGGCCACACGTGGTCCCGTGCGGAGCCACGACCACGTGGCCTTGTGCGGTTGGGCCCTGAACGGGCCGCGAGGAACGGAGACTCTTTTTTGGCTAAGGGCAGTCGTTGCGCCTCTGCTTAACTGGGCCCCTGCGTGGGCCCAGCACTCCGCTGCTCCTCTCCGCACAAGATCTTTGAGCTTTGATCGGTATTTGAACTTGGTATGTACGCGGTATCGGGTACCTCAAATATAGGTACCCGACACTAGCCAACTTCAATTTCCACAAATATAGATCGCTGTTATTCTAAAAAAAATGTTAATTTAGAAAAATATCTTCATATTATAGGAGAACACTTGATCTCTAACTGTGGCACTAAAAACGTGAAAGGATCAGATGGATGACTCTTCTTCTTCATCTTCTTCTTCTCCTCCTCCTCCTTCTTCTTCTTCATTTTTTTTTATTGCAAGCAGATGGACGAGTACTCTAGTATCAAGGCCATCATGATCTCAAGTTCTCTTGGCATGTAATTCTATGGCATGTAATATACTGATGTTTGCATAGTACACCAAATAAGCAGCCATCTTTTGTTCAAACATGATAGGAGGATGGCATGCTGTGCCTGATGAAGGATGTCACCAGCTGGACATTATTTTCTTTTCCGGAGATATTTTGCATCTATGGACATCCGGATTTTTAACTGAAAGGGGCAAAACTACACCTGAATTCATATTCACGTTTCCTTCACCTCCGAACCTAAGAACTCAAATACACCGGAATTTAAACACTCATCAGATCCCCCCAAGTCATCACACATGCGCACAATGAAGCAAGTTATTCATTTTAGACAATGATTTACCAAACATAAAATTCTTCTTCATAGAAACCGAGCACATGAGTTGTTCATGAAATTAAACATGCTACTATTCGAACCACGGATATGATGGCCTAAATGCTTGAAATAGAAAATGGAATCAAAGCCAAAACTGGGCTCTGATCGACTACATGAATGACATGAAATGCAATACAACTCGACCGAAAGTAAAAACACTCTTATGCAACTGAAACACACAACTAGTACGCGAAGGCGGGCATGAACCACATCCCGGGCCTTACCCTGTCCCAGACGCCAGGGATCTTCTTCACAACCGTGGCAACGCGGTCGACCACGTCCCACTTGCAGAGGTAGTATGAGAATGGGTCGTCGACGCCATCACCATCATCACCGGCGCCGTCTTCCAGGTTTACCTCGTCCCTGCGCTCCCAGCTGAGGAAATAGACGGAGTTGTTACTGAGATCGGCGAAGTCGCTCGCCGGCAGGACGTAGCAGCTGCAGTCCTCGCTCTGCAAGATGATTTTGTCGCGCAGCTCCGGCGCGTCGGCCCATGCAACGACCTCCCTCCGTTGTGGCCGCCGATAACGTCACGCAGCACGAACCTCGCCCGTGGAGGAATCGGCGGAGCCGGACCCTGATCCGGCACGTTGTTGACAAGCTCCAGACGTGCAAGCTTTCTCACCTGGCCTTGGTGCTCGATCACGTGCACGCCCTCCATGCCGGGGACCCAGGCCATCTCGCCGGGGGCGTGGCCGTTGGCCCTTGCCGCGGCCTACTCGAACTGCTGCAGCAGCTGCAGCCCGTGGGCGACGAGGCGCTCCCGGTGCCGAGGCGCGTCCATCCAGAACCGCTCTGACCGGATCGTGGCCCATGCGGCGGCGGCGCCGCCGCCGCGGCGCCACAGCGCGACGTTGCTGCGCGCCTGCAGGGTCGACCAGTTGTAGACGAGGACGAAGACGTCCTCCTCGCCGCCGGTGATCTTGGGGTCGGTGGCGAAGCCGTAGACGAACGTGCCGAGGAAGCACTCCGGCAAGCGCGGCAGCGCCGTGCTCTCCCCGGTCAGGGGATTAACCAGCACGGCCGACAGCTCGTCGTCGGTGTCGATCCCCAGGAGGAGGCCGGCGCCGTACCCGGCCACCCGCTGGCCCTCCAGCGCCCGGACGTGGATCAGGTGGTACTCACCGGAGGCGAGGGAGTAGAACAGGACGTTGCCGGAGTCGTCGTCCTCCTCGCCCTTCTCCACGATCCAGGGTTGGAAGCGCCCGTGGGCGTCGCGCGGCACGTTCTGGTGCCACTGCGTGCACACGAAGCGGAAGTTGATGAAATCAACGGGATCGGAAATGCGGCCAGCGATGCAGCGGAGGGCGTCCACCGGGAGCGCGGCCCAGTCTACGGCTATCTCCATGAGAAATCGGCAAGAAGCGAGAGGGCGAGGTTTGATTGAGTTGAGGTTGCGTGCGATGTGAGAGATGGGCGAAGTTTTGGTTCAGGTAGCCATACCGATGCGAGTGACGGACTCCAGCTTCTAGAGATATTGGGTTGATATATAGTCGATTGTCATCCAGCCAACGGTCAAAAAATATGAGATTTGTCTATGGTAGTCATTTATGATGCTTACTGCACCCTCCGTTTTTAAATTGATGCCGCTGTTGACTTTTTGAGTTATCTTTGACTGTTTGTTTTATTCAAATTTTTTTAAAAATTTATCATAAATTTTGTTATGATTTTTTTATTAGTAATAAAATTTAAAGCATAGCTTATCATTTTGTTTATTTGAGGAAATATTTTGAATAAAACGAATGGTCAAACGTAACTCAAAAAGTCAACGGCGACATCAATTTAAGAACGGAAGGGGTAATTGTAATTCCGGCAGTGTTTGTTTTATTCAACAGTCAATTGGATTTTGAGCATAGGTTCTTGTCAACAAAAGTCGAACAATGCATCTTTAGGATGAACCTAGATTCATTTTGTTACTAGATTGAGCATTTGCTATTTTGAATGGAACAAATGTTAATGTATATCTGAATAAAGTCATTGAGGCCAACGGTCAAAAAATTGATTTATTGTAGTCATAGTAGTCATTTATGCTTAGTAATTGTACTTCCAACTATATTTGTTTTATTCAACAGTCAATTCATTTGAGAAACAATGCAAGTTTAGGAGAAAATAAGAATCATCTTGTTACTACATTAATTTTGTTATAGAGAGTCGGAAAAAAAAAGGAATAGAAAAGTGATCTTGCAACTCCCGTAACTGGATTGAGCATTTAATGTTTTTAACTGGCAAATTGCAAATATATACTGAATAAAGACTTTATGTACATATGCTTCTAAATTATTTACAATAACTTAGCTACTTTCTGTTTCAATAACACTAGGGCGGGCGTGAGCATATCACAACAAGATACATCAACTCCCCAAGAGAAGACAAAGAAGGCCACATTTAGGCATAAGATGGGAAAAAGAAACAACTGGTCAATCGACACAGTCCCATTGAGCATTGTTGGGGATTCTCCATACGCGAGACAGGGAATCCCAAACACGACACGATAATGGCGACAATCAACTACTCAACGATCATGGGACAGCGGAACAGCACTTCATTATCAAAGTGTGGCTCTTCCGGATCCGTCCTCCCATGCGGAGCCCGTAGGAGGGTATTTATAGGAGAGGCCAAGGGTTATTTAGGCTTGACTGTAATACCCTTCGCCACTCACTATATTCGCAGAATATTCAGTACAACAATGTCATAAGGGTACAATTGACATTTACATTTGACGTTATTAATAAACAGAAACCCTAACTACGTGATGTCATGCGCCCGTCTGCCTTTGGTGATGTCTTGACGCGCAGGTTTTATCGCCACGCCGGCCTTTTCTTTCCGGGGCTGCCGCCATTCCGTGCTGCCGTCGATTCGCCGCCAGTCGCGAGAGAGCTGCTCCCTCACCGTAATGGCGGCACCCTAGCGTGACCTGCAGTCAAAATAAGAGAATTGGGGTGTCGTTATTTACATTAGTACCAATCCCCAACAGTAGCCCCTCGCGGTCGAGGGCCAACTCCGATGGGCAGAAACCGCGACAGATGATTGGTGCTCTACTAACATCACCCCCCCTTATCGGAGTTGGGATGAGGGTTTTTTTTTTATGGAACGACCCTAGAAAATAAAACCATTGGCACGCGAATCGAGGAGTTCGCGATAAATGCAGCATCCACGGCCTATATAAAGGAGGAGGGGGGGGGGGGGGGGGGGCCAAGATAGCCCCGTGTTCTGTTGCTGCGCCGAATTGCTGCCGCCGTTTTCCTTGACACTTGCCGCAATTTCAAAGTGCCGCTAATCTCACCCGCCACAACTCTTGTGTTGCAGCTAGATTCCGACGGTGAGTTTTCGATTGAGTGTCGCAATTTGTCCTTTTTGGCTGGTGTTTTTGGTGGACTATTTGTGATGTCGGGTTTTCGGTGTAGATGCCTCGCGTTAAGCAGACCGCTCATCGCGTTGACGACTCCAACGAGGAGTTTCTGGAAGATTCGCTTGCCGCCAATGCTGGGGGAGATGCCGACCTTGGCGGCGGCTCTAGGAAAGACGATGTGGATCCAGAGGCCGCTGCAGATTTAGGTGTTGCCGACATTTCAGGCGCCAGCGGGGGGAATCTAAATCCTGCTGCAGATCTGGGCGTTCCGGCGGCAACGGCTTCCAAAGCCGCCGGTGTTTCGAGCGCTAGTGGAGGTATTAAATCTGCTGCTAATTTAGGTAAGGGTTTGGGGGAGTCTTGTTATTTTCTTGCATATTGTGAGTCTGCTCTTGCTGGCCTGCAGCCAAGAGAGTGAGGGGCGCGGTAAATGTCGGCTCTAAGGGAAAAGGACGGGTGGGTAACGTCTACGATGTTGGTGAAGATCTCTCCGGAGTGCTAGCTTCACCCAGCGAGCTGGTTAGTGGCGAATCTTGAAAATCCGGCATAGAGCCGACCTTTCGTTTTGGGCCGTCAAAAGTTACTCCTGCCGACATTAAGCGATTCGTGGCCTTGGGGTACTTTGAAACTGGGAAAGCTCGTGCACCTGGGAAGGAAGAATTTCCTCGGCCTAATGATAACGAGGCGATAGTGTACCGGGATTTTTATGAAGCTGGCTTGAGGCTGCCGTCTTTCATGTTTCTCCACCGGGTGCTAGCCAACTACAATTTGGATTTGCATCACTTGACACCTAACGCAATTGCGACAGTGTCGAAGTTTATATGGGCGATTCGGAGCTATGGTTCCGCTCTTCATTCTGGAGCTTTTTGTCGATTTTTTGACGTCAAACATGACGTTAAAACCGTGAGCTTTGATGGAGTGTCGTACTATCCTCAGTATGATTGCTGCGGCTTTCAGCCCCGGACTTTTGGAAAGAAGTCTAAGCATGAAACCGTTGAGCTAATTGGTGGTCGTCGAAACAAGTGGCCTGCAGATTGGCGGAACCATTGGTTCTATGCTAAGGTTCCGGAGGAAAAAGACGATGAGGGCAACGTTACTTATCCTCTGCATAGTCGCTCTATTGGGTTGACGCCGACCCTGTCGCCGGACTTCAAGTAAACCTCCAAGCTCATGGAGTGCTGTGCCGCGTTTTTTACTGCCGTCAAGATGAGCAGCGGTAGGGATTTGGTGGAGGAATTTATAGCCAGCCGCATTTGGCCCATCCAAAGTGGGTGGACGCCGCTGAGTTTCAAGAAGAAGAAACTTAGCAATGTTGGACTTAAGTATCAGGTGCCGACATTTGGGGTAAAAAAGCCTGATGGGATTACCCACAAGCAATTCGTCTATTATGTCGAGCAGACTGCTTCTGTTATTTGTGGAAGCCAGCCTTTCAAACCAAATTCACTATTTAGGACGTGTTTGATTTTGTTCTACCACGTCGTTCCAGCCCAACTCCTTTTTGAGCTTGATTTTTTTTTTCCACACCGTGTTTGGGCCTCATGTGATAGCCTGCTGCATTTCAACTGGTGTTTGGGCCTAATTTCCGTTTGTTCTGCTTGTGGGCTGCTTGGGGCCAGCCGTCGTGTGCCTGAAAAAATTAGACCGAAGAAATGCTTTTGTTGGCACTCGAACTCACACCCTCCTTCTAAGTGCACTCGGGGTGTGTTCGTTTTCAGAGAGTCTAAATTTTACTTTGCATTTAGAAGTACTAAACAAAATCAAATTATAAAACTAATTTCAGAACTCCTCGTCTAATTCGCGAGATGAATCTAACGAGAGTAATTAAGTGGTGATTAGAAGATGGTTACTGTAGCATCACTACAGGAAAATATAGATTAATTAGGCTCATTAGATTCGTGTCGCAAATTAGCACCCATCTGTCCAAAAAGTTTTGTCATTAAACTAATCAAAATATTTCTTAATGTGAAAATTCTTTTTGATGTGACAGGTCTAAAACTTAGAGAGAAGGAAACGAACACACCTTTAGTTCACATTTTGGTTGTCCAAGTTCCAAAAAAAAGAAAAACCATCCAAGCCTCTTTGACAGAGAATACATACATACGATGGGGTTCCGAATACAAGAAGACGGACGGTTTCGTAGAAAGTAGTAAAAGCTAACTTGCAACTAAATAAAACCTAATATGTTTGTGGCGGATATAGAGGTATATGAGTACCCTGAGCTCAAAAGTAAGGGGGTGTTCGTTTCCTTTAGTTCTAAAGTTTAGATCTGTCACATCAAAGAGAATCTTATTATTTAGAAGTATTAAATAAAGCCTAGTACAAAAAAATTTGATAGATGAGTGCTAATTTACGAGATGTATCTAATTAGCGTAATTAAACCAGTAACTATAGTCTAATCATGGCTTAAGTACTTTTATTAGATTCGTCTCGCAAATTAGCACAGGAGTTCTGCAATTAGTTTTGTAATAGACTTTATTTGAAACTCCTAAATAGCAAGATTCTCTAGCCTAAATTTAGTTCTAAAAGAAACAAACACCTCTAAGTTTACAAATAAATATTTCATATTTCCAATGAAATCTTACATCTCCGTATAGAAACTTTATCTTCTCTCTCTCCATCACCATTTAACCAACAGTGTCTTACCTTTTGGCTTTTGCATGGATCAACGTTTATTTATCATCAATCGTACTATGTGGTAGGTAAGCTATTCTCTTCCTTTTTTTTTGAGGGAAGCTATTCTCTTCCTTAGCATACTGAAATATCGGTACTTTCAGCCCTATTCGTCACAACAGCTTCGGGATCCATACTGGATTTTAGACTTGCTGTTAGTTGACAATAAAAACAACATGAAATATACTTAATCCATATCCACAACTCAAGATCATGGATGTCTGGAGCTTGGTACAGAGCCTTATTCTTTAGAAGAATGACACAGCTTGGTTGGTAACGCACTTGCCGTGTGCGTTACCCACCCGGGTTCGAGCGCTGGTGCCTCAACCGGGTGTCGCACCCTCCGGGAGCAGGCCTGAGCCTTACGGCTCCTCGTGTCTGCTCCCGGGCCTATGGCTGCAGGTGGGCCCCTGCGCTGGCTCACCCTCTGAAAAAAAAAGAAAAAAAATAAGTAACTTATTCTTCTAATCATGTAATTTGTACTGGAACCATTTTTTTATTTTTTTAATACAAAGATATGCATCTCTCTCCTGCATATTTAAGGAGAAAAAATCGTTGACTTATACAGGATATAAGTTCTCTTGTACCTGATATGAGCCTGCTAATGAATATGCAAAGATCCAATGAATTCGTATATCGATCTTTAACACAAAATTTCATACCGTACAAATTTTGATACAATGAAATATGAGCAGTGAAGTCTGCAGGAGTAACGAGCAGTAACACCTTAACCCTAATCATGATACAATAATCTATCTATCTTATCTTATCTTATCTTATATAATCTTATATATTTATATTATATATATATATATATATATATATAAACTAATAAAGTACGAGTTACCTGCGACCAGTTGGCTTACTTAAATCTTATGTACCCACCCTATAAACCACCCTTGATTGCACCCTTGATCACTCCCTACTCTACCTTTACCCTCAGATTTAAAGCAAGATGAGGCCATTACAAGAAATATAACATCCTGTTACACGTTTATACAACACTGAAAGTCTAACATTTGAAGTTCAAATTATTTATTTTCTCACTGGCCACCTTCCTACCCGCCCGCAACACCCACCACGACCCATTCCACCGAAATCCTGCCTTCGCTTTTCTTCAGTAACAGGGTCTCTCTCCTGCGAAATCTCCCTTTCCTTTCTTGTCGGTCCCCACTCCAAGTTTCCTGCGAAACTAAATTTGAACCACACCCCAACGCGTCGGCGGATCCTTTCCATTCCTCTTCATTCGATCTGGGACGGGAGGAGCGAAGCAGTCGCCGGATCCGGCCATGGGGTCACGAGGAGCGCGAATCTGCGACATCCACAGTTGTCTCGATCCCCGTCCTCGCTCACGACACAAGAGAGAAGCGAAAAGGGCTCGCCGCAGCCATCCTCGTGCCCTCGCTAGCTTCAGCCGGGCTCTCAGGCGGTGGCAAGGACGATTGGGAACGGAAGATGAAGCGGCCAGGTCTGAGGCCCTCTCGTCGCTTTCGCATCCGCATGCGGGCTTTCGCGTGCGCGCGGCGGCGAGTCACCATGAGTACTTGCGTGGCTGTATGGCGTCTTGCGCTTGTGCGGGTGCGCGGCGGCGGTGAGACAGCGCCCTTCGGCCTTGCGCGGCCCCACGGCGTCCTCCGGCGAGCAGCAGCACCACGCCACCACCACCATCCACTGTGGTACTTAAGTACTCTTTCTCTCTTCCCCTCTGCTATTTGCGCTACAAAAGTCTGAGCAGTTAGTTTCGAAATCATTATCGATCTGTTTCTCCATGCATGTGATAGGGGCACTATTTCTTTAGGCACGTTGCTTTACTAATCGAATCCATCGATCCATGGCTCATCGATGTTCTGTGGGACGATCTGACTTTGATTTGGAACTTCTCTGGGATATAGTAGAAGATTATTTAGATGACTAGATTGATGCACTAATTAATCAGGATGTAATACGTTGACATGCTGCATCTTATAAAAGCTATTAATCTCATGAGTCGTGACACATGGATTGCTGATAACATTGTTCGTACATGCATCTGTTGTTGTGAATTACTGCATTTTAGTTGAGTGTTGCTGCATCTACTGGCAGCCATTGCCCATTGGCACATGGGACGCAATATATAAGAGAATCATGAGGTGATCAAGATGTTGGAGAACCAACCATGGCTTTGTTTCACTGAATCGAGACAGTTCTCCCCATATTGTATTATCCTGACAGTTATTTCTTCTACAATTACAGGCAAGCATTCAGGGAGGAGCTTGATGTTCTGCAACTTATATGGCATCCAAATGTTGCGCGATTTCTTTGTGCTGTAACACAAAGCAGCAGAATAATGATTATCATGAAATTTATGTGCAAGGTTTGTCTCTAGAGAACTTGTTTAAAATGGCCATTGTGCTGTGTATCTTGAGGGGCTTATTTTATTGTTTGATAGCAGCAATCCTCCTTGTTTACATAATTATCTGTCACACCATATGATTTTGAATGGATGAGCAGGAAAGTGGATTTGGCAGCTCATCTATTGGACTGTGATTGCTGACATTCTGTTGTAGCATGTAGGTATGTGCATACTGCATATCACCGTCTTCCCATTCAGGACATATTCATTTCACCCTTATGTTTGTGACAACAGAATTAAGTGTTAAGCCTTCCCCATTCAGGACATCGTATTTCAAGCCACAATCAGGTTTTCTTTTGAGTTTTGCCATGACATTAATTGGCAGCAGTGCTCGATTTGAGTGGTATTTGACAATATATTTTGATCTAATACTTGAGAGAAAATAATCATGAAAACACTATTGGAAGGCCTCACAATCATTATGCATCATAAATTTCTAACGGAAAATACTTATTCTCCTGCAGAATTGGAGTAGAAGCTGATCATTTTACTTCTTTTACCATGTTTTTATGGATTCAGAAAGTTTGGTCTAGCTTAAAAAAAAAATGGTTTCAGTGAAATTTTTAGTGTTTTGTTTACCAAAAGCCTTTTTGGCTGTGTTGCTACTAAAATAAATAGAAAAATAGGCCTACTGTCATAGGAAGTGCTGGTTTTTCATCTATGAAGTTATGACAATTTTATTTTGGGATTACTATGTGTCGGTGTATTGGGAACCAGGGTCCCCACTCCCCCGGTCAAAAGGCCGGCCTGAGTCCATCTTGGGCCGAGGTAGACAGCCACGCACCGAGCGGGCCGAAGCGGCCCAGCAAGGGCGCGGAGCGCCTGGCTCCCGAGCGGCCCGCAGCCGCGAGCCGTGGGGCGTTGCCACGTGGCTACGCCCTGCGACCTCCGCGACCCGCCGCGGGACGCGGATAAGGGCGGGGCCCCGCGAGCCTGTGGGAGCCTGGCACGTGGCGATGGTGGTTCGTAGCGCCTTAATAGCGCCACGCCTCGACGAGACGCCCCGGGATTTCGTGCGGCTACGGTGCGCGCGGATCCGGGGCGCGGGGACTTCCTCGCGGAGGGGTCCCACTTGCCAGCGACTGCCCGCGCGGCCGCGCGGGCGGGTCGCTGGACTTCAATGCGCGTGCGCCTCACGCAGGGCCGCGACTGATGGGTGTGACCCGACCAGTCGTAGCCCTGTAGCGCACTGTTCGGCTGACAGGAGGGTGTGGGCTGACGAGCGCCGCCCGCCGCCGTACGGTGCGTCGTTTGGACCGGGGGGTTGTTCGGTGCATCCGCCTCCTTTCCGCGCCTCACCACTCCGGGCGCCGCGCGCGTGCTGTACGAGCGATGGGACAAGACGACGGGGGTCAATCGAATGATGAAAGCGGGCGAGCGAAGCCCGCTGACGCTGGACAAGACGCCCGGCATCCCGGGCGGAGAGGGGTCGCCAGCCGGCGCCCCCATAACGGCCCATGAACGGGTCTGGCCTCTCCTTGCACTATAAAAGGGAGTGCCTTGTACATGAAACCAATATACAACACTTGAGCAATACCAGACAAGCAGGACGTAGGGTTTTACACCTCTGGTGGCCCGAACCTGGGTAAAACTGCTAGCGTTCTTCCTCTTTCCCGTGCGCGACTCCAACACTTAGAACCGTTCGCTCCCCTCCGAATCTCAAAAGGAGGCCGTGCTAGGCCCCCATTTGCCGTGGTTTCCACACCTCGACATTTGGCGCGCCAGGTAGGGGAGCGTCGTAGTTCCGGTGTTTCTTCTTCGCGTCCGCTCTTCCTCGCCATGGCTGGGCGAGTCAGTCGCAGGTCCTCGAGCAGCGAGGACGTGCATCCTCGGCGCCGCTCCGTCTCGGAGTCGGTGGACGAGGAGATCATGGCGGATCAGCCGCCTACGGCGAAAGCGGCCAAGGGCCCGCGTCCTCCCCGACCTGCTCGGCTGAGCGGGGCGGAGGGCGCGCGGTCCCAGCACCGCACTCGCTCGCAGACGGGTTCCCTGCGGCCGTCCGGCGGACGGACCGCTTCACCCGAGCACGAGCAACGCCGCGCTCCCGCGCGGCGCCTCTCCTTCGATAGCTTGGACCCACCAGCAGCACTAGACCGGGCGAGGGACCTGCTGCGCAACCCGCCGCCGGAGCTGGCGGAGGGCTCGCCAGCGGGGCCCTGGCTTCGGGACGTCGCCAAAATGGTGGACACGGCGCGGCGCCAGGCGAAATCCAAGTCGGGTCCGTCGCGCTCGCGCGCTAACTCCTCTTCGGAGGGCCCCACGTACGTGCCTACCGAGCGCACGCACACAGGCACGGAGGACTACTCTTTCTCCGCGACAACTCCCCGTCGTGGCCCGGACGACCTCCGGCGGAAGCTGGGGGACGCCGCCGCGACGGGGAAGACGCTCGCATCAGCATCGAGCGCTCCCGGGAGCGGCGCCACGAAAGGCACCGCGCGCAGTCGTCCCGCTCGACGCGCGCGCCATCGTCCGGCTCGTCCGCCTCACCGCCTCCGGACAGGAGACGGCGCGCGGGGAGCGAAAGTCGTCGCGTCGCGTACTCTGGTGGATGCGCGGCCCTCTCCAAGAGGCTGCGCGCCGTGACGTGGCCCAACAAGTTCCGCCCCGACATACCGGAGCGGTACGACGGGACGGCGCCTCCCTCTGAGTTCCTACAGATCTACCGCGGTGCGGGCGGCCGGGGGCTCGGAGGACGTGATGGCCAACTACTTCCACCTCGCGCTCAAGGACTCGGCGCGGTCTTGGTTCATGAACCTGCCGCCCGAGTCGGTCAAGTCGTGGAAGGGATTGTGCCGCGACTTCGTCGTCAACTTTCAGGGCACCGCCAAACGCCCTGGCACGCAGATCGACCTGGACAAGGTCATTCAGCGGAAGGACGAGCCGCTGCGCAAGTTCGTGCAGCGTTTCAGCCACGTCCGCAACACCATCCCCAACATTGACCCGGCGCGAGTCATATCGGCGTTCGCCCACGGCGTGCGTGACAAGGACGTGTTGGGCGAGCTCGGGGTCCACGAGCCCCAAACCGTCGTGGAGCTCTTCGGGTTGGTTGACCGGTGCGCGCGCCGGCAGGAAGCGCGGGCCTGGCACGACTCCGACCCGGAGAAGGAGGACGAGGACGACGACCGTCCTCTGTCCCGTAAACAGAAGAAGAAGCTCGCCAAGAAGCGGAAGGCGGGCGAAGTCCTCGCCACCGCGCCGACGGGCGCCAAGGGGGGCAAGCCCCCCACGGCCCCGAAAGCGGCGAAAGGTGGCGAGAGGTCTCCCCCCACAGGGAAGTTCTGCGCGTTCCACGATTCCACGTGGCACGACCAAACGGAGTGCAAGTATATCCTTGCCAACGCGGAGAAGCGCAAGAAGCGCAGAGAGGAGCGCGCGGGAAACGAGAAGGGGTCCCAGGAGGACGAGGAGGCTCTCCTCTTCCAGGACCACGAGGACACCGTCGCGGTCATCTGCGGCGGCTCCGCGCCCATCACCTCCAAGCGGCAGGTGAAACTCTTGCGCCGCGAAGTGTGCGCGCTGAGCACGGGGGCGGCTCCCGCCCGCCCTGTCAAGTGGTCAGAGGTCCCGATCACCTTCGACCGAAGCGACTTGGTCGGCCCCGACAACTCGGACGGCCGGCTCCCACTCATCGTCGCGCCGACGGTGTGCAACAAGAGGATCGCTCGCACACTGGTCGACGGCGGCGCGAGCATCAACCTCATCACCCCGCAGGTGTACGAGATGCTCCAGGGCAGCAAAACTGACCTGGAGCCCTCAAGGCCCTTCCACGGGGTCCTTCCGGGACGCGCCCAACCCCTGGGGCGGGTCACGCTCCCGGTCACGTTCGGCACCAAGGACAACTTCCGCACGGAGAGGGTGGTGTTCGATGTGGCGGACATCGACCTCCCGTACAACGCCATCATCGGGCGCCCGGCCCTCAGCAAATTCATGGCGTGTGACCACTACGCCTACCTCACCATGAAGATGCCGGGGCCCAGGGGCGTGATCACCGTCCGTGCCGACTACAAGAGTGCCATCGCGTGCACCGAGCTGATCCTGGCGGCCGAGAAGGCGGTGGATGCGGATCCAGAGCTTGGTGGCATCCCGGAGGCGGTCAAGTCCGCCCCCAAGCGCTCCAAGATGACGGCCGGCGAGCCGGTGAAGACCAAGCAGGTCGCCGTCAACGCGGACGGCTCCAAGACCGTCACCATCGGGGCCGAGCTCGACCCCAAATAGGAACTCGCGCTCGTCGCCTTCCTTCGGGAGAACGCGGACGTCTTCGCGTGGGAGCCGTCCGACATGCCCGGCATACCAAGGGAGGTGATCGAGCACGAGTTAAAGGTCATCCCGGCCGCTCGACCGGTGAAGCAAAAAGCTCGGCGCCAAGCCCCGGAACGAGAGATGTTCATCCGGGAGGAAATCCGCCGGCTCCTCGAGGCCGGCTTCATACGAGAAGTCCTGCACCCCACCTGGTTGGCGAACCCGGTGGTCGTCCCCAAGAGCAACGGCAAGCTCCGCATGTGCGTCGACTACACCGACCTCAACAAGGCATGCCCCAAGGATCCGTTCCCGCTGCCACGCATCGACACAGTAGTTGACTCAACCGCAGGTTGTGACCTACTCTGTATGTTAGATGCGAATTCTGGGTATCACCAGATCCCCATGGCTAGGGGAGACGAAGAAAAAACCGCATTCATGACCCCGGCGGGGTGTTATTGTTATGTGACCATGCCTTTTGGTTGAAAAACGCGGGCCCTACATTCCAACGAGCAATGCGCAAAACACTTGATGAGCAGCTCGGGAAGAACGTAGAGGCCTACGTCGACGACATCGTGATCAAGTCGCGCGAGAGCGAAACCCTGCTGTCTGATCTGAAGCAAACGTTCAACAACTTACGCGACAAGCGGGTCAAGCTCAACCCGGCGAAGTGCGTGTTCGGTGTCCCTGCGGGAAAGCTCCTCGGCTTCCTGGTTTCGCACCGGGGGATAGAGGCCAACCCGGAAAAATTCAGGCCATCGAGAACATGCGCCCGCCCACCCGCCTCAAGGACGTCCAGAAGCTAACAGGCTGTATGGCCGCGCTCGGCCGTTTCATCGCAAGACTCGGCGAGCGCGCTCTGCCCATGTTCAAGCTGATGAAGCGGAAGGACCGTTTCCAATGGACTCCTGAGGCCGAGGCCGCATTTCAAGAACTCAAGGCCTACCTCTCCTCGGCTCCCGTCTTGGTCGCGCCCCGGGACAAGGAGCCGCTCCTGCTCTACATCGCGGCGACACCGGCTGTGGTCAGCGCCGCGCTCGTCGCCGAACGGGAAGAGTTCATGCTCGACGAACCCCGGCGGAAGAAAAAGCGCGTCGACGCCGCGCCGAACCAAGGCGGAAGCTCGGGGGCTACGCCCACGCCCGTCCTCGACGCTCCGGCTCCGACATCGCCACACGACATGGCTCGCCCGGGGGCTGCAGCACCGCTTTCGGGCGAAAGCTCGGGGGCTGCGCCCACGGCCGACCCGGGGGCTCCGGCTCCGACGTCGACGAACGACATGGCTCGCCCGGGGGCTGCAGCACCGCTTTCGGACCAAAGCTCGGGGACTGCGCCCACGGCCGACCCGGGGGCTCCGGCTCCGACGTCGACAAGCAGCACGGCTCGCCCGGGGGCTCCGGCTCCGACGTCAATAAAGAGCGCAGCTCTCGCGCCCGGCGTCGATACGAGCGACGCCGAGATGAAGAAGCGCATGGTGCAACGCCCTGTCTACTTCGTCAGCGAGGTCCTGCGCGACGCCAAGACGCGCTACCCCCAAGTGCAGAAGCTCCTCTACACGGTCCTCATAGCGTCAAGGAAGCTGCGGCACTACTTCCAAAACCATCCAATCCGGGTGGTCACCAGTTTCCCGCTGGAGACGGTGTTACGCAACCGCGATGCCACTGGGCGAATCGTCAAGTGGGCGGTGGAGATGTCCGAATTCGAGCTCGAGTTCACAACCTCCAGCGCAATTAAGAGCAAGGCCCTCGCGGAATTCGTGGCAGAATGGACGCCCGGTCCTGTAGTTGAGCGAGAAGAGCTCACCGCGCGTCCAGCCAAAGACGAACCTTGTGAAGGCGACGACATTTGGACCGTATACTTCGACGGGTCCCTCACCTTACAAGGCGCCGGCGCAGGAGTGTTGCTGGTGGCTCCCACCAAAGAGGAGCTGCGCTACGCCATCCAGCTACACTTCAAGGCCACCAACAACATGGCGGAGTACGAAGGGTTGATCGCGGGGATGCGGATCGCCGCAGAACTCGGCGTCAAGAAACTCCTTGCCAAGGGCGACTCGCAGCTTGTCGTCAACCAGGTCTCCAAGGAGTACCAATGCTCGGACCCCCAAATGGCGGCGTACCTAGCGGAGGTCCGACGGCTAGAAAAGAACTTCTTCGGCTTCGAAACACGCCACATCATGCGAGGCGACAACACCGAAGCCGACGCCTTGTCGCGGATTGCCTCCTCCCGACAAGACCCACCGTCCGGGACCTTCGTGGAGCAACTCGCTCAGCCCTCAGCATTGGTCCCGGACATGGCGGACGGCGCAGATCACAACGGCGCCACTACGGCAGAGCCGCCCGCGTCGGTCGACGCGTGCCCGCCGCCAACCGACGAGCCTCACGTGCTCGCCACGGATGTCCCGGGTACCCCATGGATGGAAGAGCTTGTGGGGTACCTCCGCGGTGAAGTCCTACCCGAGGACGACGAGCCCGCCGAACGCCTCGCCCGGCAAGCTAGGCGCTACGCCCTTGTAGACGGGCAGCTGTATCGCCGGGCGGCGAACGGAATCCTCCTCAAGTATATCCCGACGGAGCAGGGCAAGGAAGTCCTCCACGCCATCCATGAGGGCGAGTGCGGGAGTCACATGGCCTCCCGCACGCTGGCTGGGAAAGCCTTCCGCCTAGGCTACTACTGGCCGACAGCCCTCACGGACGCTATCGAGTTAGTGCAACGCTGCAAAGCGTGCCAGTTCCACGCAAAGCAGACGCACCTACCCTCACAAGCACTCCACACCATTCCCCTCTCATGGCCTTTCGCGGTCTGGGGCTTGGACATCGTGGGACCGTTTCCCGCGACAGTGGGAGGCCACAAGTTCCTCTACGTCGCCGTGGACAAATTCACCAAGTGGGTTGAAGCAGAACCAGTCGTCCACATCGACAAGAACTCCGCGGTCAAGTTCATGCGCGGCATCGTGTCACGCTTTGGCGTACCGAACAGACTGATCACTGACAACGGCTCCCAATTCACAAGCCATGCCTTCGAGGCGTATTGTGAGGAGGTCGGCATCAAAGTCTGCTACGCCTCTGCGGCACATCCACAAAGCAATGGTCAAGCTGAGCGCGCTAACGCCGAAATCTTACGCGGCCTCAAGACCAAAGCGTTCGACCCCCTGAAGAAACGCGGATCGAAGCGGACCGCTGAACTACCCGGAGTGCTATGGTCTCTCAGGACCACGGTGAACCGCGCCACCGGCGAAACACCTTTCTTCCTGGTGTACGGCGCCGAAGCAGTCTTACCGGCCGAAGTGGCATTCGCGGCCCCACGAGTTGCCCTATATGACGAAGCAACCCAAGATGAGCATCGCATGGACGACATCAACTTCTTGGAAGAATGCAGGCATCGCGCTAACATCCGGAATGCCCGGTACCTCCAAGGCCTACGTCGATACCACCAATCCCGCGTCCGCCCCCGATCCCTCGAACTGGGCGACCTAGTTCTACGCCGCGCGCTCGACCGCAAAGGCAAGAACAAGCTGTCCCCGATGTGGGAAGGTCCCTTCTTGGTGACTAGGGTGTCGCGGGGTGGCGCGGTGCGATTGGCTACGGAAGACGGCCGCCCGGAGCAAAGCGCCTGGAACATCCAGCAACTGCGCAAATTTTACCCTTAGCGGCGTGCATGTCTCACTCGGCGGCTCGCAACCAGAGACACCATGCCTCTCTGCTAGTGAGCCCGGGGGCATCGCACTTGTATCCACCATGTATCGTTATTTCTACGATTTTCGGCTAATAATAAAGTCTTGTTTTCTCCTACTATGCGTTTTTTGTTCTCTGCTCATAACCTTTTCTCGCTGATGAACCTGCGCTTTGCGGGCAACAAGGCAAGAACATCACCCATGTCAAAAATCTCGTGCCAAGGTCGATCGGCTCAGCCAACAATTCTGCAAACACTTGGGAGGGCAACCCCCGACCCAAAACGCGGATGCAAAAGGCCCAGGCTATCACCAAAACACAGATTAAAGGCATGGTGATGTTCGAACCAAGGCCTAAGGCAGAACGGATCATCACGAGATAGGCAAAAACACAGGGAGCAAGGAAGAAAACCACGAAACTTAAAACACTTATGTCATCACCGCCCCCTACTTGCCGGGGCACCAGTTCTGTTGCTGCAGGAACGGACGGGAATCAACCATTACATGGGGCACCTCCCCTATGCCGGGCTCGCAGGCCCCTCATCCTGGTCCGGAACGTACGCCCTCACCAGCTCCTCGACCACCGGTGCCACATGGTCTTGGTGGCGCGTCGCCTCGGCAGGTTCGGGCCCGGCCAGCAACAGGTCGGTCGGAAAGTCGGGGACGCGTTCCAGAACGACGGTCAGAAGATCGGAGGCAACGGCTCGAATGGCAGCCTCGCCCTGCTGCGCAAGCCGGCCGCGGACGTCAGCACCAAGCCTCTCGAAGAACTCCGCGAGCGGCATCAGCGCGAGGAGGATCTGGCCAAGGGAGGGCTCTTGGTTCCCGGTTCGGAGTCGAGCCATGTTGGCCCTCTCCAGGCCGCCATTGATGCGGCGGAAGATGTCATGCGCCATCGCCGAGAGCCGCCGGCGCTCCGAGTTCCACTCAGGATCAGCAATGGCCCCGGGCGGAGTGGCCTCGCTGGAAGCGGCGCCGGAGTCGCGCAACCTCTGGTTCAGGTCCTGGACTTTCACCGTGAGGTCGCGGATCTTGATCTGCGCGTCGTAGAGCGCTCCCGCCCTCGCCTCGAGCTCGCGAATCCGCTCCAGCTGCCTCCTCTCCTGCACCGCCCAGCCTTCAGCGCGGTCCTCCAAGGCCTTGATGCGGTCGGCCGACTGGCGGATGAGCTCGTCGCGCTGGTCGATCGAGCCCTGCATCTCCTGCCGCACCTCCGCGCGGATCCTGACGGCTTGCGCGCCGGCCAACCCGCGGGCCTCCTCCAGCATCGCTTGCCCGCGGTCCTCCCTGGCCTTCATCGACTCCTCGTGGGCTCGGACGGCGGCGGCATGGGCGTGCTCGCAGGTTCCCAGGTCCCGCGCCCGGGCGGTCAGTCGCTCCTCCTCGCGCTGCAGTTCTTCGCGCCTGGTGTCGAGGCCGGCCTCAGCAATGTCCAGTCCCTGCTCGCGCCGAGTGATGGCTTGCTCGCGCGCGACCAGCGCCCCCTCACGCGCGTCCAGGTCGGCGGATCGGGCGTTCAGCTGCTGATCGCGCTCCCGAGCGCGGTCCTCGCGGCGCCGAACCTTGTCCTCGCAGAGCTTCACGACTTGCTCGCGGTTGTCGAGGCGGGTCGCCCGCCGGCTGTTCTCCCGGTGCAGCTCCTCGGCGGCAGCACGGTCACGGGACAGCTCCTCCATGCTCTCCCGGTGCTGGAACTGGGCTGCACGCACAGCACGGCGGAGGTCCTCCTCGGCGGCGGTGACGGCGGCCTCGCGCTCGGCCAGTCTCCGGCTCTCGTTCTCGGCGGCGTCGCGGAGGGACTCGGCCATGCGCATCGCCTCGGCCACAACGCGGGTCATGGGCGCCACCGGTCTGCCCCCACCAGCAATCACCTCCTCGACGACGGCCGTTGCGGAGGTCGTGGCGGGCCGTGAGCCGCGAGCGCCATACGCCGCGCGCGACGGGCGCGGGTCACCACCAGGTGCAGGCGACGGCGGTGTTCGGTCGGGCGAGCGCGCCTCGGAAGAAGGCACCGCTGGGCCCGGAACGCTGCCGGACGACGGCAGCCCGCGGGAGCCGCGGAAGGGAGTTGGGGTCGGACGCGCCGGGGCAGACGGCTGCGCCTCCGAGTCCTGGACCCCCGGCCCGGAACTTGACGCAGGCGGCGAAGCGGGACGGAGCGGCGATGGTACCCTCTCCTCCTCACGCCGTGCCGCAGGCGAAGTGGCACGACGTTCCTCCGGCTCCGACGACCTGGGGGCACCGGAGCGCGCCTCGGACTGAGGATCCACATCGGCGCGAGAGGTGGGCTCCACACGAGGGGCGTCCGCGGCCGCAGACAGTGGCGTCGCCGCCCCCGACCCATCGCCGGCCTCCGCCTGGCCGTCGCCCTCAGAACGGGGCACGCCGGCGGCAGTCGCGGGGTTCGGGCGCGGTCCCCTGACACAGAAGCAGGAAAAATTCAGGCCCAATGCACACCAGACCTAGGGCAAAGGAAAAACCCGGAACAAGCATGCAACGCTTACCGGCGAAGACGCTTGTACTGTGGCCGAACTCCGACGTCCGGCACCTGCAGCACGACGGCAGGAGGCGTCGGGCTCCGGCCTCTCTTCGAGCACCCGGTGTCGCCGGCGTCCCCACGGGCGGCGACCGGGCCGATGGTGGTCGAGGACGGCGGGCTCGGCGCGGCAGGCGTCTTCCCCTTGTCGCCGGTGGCTGGAGCGGGCCCCTGCGGCTCCGGACGCGCCGTCGAACCTTGCGGAGGGCCGGCGTTGTCACGAACCCGGAAGGCTTGCTGCGGCGCCGTAGTCTCGATCAGCCCGGCGTGATTGATGTTAGGCATTGCCGCCAAAATGTCACGGCGCCGGGGGTCCAGATGCAGCGGCTGCGCGTCATCCGGATACCTCAAGGTATCCGGGGGATTGGCGTCCGTCAGGGCGCTGTACGCCGCCCTCTCCTCCGACGGCGTCAGATCGGAGCCGGGCCCCCGGCGGGTCCGACCAACGAAGTTGAAGTCGGAGTACCTCCACGTCAGCTGGGGGCGCTCCCGCAGCGGGGCAATCCTCCTCCGCAGGAAGTCGTGGATCACGATCCCCCCGTGGAGGCCGGCAGCGGCAAGGATGGCGATGCGGTTGGTCACCGGCTGCAGCCATGAAGGAAGGCGAGGGCAAACCTCCCAGTACTCCGACGTCTCGGTCGGCGCGGACCGAGGGAAGGAGAGGCGGCGGAAGGGCGCGCCGCTGCGGAGGTAGAACCAATCGCTGCGCCACCGATCGAACCGCGCCCTGGGCGCGAAGTCGATGTACGACTCGGATTCGCCCTCGGTTCGGCGGCTGAAGCGGACGCTACCCACGGGGTCGTCCCTCCCCATCGAGCGAAGCCGGTAGTAGCGCCGGAAAAGCTCGACGCATGGGCGCACCCCCACGAAAGACTCGCAGAGGTGCGCGAAGACGGACAGGATCAGGACGGAGTTGGGTGTAAGGTGCGCCAGCTTGATCTTGTACTGCAGCAGCACCTCCATCAAGAAGAGAGAGAACGGCGGAATCGCCCCGGCCAGGACGAAGGAGAGGAAGGAGACGATCTCTCCTCCGTCATGGTCCGGGTTGACATCGGCGGTCGCCGCGCGCGCCGTGATGCGATCCGGCCCTTCGGGGTCCGGCAGGTGCAGCCGCACCTGCTCCAGATCCCCCTCCTGCGAAATGGTCGACGGCGGCAAAGCCGGCTCCTCTGGCGCTGCAACCGCAGGCGGAGGAGCCGGGTGCGCCGAGGACGAGCGGTGACGGCGGCGAGCCCTCTTATCTCCGGCCATCGGCGACGAGAGCGGGAAGAGCAAGAACTCGCAAAAACCCTGGAATGCAAGGGAGCAAGAAGACGGGGAGCGCGAGGAATGCAACCGCTGCGGAAGAGTGTGGAAGTGGTGAAGTCGGAACGCTGCGCCAGTCCTTTTATCAGGGCGCGGCAGGCGAAACGACGCCCCGTAGACGACAGAAGTCTGCGTGGGCCCCGCCATTATCTGCGCGAGCGGGCGCCGCGCAACTGACCGGGCCGCGGCGTTTCGCCTCCCGAGGGAAAAACGGCGCGCGCATGGAAACCTACCCAGCGAAGCTGACGAATGGGCCCCGATCGACCCCAGCGTCCCGCGTGGCGTCCACCGGGGCGGGGGCTCCTGTCGGTGTATTGGGAACCAGGGTCCCCACTCCCCCGGTCAAAAGGCCGGCCTGAGTCCATCTTGGGCCGAGGTAGACAGCCACGCACCGAGCGGGCCGAAGCGGCCCAGCAAGGGCGCGGAGCGCCTGGCTCCCGAGCGGCCCGCAGCCGCGAGCCGTGGGGCGTTGCCACGTGGCTACGCCCTGCGACCTCCGCGACCCGCCGCGGGACGCGGATAAGGGCGGGGCCCCGCGAGCCTGTGGGAGCCTGGCACGTGGCGACGGTGGTTCGTAGCGCCTTAATAGCGCCGCGCCTCGACGAGACGCCCCGGGATTTCGTGCGGCTACGATGCGCGCGGATCCGGGGCGCGGGGACTTCCTCGCGGAGGGGTCCCACTTGCCAGCGACTGCCCGCGCGGCCGCGCGGGCGGGTCGCTGGACTTCAATGCGCGTGCGCCTCACGCAGGGCCGCGACTGATGGGTGTGACCCGACCAGTCGTAGCCCTGTAGCGCACTGTTCGGCTGACAGGAGAGCGTGGGCTGACGAGCGCCGCCCGCCGCCGTACGGTGCGTCGTTTGGACCGGGGGGTTGTTCGGTGCATCCGCCCCCTTTCCGCGCCTCACCACTCCGGGCGCCGCGCGCGTGCTGTACGAGCGATGGGACAAGACGACGGGGGTCAATCGAATGATGAAAGCGGGCGAGCGAAGCCCGCTGACGCTGGACAAGACGCCCGGCATCCCGGGCGGAGAGGGGTCGCCAGCCGGCGCCCCCATAACGGCCCATGAACGGGTCTGGCCTCTCCTTGCACTATAAAAGGGAGTGCCTTGTACATGAAACCAATATACAACACTTGAGCAATACCAGACAAGCAGGACGTAGGGTTTTACACCTCTGGTGGCCCGAACCTGGGTAAAACTGCTAGCGTTCTTCCTCTTTCCCGTGCGCGACTCCAACACTTAGAACCGTTCGCTCCCCTCCGAATCTCAAAGGGAGGCCGTGCTAGGCCCCCATTTGCCGTGGTTTCCACACCTCGACACTATGTATGTTGAAAACCATGCATGACTAGGTCTCAGGTCATTTTTCCTTGTCTTGTATATGAGTGCTCAATTGTTATTGTATGCCATGGCTTCTGTGTTTTATCCTCACAATGAACATATTTTGCATTGTAGCTTACAATGCACCAACGACATTGTTTAACTTCCACTTCCAGTATCACCTCCGTTTTTCTGCATATTTTATTTGCAGTATATGAGTGCTCAATTATTATTTGCAGGCATTTTGTTGTGTATGCCTAAATATTACTTCGTTTTTTCACATTTTTTTATATTCCCTCAGTATGCTCCCCAACGGAGCATGGAATTTCAAAATTTTATATTTAGCCTCATGGAAAGAGATCCCAGGAACTCATGAAGAAGCAATAATATCCAAACATCCATACATATATGTATTAGGAGGTGCTCTTGAGGTCCTTTTCTTTATGAAGTTACTGTGACTATCCTGAATAGAATACTCCCTCCGTCCCTAAATGTAGGGCTTTTTAGCTTTCAAAAACAGAAATAGTCAATGTGTCAAAAGACTACCATGCCCTTCATTTTGTACTCAACTCACTCCTCCACCAACCCTCCCACCAACCCCATAGTTTGTCCTATATGTAAAACGCCCTACATTTAGGGAAAATTTCAAACCCCCAAAACGCCCTATAAAAAGGGACGGAGGGAGTACATGAATCTAAGCTCTGTTCAAGCACACTTAAAATAGAGTACTCCTGTATGAGCAGGTCCATGATACTAAAACTCCCCACATGAATGGACAGTGTGTCCTCCTTACGTGAATGTCGAAAAAGATTGGAAGTGGGTTCAATATGAAGTAGAATTTTTTTCCCTCTGTTGCAATTTTCAAACGAGAACTTTTTTGAACAGAAAAAGAAATGAAAATGTATGACAATTAGTTAGAGCGGTGGCTTGTTTCTTGTTTCTTTTGCTTTATAATGGCAGCTCCTGAGATACATATATTTTTATATTTTGAATATGATATTACTTATTATAATGGCAGCTCCTGACAATTAGTTAGAGCGGTGGCGCACATGCATCAGTACTATGGTGAAATAACGATGGGTTATTTATGTTTATGGCAATGTACTAAGGAAATAACAAGAGAAATAGAGAATTGCATGCTCATGTAATTTCTGGCATTCAAGTAATCCAATTTGAAGTATTGATGTTCTGCTACTGAAGAACACTATGGTTAATAATCAAGTAAATCATTGTTTTTTAGTAGTTATGGTGCTTTGTAAAATCTCCTCATGGTACTGTCTTGTTCTATTGCAGATACTCCATTAAAGGTGATTGATTTACTCGGAATAGACTAGGAAGTTTTGTTGATGATTCCGTGGTAAGTATTTGAAAATTTTTAACTATTTTTTCCTTACATCAATGATTGACAGTAGAGTTAGAAGTACTCATTATTATGTTTGTATAATAATATCAGCATTAAGTTTGACCAGCCTATTGAATCATGATGCATACGGAAACCTATGGCATGACACATTTTATTTTGGGGCCAGATCGCTTTCATTTCTTGTAGTTTGTTTCAATTTACTTGAAGGCTCTATTATATTCTAGCATATGTCCCCATTAAGGGGAGCGCTGACAGCTCTTTGAGGTTTTCAACTATCATATTTCAGTGAAATGGTAAAACGATTTTTCTTCTTATCTTTAGCTCATGGAATCGTTGTTATGAATCTATGATCACGCAAAGCTTGCAAAACAGCTCCGGGAAATATGAGATAACAGAAGAGCAAATATTAGGAACCATGTGGATGAGTCTTCCATTCCTCTCGGGACAGGTAAATGCACAAGAAAAAAAAACCAGTTCCATTGTTCTGACCAAAATTTCTGAATAATTTATGAAAAGACACCATGGACAGGTAAAAGCACAAGGAAAAAATTGTCATTTTCGATCTTTAGGTGACATGACAAATGATATCTTCAGCTGTTCTATTGAAAGGGCGTATTGTTGTGACCTTCAAGTTCAAGCTGTTTTGGATGGTTTTTTTCCACGTGCGTTGTGCTAAAGGACATATCCATGGCCATGGGCCATTTTAGCGTAATTCCATCGTCTAACACACTGGATGCCCGTCTCTATACATGACCGTGTATTATATTGAACGTGGTCTAAAAGGGCATGGTGATAAAAGAATTTTTGGAGCTTTTATTTTTCTACATCTTGCTTCATGGTTCCATTGATTGTAATGAAGAATCAACAATATTGTCTGATCATTTAAATCATATTAATGCAAAATATGGTTTAATTTTAAGGTATAGTGCATTGTACATGTGGTGTTATTCTTTAAAATGTGGTGTCTCATAATTCTCTTAATCCTGCCAAGGGATGCAATTTTTAGATACGTGCGTGTCGCACGTGCATTGGTCCTAGTAATATGAGCAGTGAAGTCTGCAGGAGTAACCAGCAGTAACACCTTAACCCTAATCACGATACTCCAATAATAGAGGAAACATCCAGAAGCTACATGTGTCAGCAGCTAGCTGTTCCTTTCACTCTCTTCAATTAGTGTGACATGTTGGCTCCTCCTGAAGCCAAGTTTGGCAAATAAAAACAAGCCCCAAGCACAGCACATATCTGGATTTAGCCGAGCAAATTAGAGCCACGTAATATGCACGCGTGAAGCTCGTGATATGGTCGTCTCTGGCCATAATTTCAGCGAGCGCGGGAAGCAAGGGGGAAATATGACGCTGATGTGTGGTCCGAGCTTGCGAGGAAACTTGGCAGGAAGATGGCATGGTCCCGGGACACAGGGCGTGTTTCACGTCCCTCCATGGCCGGTATCAAGCTGTCGGTGTGGAAGAACAGTCAGAAATGAGTGAGGGAGCTGTCTAAGAAGAAACAGTCAGAAGTGAGGGAGCTGTCTGAAAGAGCTGTCGCGGCACATCCCTGTCCGTGCTTTTATTCTGTTGTGGGCATACGAATGAAACGTTGCAGCATGCTCCGACACAAGATGCAGATACCTTAAAACAGTGCAATAAGAAAAAATCGTAGTCGTGATGCACATGAATATTATTCGCATGTTGAATATCGTAAAAGTATACTAGTGATTTTCATTGTATGCTCGAATATTACAAGACCCTCTGTAAAGTTTTACTGATCTTTTTCAAATGAAAATCCCCCTTCTTGAGACAGAAGAAAGAAATCACATTATATTTATCAAAATTGTACGCCCGACACAATGTGACATTTCGATGATTTAGTGAGCTTCATTTCTTCGAGTCAAGTGGCCTAGGTTCGGCATTAAGATTATATATATGGCTCATCATTAACCCAGTTATCAGACCAAAACAAAATTTACACGGATGCTCCGCCCAAGACTATTCCATAGACAGCTCCGGCCCGATATTTATGAAGCCTCATGACCGATGCTTACAAAATATCACACGGATGCTCATGACCGATGCTTTGTGTATGGATATGCAGCCTCGTGAACTAACGCCATAGTCATATCCTAGATAGAGGAGGAGTAATAAAGTTAGTATCCACATTAAGACAAAACGGAATGATACCTCAACTGCATGAATCGAAGGATATTCACCGGTAAACCTAACCGGTGAGCACACGGGAATGATATATGTATGTCTCAAAAAGGAAATGACAAAGAACAGTTGTATTGAGTATTGACACGGAAAATGAGCTACAAATAACTTCAAATGTAAAGGTATCCTTGGATAGGATGCTAAGACTCATGCGAGAGAGGTATGCTCAGACTCAACTGAATGATACACATGTGAGAGCATCTCCAAGAGAGCGTCATAAACCTCTCTTAAATTAAACTAGCAAGGTAGCCCGCGCATATTACGCGGCTAGCCATTAATCACACTATCATTTTCTCATATTAATATGACCTAATTTATTAGTATATCCAGTATATTTCTCATTGTGCAAAATTATATATATAATGCACAAATAGCAGAGGCGACATGTAGATGCTTGCCCTGTTCTCGAACACATTGTGTCTACCAAAAATTTCTTCTACAAATATTCAGCACCTTTTAAAAAAACGAAGAAGAGAACACCTACTTGGCTAATTCTATCACCCAGGCTTTCAAGCTTGCCATGCATGTTGTACTGATCTGAGAAGCGAGAACTCCATTGAACTGCATGGAAAACTAATTATATTACAGGACCACTAAGCCTAAGGATTTGAGAACTGAATGTTAGGTATGCCTTTGCATACAATTCTATATGGACTATTAAAATGACTTCATTACAGTATGGACAATCATAGCTTGGTAACCTTGACTTTTGTGCGAGTCACAGTGAAGTTGTATGGCTTGTCTCAAAGTGGTAATATAGCATGCTTCTCTAGTTTTCCATGCACAACATATCTGCAGTACCTTTTTTTATTTAGCTGAAATCATGTACTGATCATTTTTCTTGGAGACGATGTATATTCTCCCTTTGTACCATGCTTTGCTTCATCTGAAATCATGCACCTGATCATTTTTCTTGGAGATGATGTATATTCTCCCTTTGTACCATGCGCTTCATCAGTCAGCTATATGCCTGTAGTGCAAGGATGGCCTTCCGCACCATTAATCTTTGTTACCAAAATCCCAACCAAGCGCCCACATCTCATTTCGCCCTTCTCAGGCCACCCACGTTGTGTGCAGCTCGGCCACTCCCTCCCTCCCAAAGAACCAAAGAAATCTCTAGTAGCTTCCAACCAATCTCACGCCCGATGGAGAGGCCGGCACAGTAAAATAATTTGTCTCCCGGCCATTGGACCCTTCCAAAATGCTAGTGTTGGAAGTTGGAACATAAACGTCTGCTAAGACTGACTCCAACCGGCACCCCATTCCTCACATTATACTCAAAATGGATAGTGAAACCTGGAAAACTACCCTCCAACCGGCAACCCAAATGGTATACCTATTTTCGGAGCGCGTCGCTCCGCGACCCACAAATGGAGCGACTCGCGCCGGTGACCCATCTCTTCCGCTCACGTCTCCTCTCCCTGGCCGCCGCGTCTCCCCTCCCTCATCTTCATCTCCGGCGGGTGGACTCCTGCTCCTCCACTCGCGCGTCGACGGCTATGAGGATCCCGACCCCCCGCATCTCTCCTCCCCTCCTCTGCTCGGCGCACTCCAGAAGGACGAGGGTGGCGGCGCCCGATCCGCCATGCGCCCCGTCCCCCTCCCCCATCCACGGCTCCGCACCGTGCTCCTCCTCCCTCGAATTGCAGAGCCACGAAGGAGCTCCACGACGCCCAGAGGAGCTCGTCCCGCTCGCGGACGCCGTCGGCGAGCATGGCGGCATAGGTGGCCTTGGCGAGCAGCGGGGTGGCTGGGGCCTATGGTGCAGCCGCGGGGTGCCGGCGCCGTGGCGGCCACGGTGCGCGGGCACAGCTCAGGGGCGGCGGCGCGCGGGCGCGGTGGGGACGACGCCTCCTCCTCCGGTCACCTCCTCCTGGTCGTTGTCTTTCGAGTTAGGGTGGAAGAGGGGGGAGCTCGACGCGAGGGAGCGCGGCCGCGCGAGCGCGAGGCGGCGGCGGCCCGGGGAAGAAAGCGGCGGCGCACAGCGGCGACGATGTCGGCGGCTGCGCGCTGCTCCCACCTGAGCTGGAAGAGGAGGCGGCGGACCCAATTTTCGGACATCTGTTGGAGATCGACAAATTTGGGTGGTGCCCCTTCAGCAGAACGATTACCCATTCACTTGTTTGGGTCAGGCATTTGGGTAGGAACCGTTGGAGTCAGTCTAACAAATGCTTAGTGGCCTAACAAATGCTAATGCATGGACATATTTGTAATTTATCATTCCTTTCCATGTTTCCAAAGGAAAAGGAATTTATGATAATGAGAATTTTTGGTTGGTTTATTATCATTCTCCTAATTAAAATCCAGTTCGCTTGTCCTTGTGACCAGTGTCATGCACCTCAGCCAAAGAAGATTAGAAAAATATAAATGACAGGAAGCAAATTGATCGAAACTACCCCTTGCTCTCAAACGAATCGATTTATTTTTCTCCAAGGCTCCAAGCTCTCATCTGCACCTTGAGCAACACTGCTCCGTCAAGCTTCAAGTCGGTTCCTTAGACTGACTCCAATGGAAGACTCATATGCTGACCTATACTCAAAATGGGTACTAAAATGTCCTAAACACCTCTCCACTGGATGACCCAAAAGCAGCACTCATTCTTTGTCACCCGCACCGTGCCACCCACAAATGCATCACGCAACGGCGCCACCCAACCGCTCGCGCCCTCCAGCCCCTCCTCCCCCTTCCTCATCCTCCTCTTTGGGCAACGACTTCCGCCGCGTCTGGTCGCCGCCTCCGCCGCGCCGTCCCCGTCCTCCACCTCCGCGGCCCCCTTCGCCGCGCGACGCGCCACCCCGCCCCCGCGCCTGGTCGCCAGATCTATCGTGTCGCCCAACTCCCCTCCGCCGCGCGAGGCAGCTCCGCCAGCGCCTAGTCGCCGCCTCCACCGCGCCGTCCCCGTCCTCCTCCTCCGCGTCCCCTTCCGCGCGCGCGGTGCGGGTGAGTTTTGCGCCGCGTCCCCTTCTGCCGTAGTGCGGGTGAGTTTTGCGCGGACGCCGGCGCGGCAGAGGTCGGCGGCGGTAGCACGTCGTCATCGGCGGCGGTGCTCGCGGGTGCGCTTGGCAACGACGGATTGGAGCTAGGGCGCGGTGTCGGAGGCCGGAGCAGGGCGCGGTGGCGGGGGGCGGAGCTGCGGCGCGACGGTGGCGGAGGCCGGAGCAGCTGCGCGACGGTGCGGGGCGCGGTGGCGGAGCGGGTGCTGGGGCGCCGACAACGCGAGGAAGAAGGAGGTATATTGGTTTTGGGTGTTCTTTGGAGTTACAATATTTAACGGTCTAGATTTTTTTTATTTCATGTTGGATTTTTTATTCTCAAATTAAACTCTAGGTGCATAACGTATTAGGATAGAATAATTCCTTTCTTTGATGTACCACGGGACTCTTCCTTCCGCACAATCAACGTGGCAGGGAAAAATTTGTAGTTTGTGTGTTTTTTCTTCCGAATTTTAGTTTGACACAGATTCGTTTTTGATCTATAGCAGTTGTTTTCATGGTGGACACTTCTTTTAATCTTAGCCATTGATTCTTCATAAAATCCAACGGTCCACGTCTTTGTTTTTTCTCTGATTAATGTGGTAATTTCGTGACCTCAAGAGCGAACGTGGTGGCTTCTTTAGACCTTCAAATACTAAGATAATAGAAGATTACTAGAGTATCTTCATAGCCCCTAAACTCCCTTTATTTGTAACTACAAACGGAGGAGGAATTGAGGCCTCCATTCCTTTCTTTTTCTAATAAAGTTAATGTTTCTGTGGCCCCCAAATGTTGATGTGGTCCAATCAAAACTGTTTTGATCCACTTTTAGAGAGCAACTGTTGGAAGAGGGAAGAAAAATTGGCCCTCGTAATCTTTTGATTGCCTCCAAAAATAAGTTCATCGAGTCAATTTCATGGCGTGTTCTCTTGGAGATGCTCCGAATGGAAACGAAGACAATGCATGGTACCTCAACTGAATAAATCAGTGAATTCACCGGGGAAAAATTACCAGTGAGCACATGGGAATCACGTGGAAAAATGAAATGATAAAGAAAACACTGTACAAACACGGATTGTTTGCTCAGACTGCGAGACCGCGAGAGAAAGAGATAAGGAGTACTCTAGAAAGAGCGACGTGAATGGATGAGAAAACCGGAGCATGGCCCCATCCGGCCTCTGGAACCATGCATCCCCTGGGCCCTCTGTGATTCAATTCAAAACGCGCGCGGTGCATCAATCTGCACTGAAGCAAAAATCACGTTCGCGCGCGCTGGGCTCGCCCGCTTATAAATTATTGGTGCCGTGCCGCAAGTGCAGAACCGCCAATCCAAGTGACCAAACAGCAAAAGAGCAAACGAGAGAGTTAGCTCGCCCAAATTAACACAATGAGCTCTCGTGTGACCAAATCGCTGCCTTTCCTCGTTGGCCCGTCGGAGGCGACGCCGGGCGGCGCTCTCCTGCTGACCGCGATGGACACTGCCCTGGCGTCCCTGCCCATGACAGCCCTCTTCATCTTCGACCGCCCGATCGATCAGGCGGCGGAGACCATCAGGAGAGCACTGTCACGAGCACTGGTCCCCTACTACCCCGTCGCCGGCCGCCTCGCCGCCACCGCGCACGGCCTCGCCATCGCGTGCACCGGCGTGGGCGTGGCCTTCGTCGCCGCCCGGGCGAGCTGCACTCTGCAAGACGCCAGGCTGACGGACCCGCGGCCGGCGGTCTCGGTCGAGGAGCTCACACCCACCTACACCGAGCAGCACACCAAGGATCACCCGCCGTTGCTGCTGATGCAGGTGACGGAGTTCTCGTGCGGCGGGTTCGTCGTCGGCGTGACGTGGAACCACGTCATCGCCGATGGCGTGGGGTTGGCGCAGTTCCTGCAGGCCGTCGGCGAGTTTGCGCGCGGGAGCTCGTCGCCGTCCGTGGCTCCGGTGAGGCTGGACCACTGCCTTCTGGACCTCCCGCCGCCGATCGTCTCCATGACGAAGGCGCTCGTGAGCAGCCCGCACAACGAGTTCCCGAGCTCGTACATCACCGTCCCCATGAGCTTCATCAACCGCGTCAAATCGGAGTTCCGTCGCAGTCAGGGGGATCACAAGGCGCCGTGCTCGGCGTTCGAGGTGTTCGTCGCCGCCGTATGGAAGTGCCGCGCACGCGCCACCATGTCCGGCGACAAATTAGCAGACGACGCCGCCCCCACGGCGCTCGCCTTCACGGCGAACGTGAGGAAGCCGGCCGGCGCCAAGGACGGCTACTACGGTAACCTCTTCACCTTCGGCCTCGCCGTCGCCACGCGCGCCGAGGTCGCCAACGGCGACATCCTGGACCTCGTGAGGCTGGTCAGGGAAGCCAAGGCGCGGGTGCCCTACACGTTCGCCGACGGAGCCGCGTACATCGCCGGCGAGATGGGTGGCCGCCTGCGTGGCCTCTCCGGTTACGACACCTTGTACGTGACGAGCTGGTGGAACCTCGGGTTCGACGACGTCGACTTCGGCGCCGGCGGCCCGGTGCGGGTGCTGGGCGACATGGAGCGCAAGGTCGTGCCGGCGTGCATCTTGTGCGGGAGGAAGGACAAGGCCGACGGCGTCGCCGCCATGGCGCTCTGCGTCAGGGAGGAGCACCAGGCGGCGTTCCTCGCAGAGTTAAGGAAGCTTGTGTAGTGTCAGACGTGGGAACGAGCGAGGTCGTCTCAGGATTTACATGTCCAAGTCTCGACGAGTACACTCTGTGTCTATATATATGTTAGCAGGAATATGTAGTGTAGGACTGTAAATGCATAGATATCTACATGATAATACGTACGTGTTACTACGTACATGTGTTGGTCAGTGTTGTGGGAGCTTGGCACATGCGTCTACTCCATGCATATGGTATCGGCAGTTTGAACGCCTCTATATATACTTATATACTATGCATATTTACTTACCTGTGCAGTTGAACGCCCTGATGAGTTGGCTTGTATCTGCAAGTCTACGTGTTCCCTTACTATTTCCAGGGCCGCTTCTGCTTGCCCCACGAAGCATCTGGACGAGTACCATGCTGCAACTAATCATAGGCATACAGCACTAGAGTGATATAGAAAGCATAGGAAGCATGTTGCTTGCAGAATCAGCAAACCATGCAATTAACAGCACGCGGGTAACGAAGTAGACATCTCTTCTCACGAAGCAAACCATGCCAGAAAGAAAGTAATAAGTGAAAGAACTATATATAAGAAAAGTCTCCCTCACACGGAACAAAAAACTGACCATAAACATATACGCTAACAAATTCAGAGTGCCAGAACATTCATAAACGGTATAAGAATGAACACACCATTAATTGTTTGGTCCCATCGACATTTCTCGAACGTCCAGATACTGAACAAAGCTCAAAGATCCTTTGAGGAAGGGAATCAATCAAGCAAGGCGTGTATATGAACGACTCGTCGAAAGAGGCACAGTGTCCCCCGTGAAAACGTGGGAAAGCACTACCTAAATTCTGTGCTTTTTTGCTGCTCAAATGGTAGGCGACCATATCAAAACTCTTACTCAAGAATACCACTTCTTTGTATGGATGAAACCCTATAAATTTGAATCTTCCGTGACCAGAATCCATATTACTTTCTTTCATATCTGTAACATCATCGTCATCTGAATTCCATTCACAAATGTCTTCATCACCCGCCTCATCATATTCCTGATCACCTGCCTCATCATATTCCTGGTAACCATCGCGATTGGTTATAGCCCACGGGCGTTTAGTTTTACCACCGTACTTCCAAAGGATTTGGCGACATAAGGTTCCCAGATTTACGTGATGCTTTAAAACCCACCTTAGTTCTTCTCCAGAGTCGTCTAGGGTGCGATTGGTTGGCCGCATCCGGCGCAACCAGGCTCCTCGCATGCAACGTTTCGCTGATTGGTTTCCTGCACTGAGGCTTGGGCCTGTCCCGACGCATGCAAAAGCTACCGCTCAACCTGGCTCCGCAGAAACGAGAATGAAACTCGTTTCTGCCGGGCCTGGCTCGCATCATGCGCTAGCGTGGGTAGTGTCTGCACCAGATGAGAGATAACTGATGCAAGACAAGCAGCCAACCGAACGGCGTCTCTGCTGGGATGGGCTCGATCAATACGGCAACCAATCAAAGGGCTGATGTATCTGCAGAACCTGGCTATCACGGGCCTGGATGGTTGGGACGAGACAGGCTGCGTTGGGAAGTAAACCAATCACGCCCCTAGTGCCCATATCTGTAGTTCGTGACCTTTAAGTGCGGCATAGCACACTCCATTAACTGATAGCCCAAGGAAAGGCGTTGTATCTTTGTTTTCTTCAATATTTGTTGGAGTTTTAATTACCCGGTACTTATCCTCCGTCAAAGACAACCTGCAAAGACCCATAGAAGCAAATGAAGCCTTTCTTAGCTGCAAAAAAAAAAAAAACAGTTGTGCTATAGGAAGGACCACACATGTTAAAACAATAGAACAAATGATACATTCTTAAAGTAATTTTCATGCACCCTGGCCCTGTGGGCGACTGAATATTATTGTTGAACCTGGTCGTGGATTCAATGACAAGGAATTTAACTTTAAATTGGCACACAATTTACGCTCGCATGTAATTTTTATACTAGCTGATAAATCTGCACAAACAGAGAAAAATTACCATGGCAAAAATTAATAATTTTTTGCAAAAATGTTCAATTATTCTGTTTAACAAAATTTAAAGAACATCCAATAGTTGGAAAAGATTTCGGTACAATAGATCCTACTTCATGTGACAAGCTATATTGATCACAAAATGTTCAATTTTGTAAGGCGTCAAAATTTAAGGTCGATGGCAAATAATTAACTTCAAATATAGAAAGAATAAAACTTGACCCCTAAACTGGCCTTCTTTATATAGAAAGAATAAAACTTGACCCCTAACTAGTCTATGTGTGGAAACCACGGCAAATGGGGGCCTAGCGAGGCCTCCCTTTGAGATTCGGAGGGGAGCGAACGGTTCTAAGTGTTGGAAACGCGCACGAGAAAGAGGAAGAACGCAAGCAGTTTTACCCAGGTTCGGGCCACCAGAGGTGTAAAACCCTACGTCCTGCTTGTCTGGTATTGCTCAAGTGTTGTCTGTCGGTTTCATATACAAGGCACTCCCTTTTATAGTGCAAGGAGAGGCCGGACCCGTTCATGGGCCGCTATGGGGGCGCCGGCTGGCGACCCCCCCTTCACCCGAGATGCCGGGCGTCTTTGCCGGTGTCAGCGGGCTTCGCTCGCCCGCCATCATTATTCAATTGACTCCCGTCGACTTGTCCCGTCGCTCGTACAGCACGCGCGCCGCCCCCGGAGCGGTGAGGCGCGGAAAGGGGGCCGGATACGCCGGATGACCCCCCGGTTCAAACGGCGCACCGTACGGTGGCAGGCGGCGCTCGTCAGCCCACGCCCCCCTGCCTGCCGAACAGTGCGCTACAGGGCTATGACCGGACGGGTCACGTCCATCGGTCGCAGCCCTGCGCGACGTGCGCGCATTGAAGTCCAGCGACCCGCCCGCGCGGCCGCGCGGGCTGTCGCTGGCAAGTGGGACCCCTCCGCGAGGAAATCCCCGCGCCCCGGATCCGCGCGCACTGTAGTCGCACGAAACCCCGGGGCGTCACGTCGAGGCGCGGCGCTGTTAAGGCGCCACGAACCACCGTCGCCACGTGCCAGGCTTCCGCAGGCTCGCGGGGCCCCGCCCTCATCCGCGTCCCGCGGCGGGTCGCGGAGGTCGCAGGGCGTAGCCACGTGGCAACGCCCCACGGCTCGCGGCTGCGAGCCGCTTGGGGGCCCTGCGCCCCGCGCTCTCTTGCTGGGCCGCTTCGGCCCACTCGGCGCGTGGCTGTCTTCCTCGGCCCGAGATGGACTCAGGCCGGCCTTTTGACCGGGGGAGTGGGGACCCTGGTTCCCAGTACACCGACAGGAGCCCCCGCCCCGGTGGACGCCACGCGGGACGCTGGGGTCGATCGGGGCCCACTCGTCAGCTTCGTTGGGTAGGTTTCCATGCGCGCGCCGCTTTTCGCTCGGGAGGCGAAACGCCGCGGCCCGGTCAGTTGCGCGGCGCCCGCTCGCGCAGATAGTGGCGGGGCCCACGCAGACTTCTGTCGTCTACGGGGCGTCGTTTCGCCTGCCGCGTCCTGATAAAAGGACTGGCGCAGCGTTCCGACTTCACCACTTCCACACTCTTCCGCAGCGGTTGCATTCCTCGCGCTCTCCGTCTTCTTGCTCCCTTGCGTTCCAGGGTTTTGCGAGTTCTTGCTTTTCTTGCTCTTCTCGCCGATGGCCGGAGACAAGAAAGCTCGTCGCCGCCACCGATCGACCTCGGTGAACCCGGTTCCTCCGCCTGCGGTTGCAGCGCCGGAGGGGCCGGCTTTGCCGCGGTCGACCTTCTCGGAGGAGGGGGACCTGGAGCGGGTGCGGCTGCACCTGCCGGACCCCCAAGGGCAAGATCGCGTTGTGGTGCGCGCGGCGACGGCCGACGTTAGCCCGGACCACGATGGAGGGGAGATCGTCTCCTTCCTCTCCTTCGTTCTGGCCGGGGCGATTCCGCCATTCTCTCTCTTTCTGATGGAGGTGCTGCTGCAGTACAAGATCAAGCTGGCGCACCTTACGCCCAACTCCATCCTGATCCTGTCCGTGTTCGCGCACCTCTGCGAATCTTTCGTGGGGGTGCGCCCGTGCGTCGAGCTTTTCCGGCGCTACTACCGGCTTCGCCCGATGGGGAGGGACGATCCTGTGGGGAGCGTCCGCTTCAGCCGCCGGACCGAGGGCGAGTCCGAGTCGTACATCGACTTCACGCCCAGGGCGCGGTTCGACCGGTGGCGCAGCGATTGGTTCTACCTCCGCAGCGGCCAGCCTTTCCGCCGTCTCTCCTTCCCGCGGTCCGCGCCGACCGAGTCCTCGGAGTATTGGGAGAGTTGCCCTCGCCTTCCTTCATGGCTCGAGCGGGTGACCAACCGCATTGCCATTCTCGCCGCCGCCGGCCTCCACGGGGGGATCGTGATCCACGACTTCCTGCGGAGGCGGATCGCCCCGCTGCGGGATCGCCCCCAGCTGACGTGGAGGTATTCCGACTTCAACTTCGTTGGTCGGACCCGCCGGGGACCCAACTCCGATCTGACGCCGTCGGAGGAGCGGGCGGCGTACAATGCGCTGACGGACACCAATCCCCCGGATACCCTGAGGTATCCGGATGACGCGCAGCCGCTGCACCTGGACCCCCGGCGCCGTGACATCTTGGCGGCGATGCCTAACCTCAACCACGCCGGGCGGATTGAGACCGCGGCGCCGCAGCAAGCCTTCCGGGTCCGCGACGCCGCCGGCCCTCCGCAGGGTTCGACGGCGCGCCCGGAGCCCCAAGGGCACGCTCCGGCCGCCGGCGACAAGGGGAAGAAAACCGCCGTGCCGAGCCCGCCGTCCTCGACCACCACCGGCCCGGCCGCCGCCCGTGGGGACGCCGGCGACACCGGGTGTTCGAAGAGGGGCCGGAGCCCGACGCCTCCTCCCGTCGTGCTACAGGTGCCGGACGTCGGAGTTCGGCCACAGTACAAACGTCTTCGCCGGTAAGCGTTGCATGCTTGTTCCGGGTTTTTCCTTTGCCCTAGATCCGGTGTGCCTTGGGCTTGAATTTTTCCTGCTTCTGTGTCAGGGGACCGCGCCCGAACCCCGCAACTGCCGCCGGCGCGCCCCGTTCTGAGGGCGACGGCCAGGCGAAGGCCGGCGACGGGTCGGGGGCGGCGACGCCATCGTCTGCGGCCGCGGACGCCCCTCGTGTGGAGCCATCCTCTCGCGCCGAGGTGGGGCTTCAGCCCGAGGCGCGTTCCGGTGCTCCCAGGCCGTCGGAGCCGGAGGAACGTCGTGCCGCTTCGCCTGCGGCACGGCGTGAGGAGGAGAGGGCACCGTCGCCGCTCCGCCCCGCCTCGCCGCCTGCGTCAAGTTCTGGGCCGGGGGTCCCGGGCTCAGAGGCGCAGCCGTCTGCCCCGGCGCGCCCGATCCCGGCACCCATCCGCGGCTCCCGCGGGCTGCCGTCGTCCGACAGCGTTCCGGGCCCGGCGGCGCCTTTTTCCGAGGCGCGCTCTCCCGACCGAATGCCGCCGTCGTCAGCTCCTGGCGGTGGCCCGCGCCCATCGCGCGCGGCGCATGGCGCCCGTGGCTTAGGGTTCGCCACGACCTCCGCGACGGCCGTCGTTGAGGAGGTGGTCGCTGGTGGGGGCAGGCCGGTGCCGCCTATGACCCGCGTCGTGGCCGAGGCGCTGCGCATGGCCGAGTCCCTCCGCGACGCCGCCGAGAACGAGAGCAGGAAGCTGGCCGAGCGCGAGGCCGCCGTCGCCGCCGCCGAGGAGGACCTCCGCCGTGCCGTGCGTGCGGCCCAGTTCCAGCACCGGGAGAGCATGGAGGAGCTGTCCCGTGACCGTGCTGCCGCCGAGGAGCTGCTCCGGGAGAACAGCCGGCGGGCGACTCGCCTCGACAACCGCGAGCAAGTCTTGAAGCTCTGCGAGGACAAGGTGCGGCGCCGCGAGGACCGCGCCCGGGAGCGCGAGCAGCAACTGGACGCCCGATCCGCCACCCTGGATGCGCGCGAGGGGACGCTGGCCGCGCGCGAGCAAGCCATCGCGCGGCGCGAGCAGGGGCTGGACATTGCCGAGGCCGGCCTCGAGAGCCGTCGAGAGGAGCTGCAGCGCGAGGATGATCGACTGACCGCCAAGGCGCAGGACCTGGGAACCCGCGAGCACGCCCATGCCGCCGCCGTCCGAGCCCATGAGGAGTCGATGAAGGCCAGGGAGGACCGCGCGCAGGCGACGTTGGAGGAAGCCCGCGGATTGGCCAGCACGCAAGCCGTCAGGATCCGCGCGGAGATGCGGGAGGAGATGCAGGGCTCGATCGACCAGCGCGACGAGATCATCCGCCGGTCGGCCGACCGCATCAAGGAGTTGGAGGATCGCACCAAAGGCTGGGCGGAGCGGGAGAAGAAACAGCTGGAGCGGATTCGCGAACTCGAGGCGAAGGCGGGAGCGCTCTTCGACGCTCAAATCAAGATCCGCGACCTCACGGCGATGGTCCAGGACTTGAACCAGAAGCTGCGCGAGTCCGGCGCTGCCCCTAGCGAAGCCGCTCCTCCAGGGACCCTTGCCGACCCCGAGTGGGACTCGGAGCGCCGACGGCTCTCGGCCATGGCGCACGACATCTTCCGCCGCATCAACGACGGCCTGGGGAGGGCCAACATGGATCGGCTCCGGACCGGGAACCAGGAGCCCTCCCTTGGCCAGATCCTCCTCGCGCTGATGCCGCTCGCGGAGTTCTTCGAGAGGCTTGGTGCCGACGTCCGCGGCCGGCTCGCGCAGCAGGGCGAGGCCGCCATTCGAGCCGTTGCCTCCGATCTTCTGACCGTCGTTCTGGAGCGCGTCCCCGACTTCCCGACCGACCTACTCCTGGCCGGCCCCGACCCCGCCGAGTCGACGCGCCATCAGGACCGTGTGGCGCCGGTGGTTGAGGAGCTGGTGAGGGCGTACGTCCCGGACCAGGACGAGGGGCCTGCAAGCCCAGCATAGGGGAGGTGCCCCATGTAATAGCTGACTTCCGCTTGTTCCTGCAACAACAGAACTGGTGCCCCGGCAAGTAGGGGGCGGTGATGACTTTAAGTGTGTGTGAATTTGTGGGTTAAGTTTGGCGGTTTTCTTTCTCGCTCTCTGTGTTTTTCCTTAACTGTGATGGTCCGCTCTACTTTCGGCTGAGGCTCGGGCATCACCATGTTTTCAATCTGTGCCGTGGTGATAGCTTAGGCCGTTTGCATCTGCGCTTTTGGTCGGGGGTTGCCCTCCCAAGTGTTTGCAGGATTGTTGGCCGAGCCGATCGACCATGACACGAGACGTTCGACATGAATGATGTCTTTGCCGTGTTGCCCAAAGAGCGCAGGTTCATCAGCGAGCAAGGGTTATGAACAGAGAGCGAAAGATGCAAAATAGGAGAGAAACGAGACTTTATTGCTAGCTGAAAATCGTAGAAATAAAGGTACATGTTGGATACAAGTGCGATGCCCCCGGGCTCACTGGTAGAGAGGCCAAGTGTCTCTGACTGTGAGCCGCCGAGTGAGACATGCACCCCGCTAAGGGTAGAATTTGCGCAGGTGTTGAATGTTCCAGGCGCTTTGCTCCGGGCGGCCGTCTTCCGTCGCCAATCGCACCGCGCCACCCCGCGTCACCCTAGTCACCAAGAAGGGACCTTCCCACATTGGGGACAGCTTGTTCTTGCCTTTGCGGTCGAGCGCGCGGCGTAGAACTAGGTCGCCCAGTTCGAGGGATCGGGGGCGGACACGGGATTGGTGGTATCGACGTAGGCCTTGGAGGTACCGGGCATTCCGGATGTTAGCGCGATGCCTGCATTCTTCCAAGAAGTTGATGTCGTCCATGCGATGCTCTTCTTGGGTTGCTTCGTCATATAGGGCAACTCGCGGAGCCGCGAACGCCACTTCGGCCGGTAAGACTGCTTCGGCGCCGTACACCAGGAAGAAAGGTGTTTCGCCGGTGGCGCGGTTCACCGTGGTCCTGAGAGACCATAGCACTCCGGGTAGTTCAGCGGTCCACTTCGATCCACGTTTTTTCAGTGGGTCGAACGCTTTGGTCTTGAGGCCGCGTAAGATTTCGGCGTTAGCGCGCTCAGCTTGACCATTGCTTTGTGGATGTGCCGCCGAGGCGTAGCAGACTTTGATGCCGACCTCCTCACAATACGCCTCGAAGGCGTGACTCGTGAATTGGGTGCCGTTATCAGTGATCAGTCTGTTCGGTACGCCAAAGCGTGACACGATGCCGCGCATGAACTTGACCGCGGAGTTCTTGTCGATGTGGACGACTGGTTCTGCTTCAGCCCACTTGGTGAATTTGTCCACGGCGACGTAGAGGAACTTGTGGCCGCCCGCAGCCGCGGGAAACGGTCCCACGATGTCCAAGCCCCAGACCGCGAATGGCCATGAGAGGGGAATGGTGTGGAGTGCTTGCGAGGGTAGGTGCGTCTGCTTTGCGTGGAACTGGCACGCTTTGCAGCGTTGCACTAACTCGATAGCGTCCGTGAGGGCTGTCGGCCAGTAGTAGCCTAGGCGGAAGGCTTTCCCGGCCAGCGTGCGGGAGGCCATGTGACTCCCGCACTCGCCCTCATGGATGGCGTGGAGGACTTCCTTGCCCTGCTCCGTCGGGATGCACTTGAGGAGGATTCCGTTCGCCGCCCGGCGGTACAGCTGCCCGTCTACAAGGGCGTAGCGCTTAGCTTGCCGGGCGAGGCGTTCGGCGGGCTCGTCGTCCTCGGGTAGGACTTCACCGCGGAGGTACCCCACAAGCTCTTCCATCCATGGGGTACCCAGGTCGTCCATGGCGAGCACGTGAGGCTCGTCGGTTGGCGGCGGGCCCGCGTCGACCGACGCGGGCGGCTCTGCCGTAGTGGCGCTGTTGTGATCGGCGCCGTCCGCCATGTCCGGGACCGATGCTGAGGGCTGAGCGAGTTGCTCCACGAAGGTCCCGGACGGAGGGTCTTGTCGGGACGAGGCGATCCGCGACAAGGCGTCGGCTTCGGTGTTGTCGCCTCGCATGATGTGGCGTGTTTCGAAGCCGAAGAAGTTCTTCTCCAGCCGTCGGACCTCCGCCAGGTATGCCGCCATTTGGGGGTCCGAGCACTGGTACTCCTTGGAGACTTGGTTGACGACGAGTTGTGAGTCGCCCTTGGCAAGGAGCTTCTTGACGCCGAGTTCCGCAGCGATCCGCATCCCTGCGATCAACCCTTCGTACTCCGCCATATTGTTGGTGGCCTTGAAGTGTAGCTGGATGGCGTAGCGCAGCTCCTCCTTGGTGGGAGCCACCAGCAACACTCCTGCACCGGCGCCTTGTAAGGTGAGGGACCCGTCGAAGTATACGGTCCAAATGTCGTCGCCTTCACAAGGTTGGTCTTTGGCTGGACGCGCGGTGAGCTCTTCTCGCTCAACTACAGGACCGGGCGTCCATTCTGCCACGAATTCCGCAAGGGCCTTGCTCTTGATTGCGCTGGAGGTTGTGAACTCGAGCTCGAACTCGGACATCTCCACTGCCCACTTGACGATTCGCCCAGTAGCCTCGCGGTTGCGTAACACCGTCTCCAGCGGGAAACTAGTGACCACCCTGATTGGGTGGTTTTGGAAGTAGTGCCGCAGCTTCCTTGACGCTATGAGAACCGCGTAGAGGAGCTTCTGCACTTGGGGGTAGCGCGTCTTGGCGTCGCGCAGGACCTCGCTGACGAAGTAGACAGGGCGTTGCACCATGCGCTTCTTCATCTCGGCGTCGCCCGTACTGACGTTGGGCGCGAGAGCTGTGTTGTCCGTTGACGTCGGAGCCGGAGCCCCCGGGTCGGCCGTGGGCGCAGCCCCCGAGCCATCATGCGACGGCGGTGCTGCAGCCCCCGGGCGAGCCATACTGCTTGTCGACGTCGGAGCCGGAGCCCCCGGGTCGGCCGTGGGCGCAGCCCCCGAGCTTTCGTCCGAAAGCGGTGCTGCAGCCCCCGGGCGAGCCATACTGCTTGTCGACGTCGGAGCCGGAGCCCCCGGGTCGGCCGTGGGTGCAGCCCCCGAGCTTTCGTCCGAAAGCGGCGCTGCAGCCCCCGGGCGAGCCATACTGCTTGTCGACGTCGGAGCCGGAGCCCCCGGGTCGGCCGCGGGCGCAGCCCCCGAGCTTTCGCCCGAAAGCGGTGCTGCAGCCCCCGAGCTTTCGCCTTGGTTTGGCGCGGCGCCGCCGCGTTTTTTCTTCCGCCGGGATTCGTCGAGCATGAACTCTTCGCGTTCGGCGACGAGCGCGGCGCTGACCACGGCCGGTGTTGCCGCGATGTAGAGCAGGAGCGGCTCCTTGTCCTGGGGCGCGACCAAGACGGGAGCCGAGGAGAGGTAGGCCTTGAGTTCTTGAAACGCGGCCTCGGCCTCGGGAGTCCACTGGAAACGATCCTTCCGCTTCATCAGCTTGAACATGGGCAGAGCGCGCTCGCCGAGTCTTGCGATGAAACGGCCGAGCGCGGCCATGCAGCCTGTCAGCTTCTGGACGTCCTTGAGGCGGGTGGGCGGGCGCATGTTCTCGATGGCCTGAATTTTTTCCGGGTTGGCCTCTATCCCCCGGTGCGAAACCAGAAAACCGAGGAGCTTCCCCGCAGGGACACCGAACACACACTTCGCCGGGTTGAGCTTGACCCGCTTGTCGCGTAAATTGTCGAACGTTTGCTTTAGGTCGGACAGCAGGGTCTCGCTCTCACGCGACTTGATCACGATGTCGTCGACGTAGGCCTCTACGTTCTTCCCGAGCTGCTCATCAAGTGTCTTGCGCATTGCTCGCTGGAACGTAGGGCCCGCGTTTTTCAAACCAAAAGGCATAGTCACATAGCAATAACACCCCGCCGGGGTCATGAATGCGGTTTTTTCTTCGTCCCCCCTAGCCATGGGGATCTGGTGATACCCAGAATTCGCATCTAACATACAGAGTAGGTCACAACCTGCGGTTGAGTCAACTACTGTGTCTATGCGTGGCAGCGGGAACGGATCCTTGGGGCACGCCTTGTTGAGGTCGGTGTAGTCGACGCACATGCGGAGCTTGCCGTTGCTCTTGGGGACGACCACCGGGTTCGCCAACCAGGTGGGGTGTAGGACTTCTCGTATGAAGCCGGCCTCGAGGAGCCGGCGGATCTCCTCCCGGATGAACATCTCTCGTTCCGGGGCTTGGCGCCGAGCCTTTTGCTTCACCGGCCGAGCGGCCGGGTTGACCTTTAACTCGTGCTCAATCACCTCCCTTGGTATGCCGGGCATATCGGACGGCTCCCAAGCAAAGACGTCCGCGTTCTCCCGAAGGAAGGCGACGAGCGCGAGTTCCTATTTGGGGTCGAGCTCGGCCCCAATGGTGACGGTCTTGGAGCCGTGCGCGTTGACGGCGACCTGCTTGGTCTTCACCGGCTCGCCGGCCGTCATCTTGGGGCGCTTGGGGGCGGACTTGACTGCCTCCGGGATGCCACCAAGCTCCGGATCCGCATCCGCCGCCTTCTCGGCCGCCAGGATCAGCTCTGTGCACGCGATGGCACTCTTGTAGTCGGCACGGACGGTGATTACGCCCTTGGGCCCCGGCATCTTCAAGGTGAGGTAGGCGTAGTGGTCGCACGCCATGAACTTGGTAAGGGCCGGGCGCCCGATGATGGCGTTGTACGGGAGGTCGATGTCCGCCACGTCAAACACCACCTTCTCCGTGCGGAAGTTGTCCTTGGTGCCGAACGTGACCGGGAGCGTGACCCGCCCCAGGGGTTGGGCGCGTCCCGGAAGGACCCCGTGGAAGGGCCTTGAGGGCTCCAGGTCAGTCTTGCTGCCCTGGAGCATCTCGTACACCTGCGGGGTGATGAGGTTGATGCTCGCGCCGCCGTCGACCAGCGTGCGAGCGATCCTCTTGTTGCACACCGTCGGCGCGACGATGAGCGGGAGCCGGCCGTCCGAGTTGTCGGGGCCGACCAAGTCGCTCCGGTCGAAAGTGATCGGGACCTCCGACCACTTGACGGGGCGGACGGGAGCCGTCCCCGTGCTCAGCGCGCACACCTCACGGCGTAGGAGTTTCACCTGCCGCCTGGAGGTGATGGGCGCAGAGCCGCCGCAGATGACCGCGACGGTGTCCTCGTGGTCCTGGAAGAGGAGAGCTTCCTCGTCCTCCTGGGACCCCTTCTCGTTTCCCGCGCGCTCCTCTCTGCGCTTCTTGCGCTTCTCCGCGTTGGCAAGGATGTACTTGCACTCCGTTTGGTCGTGCCACGTGGAGTCGTGGAACGCGCAGAACTTCCCCGTGGGGGGAGACCTCTCGCCGCCTTTCGCCGCTTTAGGAGCCGCGGGGGGTTTGCCTCCCTTGGCACCCGTCGGCGCGGTGGCCAGGACTTCGCCCGCCTTCCGCTTCTTGGCGAGCTTCTTCTTCTGTTTCCGGGACAGAGGACGGTCGTCGTCCTCGTCCTCCTTCTCCGGGTCGGAGTCATGCCAGGCCTGCGCTTCCTGCCGGCGCGCGCACCGGTCGACCAACCCGAAGAGCTCCACGACGGTTTGGGGCTCGTGGACCCCGAGCTCGCCCAACACGTCCTTGTCGCGCACGCCGTGGGCGAACGCCGATATGACCCGCGCCGGGTCAATGTTGGGGATGGTGTTGCGGACGTGGCTGAAACGCTGCACGAACTTGCGCAGCGGCTCGTCCTTCCGCTGTATGACCCTGTCCAGGTCGATCTGCGTGCCAGGGCGCTTGGCGGTGCCCTGGAAGTTGACGATGAAGTCGCGGCACAACCCCTTCCACGACTTGATCGACTCGGGCGGCAGGTTCATGAACCAAGACCGCGCCGAGTCCTTGAGCGCGAGGTGGAAGTAGTTGGCCATCACGTCCTCCGAGCCCCCGGCCGCCCGCACCGCGGTGGAGTAGATCTGCAGGAACTCGGAGGGAGGCGCCGTCCCGTCGTACCGCTCCGGTATGTCGGGGCGGAACTTGTTGGGCCACGTCACGGCGCGCAGCCTCTTGGAGAGGGCCGCGCATCCACCGGAGTACGCGACGCGGCGACTTTCGCTCTCCGCGCGCCGCCTCCTGTCCGGAGACGGTGAGGCGGACGAGCCGGACGACGGCGCGCGCGTCGAGCGGGACGACTGTGCGCGGTGCCTTTCGTGGCGCCGCTCCCGGGAGCGCTCGATGCTGATGCGAGCATCCTCCCCGTCGCGGCGGCGTCCCCCCAGCTTCCGCCGGAGGTCGTCCGGGCCACGACGGGGAGTCGTCACGGAGAAAGAGTAATCCTCCGTGCCCGTGTGCGTGCGTTCAGTAGGCACGTACGTGGGGCCCTCCGAAGAGGAGTTTGCGCGAGAGCGCGACGGACCCGACCTGGATCTCGCCTGTCGCCGCGCCGTGTCCACCATTTTGGCGACATCCCGGAGCCAGGGTCCAGCTGGCGAGCCCTCCGCCAGCTCCGGCGGTGGGTTGCGCAGCAGGTCCCTCGCCCGGTCTAGTGCCGCTGGTGGGGTCAGGCTGTCGAAGGAGAGGCGCCGCGCCGGAGCGCGGCGCTGCTCATGCTCGGGTGAAGCGGTCCGTCCGCTGGGCGGCCGCTGGGAACCCGTCTGCGAGCGAGTGCGGCGTTGGGGCTGCGCGCCCTCCGCCCCGCTCAGCCGAGCAGGTCGGGGAGGACGCGAGCCCTTGGCCGCCTTCACCGTAGGCGGCTGGTCCGCCATGATCTCCTCGTCCACCGACTCCGAGACGGAGCGGCGTCGAGGGTGCACGTCCTCGCTGCTCGAGGATCTGCGACTGACTCGCCCAGTCATGGCGAGGAAGAGCGAGCGCGAAGAAGAACACAGGAACTACGACGTCCCCCTACCTGGCGCGCCAAATGTCGAGGTGTGGAAACCACGGCAAATGGGGGCCTAGCGAGGCCTCCCTTTGAGATTCGGAGGGGAGCGAACGGTTCTAAGTGTTGGAAACGCGCACGAGAAAGAGGAAGAACACAAGCAGTTTTACCCAGGTTCGGGCCACCAGAGGTGTAAAACCCTACGTCCTGCTTGTCTGGTATTGCTCAAGTGTTGTCTGTCGGTTCCATATACAAGGCACTCCCTTTTATAGTGCAAGGAGAGGCCGGACCCGTTCATGGGCCGCTATGGGGGCGCCGGCTGGCGACCCCCCCTTCACCCGAGATGCCGGGCGTCTTTGCCGGTGTCAGCGGGCTTCGCTCGCCCGCCATCATTATTCAATTGACTCCCGTCGACTTGTCCCGTCGCTCGTACAGCACGCGCGCCGCCCCCGGAGCGGGGAGGCGCGGAAAGGGGGCCGGATACGCCGGATGACCCCCCGGTTCAAACGGCGCACCGTACGGTGGCAGGCGGCGCTCGTCAGCCCACGCCCCCCTGCCTGCCGAACAGTGCGCTACAGGGCTATGACCGGACGGGTCACGTCCATCGGTCGCAGCCCTGCGCGACGTGCGCGCATTGAAGTCCAGCGACCCGCCCGCGCGGCCGCGCGGGCTGTCGCTGGCAAGTGGGACCCCTCCGCGAGGAAATCCCCGCGCCCCGGATCCGCGCGCACTGTAGTCGCACGAAACCCCGGGGCGTCACGTCGAGGCGCGGCGCTGTTAAGGCGCCACGAACCACCGTCGCCACGTGCCAGGCTTCCGCAGGCTCGCGGGGCCCCGCCCTCATCCGCGTCCCGCGGCGGGTCGCGGAGGTCGCAGGGCGTAGCCACGTGGCAACGCCCCACGGCTCGCGGCTGCGAGCCGCTTGGGGGCCCTGCGCCCCGCGCTCTCTTGCTGGGCCGCTTCGGCCCACTCGGCGCGTGGCTGTCTTCCTCGGCCCGAGATGGACTCAGGCCGGCCTTTTGACCGGGGGAGTGGGGACCCTGGTTCCCAGTACACCGACACTATGACAATCCAGAAGCTTCAAAATTGTATAGATTATTATAGTATTCATTTGATCTAGATAAACTAATTAATCCTGCTAACCCTCATTTAGGTTTCATAATCCAAAATCGTGAGTCACCATCATTCGATTCTGGCATACGATCTACCCATGAGACACCACAATATCCTCTGAAGACTGCCACTAAGGTTGTTGTTTTCGTCGTATTGCCGAAGCCCACTATCAGTGATGGGAATAGAACAAAGGGGGTGCTACATATGTACCCAAGCCGAGATTTAGTTAAGATGCATGCAGTCACAAGCACAAAGTTTCCATAAACAATAAGAACACATTAAATTTCTATGAACAATAAAAATATTCAGATTTAAAATCTCAAAAAGCAAACAGAAACGTGACGGATGGGCTCGACACGAATATGGTGGCACTCCTCCCTAGCTGTTGTGAACCGATGCTGCACGTGCTCCCCCAGCTCATTTGATTCCCCTTTTGGCACAACAAGGCATGGGAGGAAGATGAACATGGGGGAAGAAGAGATTTTGCACTAACAGGTGGATCAAAACCAACATGTTTGCCAAATCAAAATATTACACTACCCTTGTATGCCGCTAATTTAAACCCCTTCCTTAGGTTTTTTTTTAAAAAAATGAGAGTATGAGATTGTAGTCGAAACTAGCTACAGTAGGTCAGGTACTCACACATAGTGCTATGGCAGTGCGCATTTTTTGTGTTTGGGATATGATGGCAATGTACTAATGTACTGTAGTCAAAAAGTGGACTAGAGTTTTTTTTTAAAAAAAATGAGAGTATGAGATTGTAGTCGAAACTAGCTACAGTAGGTCAGGTACTCACACATAGTGCTATGGCAGTGCGCATTTTTTGTGTTTGGGATATGATGGCAATGTACTAATGTACTGTAGTCACTCACAAATCTAGACCATGCGTTTGGTTGGCAACAACTTGACCATCACACTCTCACTCCGTCTGTCCCTGCTGAGCTGAGCTGAGCTGCACCATTAATTCCGAGTACTCAACTCCCCACAATTTGGTGCCGGAAACACGGATCCGTGGATGATCGGAGGATTCGTTTCCACGCCTCCACTTCCCAAGCCGTCAGCGCCATGCGCAGCGGCAACCGGCCACTCCCGCGCATCACCTAACCGGCCTGAACTGGATTGCTTGCTTCATCTCATCATGGAGTTCAGCAGCTGTGTAATGTAGGGTTGGTGCTGAGCCTATCAAACAGGCAGGCAGGCAGGTAGGGTACTGGAGTACCGGTACACAGGCAGGATGCTATACGTACGTGATCCCCGGTCCATACATAGACGGGGATGCGGTTGGTGAGTGAGCTGATGCGTGCAGACATGGACGACGAGCTGAGCGAGTGATGGGAGTGATGAGCCCCAGACTGGTTATCACGGCATCTCTCGTCCTGTACCATTTGTATGCCTTCACTCGTCCTGTTGTCAAGAGCGGTGATCCACAGTTTCATGAGCCTCATTTTACCTATAAATACATGCTCTTCCTCTCGTAGCGGTCTCAGGCCACATCAACCCACTCCAGCTGCTCGGCGAGCGGATCGCTAGTTCGCTACCCACCGCAACTAGGGGTGCAAATTGGTGACCCTTAGGGTCACCTTCGACCCTCATTAGTTAAAAAAATAAACTAGATTTTCAAAATGAACTCTCATTTTGAAAACTTAGTTCATTTGGTTGAATTAAAGAGGGTCAGAGGTTACCTTAAGGGGCACCTATTTACCCCCTTAACCGCAACCGTGGTGTGCAGTGCAGGCCAATACACGGTTCGTCGGCGCGCGAGGCGTATGGCGGTGGCAGCGAGCGATATTGATCCCCAACCACGTGCAGCATCGCTGTCTCACCTTCGGCGGCGATGTTGTTTTGCCGCCTGGTTGTAGGTGAGGCGGAGAGGAGAGGCTTGCCGTCGTGTGTGGTGGACGACGGCCGCAGGACATCGCGTCGCGATGTGATGGTCGTTGCTAGGAAGGCCGCGCAGCTCATCCGCGTCGGGCGATGCCCTGCGGCCGGACAAGCTCCGCCGGACAAGGCGGTGAGAGAGAGAGACGCCGCATGGTCACCGCGGTGGCGTTCAGCGGCCGGGGCGCCGTGGAGGGGCGCAGCAGGCCCGAGGATCTGCCCGACGCGGAGGGGTCGCGGTGCAGGGACATGCTGTATGTGCGGCCGAGGTCTAAAGTGCATTTCTCTCAAACATATGCGTGATTCGCGTTGGTCAACAAAGAGACCATTCTCGCCTGCCTGCCTCTCTCTCTCCATCCAGAGTGTACAGAGCAAGTTGCAATGGTCTTTCTCTCTCTCATACTTTTTGCAGTTACGCCTCATCCATCAGAATTACAACTTTCTTTTTTTGCAAACTACCTACAATGCAATTTTTTGTATTAATATTCCACAAAACATTTTTTATATCGGAAGTTCAATTTTGCAGTGAAAATTGATATACTTTTTTTATTGGACATCGATTTTTGGTACTTTTGTTGCACTAAAAATCTATGTCCATTTTTATTGTATATTGATGGTAATTTTCCTATTGTACTTTCATCATGAGAAGTACAAAACTGTCATGCAAGATGTTGAGATGAACAAAAATTATGTAAGAAAATTGATATGTGATAAGAACAAAAAAGATTGTATTGGAATGTTGAATGTGGAACAAAATAAAAATAAATGTACTTTTAGCGGTAGTACCGTTTTCATTGTATTAAGAATAGATAATACATTTTTATTGATAGAGTACATTTTACTATACTTTTAATTTGTGAATTATGCAAATTTGACATGTGAGAAGAATATATATTAGTACCAATATATATTCTTCTCACATGTCAAATTTTGTGCTTGCATTAAATATTCCACTCTTGATTAAAATTCAGAATCTTTTTGTAATGTTTTAAAATTGTGTCAAATTTTGTGCTTGCATTAAAATATTGAAGAAATAGCTGAAACTGATCTTGAAAAATAGGAGTACCTAAACCGCTCTTGCGCTTGGCGCCGCACCTGGTTTCCTCCTCCCTCGCCGACGTTCGGCCATGGGGGGAGTCCGTTATGTTGATTTGTCTTCTTTCGCAACGAACTGAGAGGAAACACGGGAACTTTTAAGATAAAAACTTGTGACCATGACTTACCCTTCTTCCCCTTGCTGTGTTTATGTTGATTTGTCTTCTTTTGCAACAAATTAAAGAGGGAAAACGTGACCGCTCATGACTTATCTTGAGCAGTTTGTTCGACATCATTCTTTGGCCGTTGGATCCACATCTCGTCGTCTGCGCTATCGTCGTATTGCCTACCAGCTGCTTGCGCAGCGTCCGATCACGGCTCGATACCATCCAAATCGTCCGCATCACGGCATCTATAGGAACCTGTCATCGCTCTCGCCTCAGCGCCACACCTGGTTTCCTCCTCCCTCTCCCGCCTCATCGGCACCCTCGCCGCAGTCTAGCCATCGGGGCCGGTGGTAATCTTGGCGGACCTCAACCTGCTGCTCTTTTGATCTGGTTTTTCTTTTAGCTGACTGTGAGAAAAACAATCCGTTAGGTTGATTTGTCTTCTTTCGCAACAAACTAGTAAGAGGAAACACATGAATTTTTAAGACAAAACTCGTGACCATGACTCACCTTGAACCGTCTGTTCGACAGCATTCTTCGACCGTTGGATCCAGCTCGCTGCGCTGATCGCCATCTTTTCTACCAGTCTACCACGCCTTCCGCAGCGTCCGATCACGGCTCCATGCGATCCAGACCGTCAGAAGGAGCTGGACACTTCCGCAGAACAGATCCTCTCGTATTAGCATCCAGCTCCCACAGGAACCCCGTCACCGCTCTCGCATTCGGCGCCGCACCCGGTTTCCTCCTCCCTCGCCGCTTCACCCGTCCGGCCATGGTGGCGATAACCGCGGCGGAGCTCAACTTCCTCGTCTTCCGCTACCTCCAGGAGTCCGGTGAGCACCTCCCCCCTCCCCATCCCTTCCTCCCTCCCTTCCCATGTTCTTCTGGTTCCGTCAGCCGAGAGAATTTCGCCTGTTTTGCAATGTTTTAGGGGTGTAGGAGGCTTTGGCGCGTCGAAATGGCTAGTTCCCCCGATTTATTTTTAATGGATCCGCGCTCTGCTTTGGGGAATCCTGATATGGTACGGTGGATTGTTTGTGGAGCAGATCGTGCGTTTTTAGGGCAACTTGTGGATTGATAGGGTTGGAGATTGCACGTGTTGTGGTGGGAACGGTGTGATTCTAGTAAATTTCTTGGAGAAATTGAAGTGGTCACTTGGGGGGGGGGGGGGGGGGGGGGGAATGCTTCTTTTGATCTGAATTTCGTTCCCCTGTTCGGCCATAATGCTGTTCACGCCCTCAATTTCGCAGCGGTTTGGGGGTTTATGGGCTTTGACGCGGCCAAATGGCTAGTTCCGCCGGTTAGCTTGTAGTGGATTCGTGCGCTGCTTTGGGCAATCTGGATATGGTAAGGTCGAATGTTTCTATAAACAGGTAGTTTCGTGAGTTTCAGGGCAACTTGTAGGTGGGGTAGGGTTTGGAGATTGCACATGATCTCTAGTAAGTTTCTGGAAGATTCAAGTGTTGACTTGAGAGAAATGTATGCGTTTGGTCCTAATAATCTATCTACTTTGGCGTCCATATTTCTGTACATGCCCTTTTAGTGCATCAATAAGAACCTTTTAGTCCGGATCGTCAGCTTGTTCCGCTACCTCTAGGTATCCGATGCCCCTCCCTCCCCACATCCCATTCATTAGGTCCATCAGATTTGCTTCTTTCGCAGGGCTTTGGGGGTTTATGGGATTCGCGCTCCGAAATGGCTAGCCCCGCCGGTTAGCTTGTAGTGTATTCGTACGCTGCTTTGGGGAGTCGGGATATAGTAAAGTGGAGTGTTTCTATTAACAGATTCGTGCGTTTCAGGGCAACTTGTAGGTGGGGTAGGGATTGGAGATTACACATGTTTTCTAGAATGTTTCCCGGGGGAAAGTCTACTTTTGGTCCTTTATAGACTATTCAGAACCAAGAACCAAGCTACAGAAGGTTCCTCAGTTCGGTCTCTGTGACTGTATGTTCTCTATGTCCCGAATCGTCTTTGGTGCATCAACAAGAATCATTTAATCAAGATCTTTCAGTTTAACCACATTGTGTCGATTTGTTCGTGTTGATGATATTTTTTTGCTACCTGTGAGAAATGTATGCTTTTGGTCCTAATTTGTCTACTTCGGCTTCCATATTGCTGTTCATGCCCCAACATGCAGAAATTTCTTATAGACCTGTGGCAGAACCAAGCTATAGAGGGTTCCTCATTGTGGTTTCTGTTTGTTCTCTAACTCTAAGTAAGGAATCGTCTATTGTGCATCAATAAGAATGTTTTAGCCGGGATCTTTCAGTTTAACCACATTGTGATGATCTCTTGATCTTATGATATGTTCCTGCTCCTGGCTACTTTCTTAATTGTAGTATCCTTGAAGAGCTGTTTTTGCTGCTAATTATTTTTCTACCAACCAACCTTTACAGGTTTCATTCATGCCGCATTTACATTGGGGTATGAAGCGGGGATCCACAAGGGTGGCATAGATGGAAATACTGTACCACCTGGTGCTCTTATCGCTGTTGTGCAGAAGGGCCTCCAGTACATAGAACTGGAAGCAAATACAGAGGAGGTATGCCTTTTTATTTTCTCACGTCTTGTTCTACTGCCAATGCATGCTACACCATGAACCTTTCTTATTCAGAATGATGAAGAGGTCGAGAAGGATTTTGCGCTTCTGGAACCTCTTGAAATTATCACAAAAGATGTTGAAGAGTTGCAACAGCTTGTGAAGAAGAGGAAGCGAGAGAAGTCTCAAAATGACCGTGAGAAAGACAAGGGGAAAGATAAGGAACGCAATGATAAGGATGAACGACGTCCAGGAGCTGAACGGGAGAGAGATCGGCACGACAAAGAGAAAGAGCAGGAAAGGGAGAAAGACAGAGCTGAAAAAGACAGGGAGCAAGAGAAAGAGAAGGAGAAAGAAAAAGAAAAGCAGCATACAACAGATAAGGTTAAGCATGATGAAGATTCTCATGCTGGTGGAGGTAATTAGTTATTAGTTGTTCCTGTATTGCCCTTCTGGTATCTGTTTCCATTGTGCAAATTGAGAGTAAAACTTGACTGGGTTTAAGATGCTTGGATCTGTTTATGATGACTTGAAAAGGTTTATATTTTCTAATTATGGTAAGTACATTTGTTTTGCGAACCTTTTTTTTTTTGGGTGAACCATGGTATAGTACATTTTTTGCAATGATGACAGCAAGTTTTTAGTTAAGCACATATAATGTGATATCTGAACGCGTCCTTATGTATCACATACTTATTGGTTCATGTGCACTTGCTGTATGGAGTCAACGGGCAAATTATTTGGTGGCTTTGTAAAACTATTGGTGTTTCACTACTACATGTGTGTTGTGTGATTCTTGCATACATAATCCCTGAGTCTTCTATAGCAGGAATATGAAAAGGAGTAATGGTCTGAATCTCGTTTTCATGAATGCCCTCATTTCTGGTACATGACTTGCACGGATGTGGAGGAACATTTTCTCTGTTTGTCTATTTGGGAGTCACCCACTCCCTTGAAAATTTTAAATTCAGTTTACATCTGCAACAGCAAATCACGCTAGCCACCAATCCTGAACAAGTTTTTAGTTAAGCACGTATAATGTGATATCTGAACGTGTCCTTATGTATCGCATGCTTATTGGTTCCTGTGCACTTGCTCTATGAAGTCAACGTGCGAATTATTTGGTGGCTTTGTACAAACTGTTGTGTTTCACTACTACATGTGTGTTGTGTGATTCTTGCATACATAATTCCCGAGTCTTCTATAGCAGGAAAAAGGAGTAATGGTTTAACGAATCGCATGAATGCTTTCATTTTCTGGTAAATGATTTGCGTAGCTGTGGATGACCGTTTCCTCTGTTTATCTGTTTGGGAATCACCCACTCCCTTAAAAATTTTAAATTCACTTTACATCTGCAACCGCAAATCACGCTAGCCACAAATCCTAAACCAGTTCCACCCGACCGAGCCAAGAGCAGCAGAAGACAACTCACTCCTAATACCGTATTATTCAATCCGTGATAGGGCTGTCATTCGAATTATGTTGTGTTTAATTGGATATTCTCATTTGAGCATATTTTGAGTTCAAGCATCCATTACTCTTGTACCGCTTGTTAATTTTCTTTCAGTGCACCCGTTGTTACATTTTTATAGTCATCTATTCTTTTAATAAATATATCCAACTCCCGATTCTCTCGCTGAAATGCCATTTTTGGATACTTGGCCCGCTCTTTATGCACCAGCCTAGTTTTTGTATCAAGTAAGATCCGACTGCCCATTTCCGAATGACAGTTTCATTCATCGCTTAACCATATATAGGTTGTATCACAATCCCAAAATTACATATCTTAATTCTTCACTGTCGATCTCCCCCTGCATAGCTGGTGCCATGCATTGGAGGGATATTGAGTTTATAATATGAGATCATAGGTTAAGGTATCATTATGGATGTGATAGTCTCACTTCTCGAGAATGAATGTTGTGAAATTGTGTTTAAAAAAATTTTACTTACAGTTTTTTTTGGGAAAAAATAGCAATATTCGTAGGTTATTTTATCGCTCAATCATCTAGATCACCCGGTTTATGAAGAGCTTTTTCATGAAAATGATATTTGCATGCACTTCAATTTCATGGTAGGATTAATTAATTGCTATAAAAGAAATGTAATGTGACTATTGGAGTATCAGTTTCTCATCGATTTATAGTTCTGTAAAGACTTATCTTTCTTTGTATTTTTGTATTTCGTGTATATCACTTGACATATTGCTAGTGTACTAAATTTTTGTACTACAGGTCCCATACCAATGGATATAAGTACAGCCGCTCATGAGATTTCTTCCAATAATGTGACTGTTTTGGAAGGACACAGTTCAGAGGTTAGATGGGTCTTTTCGTGCAACGCTCCTTTGCCCTCTCAAAGATTGGGAAATCGGTTCAATCCGCTTACTATTTCTTTTGAACTTGTCTCATACAGGTTTTTGCTTGTGCCTGGAGTCCAGCTGGCTCTCTTCTAGCTTCTGGGTGGGTCTTTATGTGCTATGTATTGCTTAAATATTTGTACATGGTTTTGATCTTTTGTGCATTGGTTGCTAAAGTCATCATATATGTGAATGGCTGTCAGGTCGTTTCTCCGTATATTAATACACATTCTTTCGGTACGTTTTGTGGGCTCTAATAAAAAATGTCACGACCTAAATCAATGGATTATCTGCTTACACTATTTTTGGCCCTCAAATCATGATTCGTTGCTTTCCATTTTGCTTGTATATCTTCTTCATATTTTGTACAAAGTCACACGTATCGCGGGATGGTGCCGGTTCCCTGTCCTGGGTTTGTCGTCCCTTGTCGTGGATCAAGGATGATGCTCGTTTCCTGTTTCTGGTTTGTCTTCCCTTGTACTGGATTGGGGATGATGCTTGTCACTCGTTTGGTAATTGCCTCGGTCATAGGTTGCGTCATCAATTTGTTCACTGTTGGGACATGAAACAGTATAACAGTTCTGGTGGGAGGACATTTGTCAATGGACCAAAAATCATGTGAAGTGGGACGGCATGCGACTCTAGGAAAACTGGAGGCAGGCATAGGTCACTGTGGGGCGCTATAATAGGCAAAGGCTGGCTTGAAGAAGCGGTGGTGGCATTGATAAATCACCAGGAGAGCTGTGGAGGAACTAAGCAGAGATGGCACTGGGCATCGAGTGAAGAAGTAGCGGCAGAAGAATTATTTTGCTAAGTCTATTTTCCTTCTTGGGCCTTGTGGGCCGCTGTTAAAGCCCAATACCTAGGATTTAGTATTTTGGACCAAAAACGCTGGCACGTGTCCGACCTTATCCAACAGTAGTATATCAGCAGTATGGAGTTGACGCATGTTCAATCAAGGCTTAGCATGCTAGATGATTGTTCCGGAAATGTTTGGTTCCTAAGCCTATCCCAAACTAGCGTCTCGGATAGGTATATCCTCCTTTCAAACCACCCTTTGTTAGGTATGTCCCAAGTTCTGTGTTCCCGTCCAAAGAACCCATCGATCTGGGAATATGGTGACTTTGATTGAATCCTATTAATATCATTTTGTATTTTTTTTGTACACATTTCCCACTAGTTTCCAAGAATGTTGTTTGTCTGACTAAAGTCCTCTTATTTACCAGAATTTTGTCTATCTGTATATACTCTCGTTATTGACTTGTATTTATGTTTTCAACTTGCTAGGTCAGGAGACTCAACGGCTAGGATCTGGACAATACCAGATGGTCCATGTGGTTACACCCAGCAAGTTCCTCCTATTGTTCACGTTTTAAAACATTTTAAGGGTCGGACTAATGAGAAGAGCAAGGATGTCACAACGCTTGACTGGAATGTAAGTTTTATTTTTTTCATGCTGCAAATATATGTTTTGCATCCATATGTTCTTCTGTGTCATGTTTGAGGCATATTGATAGTGAGCTAGTTTATGTTCCTGACCTCATTCAAACTTGCCCTTTGTGACATGTTCACCTTTGCGTATAGGGTGAAGGTACTCTACTGGCTACAGGCTCTTATGATGGGCAGGCGAGAATATGGAGTAGGGATGGTAAGTTAATTACTGTCTCTGTAGGCCCTTCTTTCTTGAGTTAATTGCTGTCTATGTAATCCTGATATTACATACGGCCTTAATTTTTTTTCTAAATAGTGCTGTGGACACATGGATTTGACTTGTATTGCACAGAATATGTAATATGTGTTATGGTCCCTCCAAATTTATCTTGGGATAAGTTGCTTGTTATCCTTATAGTAGGCGTAGAAGTTGCATCGATCTTACCTCTTAGACATTTATTTATACCTGCAAGTTCTTTTGTCTCATCCTTTCCTTTTTAGGCACCTTATGTTCGCATATTCTTTCATCTCATCCTTTCCTTTTGTTTGCATGACTTCATCAGGAGAATTGAAGCAGACATTGTTCAAACACAAGGGACCTATATTTTCCCTGAAATGGAATAAAAAAGGAGATTATCTCCTTAGTGGTAGCGTTGATAAAACTGCTATTGTGTGGGATACAAAGACATGGGAGTGTAAGCAGCAATTCGAATTCCATTCAGGTATAAATTTTATGATAGTACGTTGCTATGTTTACCTGATAGTTATTTCTGTATCACGCTACATGTATTTTAATCCAGCCTCAGACTAATTTGTCCCTGTATTTTTTGTAGCTCCAACACTAGATGTTGATTGGAGAAACAATAACTCTTTTGCAACATGCTCAACCGATAATATGATCTACGTTTGCAAGATTGGGGAATCACGCCCAATTAAAACATTCAGTGGTCATCAGGTTGGTTCTTTTGCCCTAGATTAGAGTCTGCAAAATGCATAGTTGGTTTTCCCCTTAAGGTGGTATGGACTATTTGTTTCCGACCCCATTGATTTTTTTTTTTTTGACTCACAAAACTTTCAAAAATGTTATCGGCTTGTTGCATAGTAGATTCATCCTTTACCAATAGTATGCAGATGTGCGTAAAGGTGCTGGGAAAAAATGGAAATGACAAATTTGTGGGACATGTATCTTTTTCCATCCTTAGCGATTATGTTGAAAGCTGCTAGTTACTGTCCTTTCTTTGTTGACAAATTTGTGGGACATGTCTTTTTGCATCTGCACATGTTCAATGTTGGTTCAACAACCCAACACGACTGTTCTGTGATTCTAAAAAAAAAAAGAAAACATGACTGTTCTGTGCACCGCTATACGTACATGATCAGTGCAAGTGAACCCAGATGTGCAGACGCATAAGCTTGGCTCGCACTGGTCGTACAGCTGGGTCGGATGATCCAGCAGTACGCATAGCCATTCTGAAGTAGGAATTCGCCAATTTGTTCTGTGTATTCTGCTTTATTTAGACCATCTCCTATTGTTTTGGCGTACATTGCATGGTCTGGTGTATCGAAATGGTAGGAATTCACCAATTTATCTCCGCGTTATATTTGATTTCGACTTGCATTGGTCTGATGTGTTGAATGGATCTGATCACTGATTTATCATGTATTAAATGGCAGGTTCTTATTTGCATTAAAATAAATAGTCATGTTTTCTGGTTGCCCGTGCAAATATACTTAATATTTATCTACTATGCTGTAACAATAATCCTGCAAAAGTATAATCTGGTGTAACCATCTCATTGTGTCAATCCTCTCACGTTTCAGAGTGAAGTTAATGCTATCAAGTGGGATCCAACTGGATCTTTGTTGGCATCATGTTCTGATGATTGGACGGCAAAGGTATTATTAGTTTATTAGACTGAGGCAACCCACTGCGAATATTGTAGTGTTGAACTGTTCATTATGGTTTTATTTGCTTATTTTTGCAATATACTGTTGTTCTCGACTTTGAGTAATGTCTAACAGTGTATCATCTTACATTGTGGACTTTTTAGATGTCAGGTTGAGTAGATATGACGTGTCTAGATTTCTAAGGCTTCCTTGATTCTTTGACCTAATGTACTACTACAATGTTATGAGAATAAACTGAGGCAATCACACCCCACCCACAGACAAAAAGACAAAATAAATTGGTGTCACAGTTTGGTAAACGGTCCAACCTCAGAACCATCTATTTATTCCCCTCAATATTTGATACCATTCACTTTTTTTGGCTTCAACATATTTTCTTAGTGGCTATCATAATGTTAGCGGTCATATCACTCTTTTTCTCTGAGGCATGTTCACATGAGCAATGTAGAGCATAATCAGCACTTAAGTGGGCCCATGTGACAGTGATTTCATTTCTTTAATTTAGTTCCCTTTGTTTAACATATAAGTGAAATAAAATAAGTTTTTGATGAACCAGCAAAAACCATTGATGTGTTCGCCAATTTGGTGACGATTAATGGTTGGACATGCATAGGGTAAAACATGAATTATGACTAGTTATCAAACAGCTGAGCCCTGAGTGGCCAAACAGATTGTTTTTTGCAGACTCAGCTATTGTTCAAGTAGGCTAATATACTTTTTTCATTAAATAACCTTATTGGTTCACTGTTTGCAGCTGCTATTTTATGTTTTTTCTGTGTTCTTTCTATGTTCCGTAACATAGACACCCACCCGTTCTTACCTTCTTTTGGCAGATATGGAGCATGAAGCAGGATAAATGTGTATATGATTTCAAGGAGCATTCCAAGGTTTGCCAAATCTAACCTCTTCCATGATGGCCTGGACTTGTGTAACTCTACGTAATTTATTAAATGTATTCTGCAGGAAATATACACTATTAGATGGAGCCCAACAGGCCCAGGAACAAACAACCCCAATCAACAATTGCTTTTGGCAAGGTAAATAGTTTGAAAAAAAATTAAAAATTCGTATATACAAGGTGTTTTTTGTATAATTTCTTTCTTAATGGGCTAATAATGCCTTCAGGTTGCTATCTTGATTAGTAGAGAATTGACAGCACAGCTTACAATTTGGCAGATGCTCTACACTGTAAATTAGTCAATAGTCATTATAGTTGTGTCTATCATATTTGAGTTGTAATTTGGTTATCCATTCGGGACGACTCGGTGCCTGAGTCGACCGACTTACCATCAACTAATTGGTCAAGTCATCCGACTAATCAGTTAAGTCGGCTGATTGGTGCTCTGGTGACTCGAATGCCTCACTGACCCAAAATCTTGGACCCTAAGTGTGTTTATTTGCATCCGTTGTTCACACAACTTGTGTTTTTAAGTATAATAATGAGTTGGTTTTCCTTGTGAAGTTAGCATTAGTTATTCTGACTGTTACGTGTATTTTTAATATTTGTAGTGTGTCATCCTTCCTATGCTACATTATTGCATCATCCATTAAAAAGGATCATGATAGATATGGTCAGTGGTAACAAATTTAATCCATTTCGAATCATGACATTGGGTATGTTGGAATCCAGGAATATTTATTGTTGTTAGTATGTAAACTTTTAACTTGGCACAGACACCTATGACCTATTATCTCTGTATTTTATTCTTGATGTTTGGGACAAGCCAACTAGTACTAATAATTAGCAAATTAGCATTAAGTGGCTTGTCCTAAATGTCAAGAATAAAAATATGAATGTAGCAGGCCCTTCCAATTGAGAAATTAGTTCTTGTATTGCCTCTGCTGATTGCTCATATAGACAGATAAGATAGTTATTACAGCCATATCAACAAATTATTCAGCTACCTGGAGTAGCTTTATTGTATCCAAGATATTTTCTTGCTTCGCACTTTTCTCCTGATGTTGTTGAGTTTGATATACGTATCTCAATCCGAAACAGGCTTCCTCTTGTTTTTCAGCAATAATTCTATTTTGTTCTACATGTAGTGCATCTTTTGATTCTACTATCAAGCTTTGGGAAGTTGAGCATGGGCGACTTTTGTACAGCTTGGCTGGCCATAGGTACTGATACTGATAAAAGAAACAGCATTTCATACATTTGGTCTTAGTGCTGATCTCAACTTGTTCATGATTACAGGCAACCAGTGTATTCTGTCGCGTTTAGCCCTGACGGTGAGTACTTAGCAAGTGGGTCCCTGGATCAATGTCTACACATATGGTCGGTGAAAGAAGGCAGAATCTTGAAGACGTTCAGAGGCTCCGGCGGCATTTTTGAAGTGTGTTGGAACAAAGAAGGCAGCAAGATCGCAGCCTGTTTCTCGAACAACACAGTCTGCGTCATGGATTTCAGGATGTAGGTTATCTGTTTCTCAGAAGGCAGAATATTTTCGGGCCATTTGGCTGTAGATTCTCTGCTCTTTCCCATGGGCATGTGGAAAGAGCGGAACTGTTAGCTCAAAAGCTTCAACCGGCTCGGGGTTTAGATAGCTTTAACTTCCTGGTGCATGTACAGTTCGTTCCATTGCCTCCAGTGATAAATCTGACCATAGGGTAGTTATGTAGTAGCAAAGCTTCTCTGCGGGGTAATGTCTTTAAAGTGTTGGGCATTGTGAAAATATCGTGGTTGTAGAATGCACATCTTCATTTTAAGTGAACACATTGCACCGTCGCTGAAGATTGTGTGCAGCATGTCGGCCAGGTGCTGAAGGATGGATTGGGGTTTCATGCTTGGTGCGAATTTTGCACGTTTGCGTGAGATAGCATGTTTTCTTCGTAGCTAGTCTTGAACCGTGGCTCTTTATTGTTTAAAAAACTCGTCCAACCTAGGTGGAACAAAGTGTTTGAAAAGGAAATGGATCTAAATTCATGAGGAACTTGAGTGATCAGGATGGATCTGTGGCTGTTTAACATCGTAGAATCTTGCCTATTGGGCAGAGGTTTAATCCAGAATCATAAGCGGCAATGCACCAAGCATTTAGAAATAGTGTGCCGGTCTGTGCGATGGCACCGGGTTCAGAAATCAGGAACGCCGTTCATGTGTTCGCCCAACAAGACACGTAAAAAAAAAAAAAGGCACATGGCACAGCGCTCGCCGAGACTTCTAAATGGCACAATCTTTTGCAGATGTATTTTCTTGCATTTTTTCTGCAAATATGTACACTAAGAATCTAAATCTTAATAGAAAATTAGAACTAGTCTTTGACTATTGAAATAATGAAATGCATTAATTAAGGCAAATTTATAAACAGAGGTGTTTCCCCCGGGGCTTGCTGCTTGCAGTGCCGAAGCTCAACACTAAACCCAGTAAAATGAGATTTTTCTCTGATTAGAAATGAGGCCTGTCTCGAGCTGTGACAATCCACCCACATGCACCATGCATTATGCTCTTCGCTCCAGAATGATCACTCGAGATGATCCACATGCACCGATTCCAAACTCTAAGCTGTATAGCTCAGATGAAACAGCCTCATGGCTTTCATTCTCCTGATACACCCCGTTGACATGCGCACATGTACAGCTTAGAATGATGCTATTAGCAAGTAAGCTCAGCACAGGTAATCAACACTTCCATGGACGAAACTGAAAGACGTTTCTTTTAATCTAAATTGTCCATGATGGATCAAAGCTTCTGAAGAACAGAGGAAACTGAAAGACATTTTTACGTAATCCTTGTTCCTGCTTCCATTCCAGTTTCAGAGCCCTTACAAAACAGATTGACCTCATCATACTATCTACAGATTACTCACCGCACATGAAAGAACCAAATAATTCCTCTTCTGTGACTAATTGATGATCATGGGCTAGCTTAGCTACAACGCGACGATCCGGCTAGCCTCGACCACCGCGCCGTTCCGGGCGCCGCTCCTCGCTCCTGGACTCCGCCTCGAGCGCGGTGACGACGGCCTGGAAGTCCTCGCGGCACGGGATGCGGAGCCCGCCGGCCTGGCCGAAGCCGAACTCCTCGGCGGCGAGCTCCATGACCATGAGCTTCCGGAACGCCGGCTGCCGGAGGTAGCTCGTCGGCACCACGAACCACCGGGCCTCCTCGCCGACGTACACCGCGAAGTAGCCCTTGGGCACCGCGCCCGCCGCCGCCGCCGCCTCCCCGGCGTCGTCGTCGAGCAGGGCGTATCGAAGGCTCTCGCGCTGCAGCTCCTGCTCCGGTTTGCTCCCGTGCAGCCGCTTCGGCGTCCGGAAGTATCCCATGGTCATGATCGGTACAAATGCAGATTCTTGTTGCCAAATGGAAGGAAGAAATGTTATGAATCTGGTGGATGAAATATTGAAGAAGAGTTCTTGTGGTGGAAGAAGATGGTGTTCTTGGCACAACCAACAAGAGAGGAGAGGTGCCGGGGATCAAAGCATGTGAGCATTGGGCTCTCTTTATATTGTTGTTTGGAACTAGCTTGTACAGCTGTAGCTAGCCTTGTACAATTGTGTGCTACATTTTCTAGTGCTGCACGATTTTAGTATCATTGATGCATAGCTAGTGCTTCTTATGTTACAAATGTCTCCCTGTCGAGTGGGCCAGGATTCATGCATCTGAACCGTGGGGTCATGTTGACAGCCACGGCCAGATCTGTAGTTTTCAGTAGCCTCCTGTTTTAATTTCTTATCAACCAGAGTTAGTTAGCTGTTAACATAATGCAAGTACGGACCCACACGAAAGATCACTTCGAGAATTCTCAACGAAAATATAGAAGAGGAGTATAAAATTTCTTGAACTTGGGACTTGGCTTGTCACAGATTGGCCAGAAGTGAATGAAATGGTACTGACGAATGATTCTTTTGTTTATTTTCATGCATAGAGGGTACCAGAGTACCTTCGTGAGAAATAAGTAATGGTACGAAGTACGGATGACACTAAGATTAGAGCATCTCCAGCAAGGGACTTTAAATCAAGGCCTCTATTTTCATTTTACAGGTCGGCATGGAAAAATAGAGGCTCAAAAACTTGCTTCAACTCCAGCAGTTGTGGCCCAAAGACCCTATTTCGTGTGGGACCATCAGATTAAAAAAAATAATCCATCGCCTTCCTCCCTGCACCGCTCGCCCACCGCTCCGCCCTGCCCGTCGCCCCGCCCCGACCACCGCGCCGCTCGCCGCGACGGCGCCCGCTCGCCGCGACGCCGCCCGCCCGCGACGGCGCCCGCTCCCTGCGAGCGCCCCGCTCGCAGCGATGCCGCCCGCCCTGCGCCGCGACTGCCCCCCGCGTCCGCTCCTCCCTGCCGCGACGCGACACCGCCGCCGCGACGCTGCCCGGCCACCACTCCGCCCTTCCCCGTCATGGCCGTGCCCGCCGCGACGTGCGCATGAACAACAACAAGCATGTGAATTCAATCCAATCTGCAGCGACACGGGACTATTTAGAACTCGGTCTCAGTCGCCACTTGCTTACTTCCTTCTGGCTGCAGAGCTCCTCGTACCCCGCCAGGTACTCGTCCAGCGTCCTGATAAGGGTCAGAGTGTTCGTCTGCGAGAGGTCTGCACCGAGAAACGATGAAGATATGTCAAGCAAGCAACTACAAAACACAAACAATTCCCAACCAGTTCACTGACAGGAAGACTGAAACGAAGTAGCGCGAGTTCTTGACAGAGATAACCAACCTGATTTGCTGTAAATGTGCACGGCGACGACGCGGTCACCCCTCCTCGCCGCCTTGTTGAGCGCCCACTGCAGCAGCTCGCGGCCGACGGCGTCCATGTGCAGCCCAACCAGTATGCACCGGCCGACGCAGTCCCCGTGCTCCACCGCCATGGCGCGCCCGCTCGATCGATCACCCCGCGGCGCCAGCTCCTCAAAAAAACCAGCACGAACTGCCTGCGCATGCACGACACGCACCAAGCCGGCCGGTGCCTCTGGCCACCGGTTCGCTCAACCACTCTAATCGCCGTGGCCGCCCGCTGACGCAGCGCAGCCCCCGGGTACTGGCTGGCTGCGAAGCCCGCGCCGCGCAACCAATGTCTGATCCAGAACCCAGGCTGCTCGAATAGAAAACTGCCGAGGCGGCGCATGAGGCGAGGAGGAACCTCGCGCGCGGCGACGGCCGCGTGGCCCGGAAAGCGTCGCGGCGACGTGCGCCTGGCGCGTGGAGGCGCGTGGAGGGGCGGCGCGTGGAGGCCCGGCGGCGAGGAGGCGCGTGGAGGGGCGGCGCGTGGAGGTCCGGCGGCGTGGAGGCCCGGCGGCGGCGAGATCCGAATGGCGTGCGGGAGGAGGAGGAGGAGGGAGAAGAGAAAAAAAAGAAAAAGAAAAGAAAAATGGTGGGACCCACCGAATGAGAGGGGGGATAGGAGGACCTCAGGAATGGGGGCTTGGAGATGGAGTTTGAGAGGGCATGCAAAATGAGAGCCCGAGTAGGGTCTCTGCTAGAGTTAGTTTTTTTGCTCAAACTCTCAAATAATAGAGTAGGGGCCCAACTAGGGGCTTTGCTGGAGATGCTCTTAGGTAGACAGCTACTTTCTTGTTTCTTGCATGATCCAGCTTATTTTTGTTTTTTTCCCACTAAGCATAGCTGCATAGGCCTAAACTAAGATCGACGATCCTTGAATATTTCATACGTAATCTCCTCGACCTGGGGGGTTAGATTTTGTCCTCCTATTGGTAGGATAGAGAGAGTACAATATCGAGGCGATGAAATTATACGAAGGTCATAGTAATAATCGTAATCCAATGATCTAAGTTCTTATTTTACATATAGTACATAACGTTGGCTGTAATCGTTCCAAAAAAGAACGGTGTCATCTCGGGGTGCATACAGTAGTACAGTTTTGAAATGATACAGCTATAGGCTATCCTGAAAATTGAAGTACTTCCAAAATACGCACATGTATACAGTTTTGAAATGATACAGCTAGGCTATCCTGAAAATTGAAGTACTTCCAAAATACGCACATGTATACAGTTTATATAAATTTCAAGCAGCATTTAACTGTTGAAGTATTAGACTCTTTCATTACGAAGAAGGATACCAAAAAAAACTAAGATTTAGGGAAAAAAACATGCCTTGAATGATGAAAAATCAGTCACATGCTCTTCAATAGGAATCATCACTTCAGATCTGAGGATCCACATGTACATTATGCTGATACGCATAGAAATGATCTGACTAATGGAAGCTATAAAATAGTTTTTGTTAGCTTCATGATATGGCTAATACAACAAAAAAATATCTGCCGTTACAAGCATGAAGCAGCCAAAGAATTCTTCATTGGATTAAACAAAACATTTTATCTACCGATCCATGTTAAATTACCCTATAAAACTTGCCTATGGCTCTAAAATATAAGAACAAAAGACAAATACTTCAATGTTTGTATGCGTCTAGATCAACCTTTTCCAGGGAAACAAATACAAAAATAAGACATTCATATCTTACAAATGTCTCACTGTCAAATGGACCCTGCTTCGTTGAGTCGTTGGATGTGTCATGTTGTCAGGGACTTTCAGTTAACTTTTTATTCTGCGATCAGTGTGAATGAACCAAGTAAGGTTTTCCTTATTAATTGAACCTAGAATTTGGAGCCACGTGGACTTGCCTCTATGCCTAAACTTTAGTTGGAGCTAAAGTTTAATTGACTTAAATTTAGGTGGCTAAAGTTTAGTCTATGTCCGTTTGGATCTAGAGCTAAAAGTTTAGCAAGTAGCAGTTAGAAAAGTCACTTTTTCCTTTAGGCTCCCTAGGAACCAACTATAAAAGTGGAAAAGTAAGGATAATTTGGTCTTTAGACATCTCTTTGGGTTTGGCTGACTATTTGGCTGACTAGTGAACTTTTGGATAGTTAGCCTATGAACTAAAGTTTAGCTCCCACTTTAGTCCACCTGTTTGGATCCAAATGGACTAAACTTTAGTTAGCTAAACTTTAGTCCATGGATCCAAACAGTGTCTTAGTTCTTATAATTTTTCTTCAATATGAGGAATGAGTCAACCAGCTGTACAACATGTATAATTAGCTAGCTATTCTTCCATCGATTCTGGCCCTGTTTGGATCCATGGACTAAAGTTTAGCTGACTAAAGTTTAGTTCATTTGGATCCAAACGGGTGAACTAAAGTGGGAGCTAAACTTTAGCTCATAGGCCAACTACCTAAAAGTCCACTAGTCAGCCAAACCTAACTTTTGTGGACTAAAGTTAGGATATAAGATGTCTAAAGACCAAATTATCCTTACTTTTCTACTTTTATAGTTTTTTTTTTGAACCTCTCATTCCTGAACATAAATGTAGTATCTGTTCGTGTACAAACAAGGAAACACGCCAACACACACACACGCACACGAACACTCCTACATCTATACCCAGAAAAGCAAACCGCGTCCATCGAGAGATCATCAGATCCATCAGGACCCGATGCACGACGACGAGGAGCGTCGAACTACCTTTGTGTCTCCACGCGATGAGAGGTACCAAAGGATTGAGGCCACCAACCTCCAAGGAACGGATCCGACCGCAACGCACCCCCACTCCACGAGCTCGTCATCGACGTCGGAGGAGAAGGACGTCGACGAGACGGGGGAGAGCTTGGAAGACATTATTCCATAGGGGCGACGTTGCCACCGCCTCAACGCCGCCGACCGGAAACTAGGAAATCCTCCAGCTTCACCTCCGAAATCGACAGCGAAACAACGCCGCAGCCACCACGAAAGCGCAACAAGGAGGACCAAAAGCATGGAGCAGACACCCTGCCCCAACGATACAAAATCTCCACTCGCCTTCTTCCCCCGCACACACTGGATCCAGCCCATCCACGACAGCCACGAGGCTGTGGGATCGCCAGGCCGGCCGGCCGCGGGGAGCAGGGGCCGGAGGATGAAGGTGACCGAGCCACAGAGCACCAGCGCCACGTGGCGCGGCATCACCCGCGGCCTCGCCCCCGCACTGTCCTCCGACAGCCGGACGGACAACAGGAGCGCGCAGAGCTCGAAGAGCAGCCGCGACAGGTGCGCCACGCCGCCGCCGAGGCGGGAGCACGCCGAACCCCCGCCGCGCAGCCACCAACGACGACCCAATCCCAGGCACGAAGACGAGGAGCAAAAACTCGCCGCCGGACATCACCAACACGGCGAAAAACTTCAAGCTAGTAACTATTATCCAGCTATAAACAGGGGCCGGACGTCGATCCCACCAAATCTCAGCCACACTGGGACCGGAGCGGCCGTCGGTAGGCGAGATCCGGCTGGATCGACGCCGGAGACAGATTTCGCCCTTCTACTTTTATAGTTGGTTCCTAGGGAGACTAGGAGCAAAGTTGACTTTTCTAACTGCTAGTTGCTAAACTTTAGCTCTAGATCTAAACGGGCATGGACTAAACTTTAGCCATCTAAACTTTAGTCAACTAAACTTAAGCTCTAACTAAACTTTAGGCCTAAAGGATTCAAACAGAGCCTCTGTAATTTTAGAAACTTTATTTTTTTCGATCAACCATCCCAAGTTAGTTGAAACATAATGCAAGGACGGACTCACATGCAAAATCATGTTGCGAAAATTTATGAAATTTACTAATCACATTTTTTTTCTTGAAAGGTTACCGATCACAAAATTTGGCTCTTGCCTGGGCGTCGGAAAACGATGATATAGCACCAGGATTAGGCAGCCTGGCACATTTATTTTTCGTGATCTATCTTATTTTTTGATTTTCTTCCTGATAAATATGGGACCTTTACTATTTTTCAGGCCACTGAAAATAGCTATCCCTTTAGTTATCGTATGATGAAAGGATGACTTGTCATCTCTCTCTCTCTCTCTCTCTCTCTCTAATTAGGCTTTGCTTCTTCACTACTAGAACCCTCCAATTCCCTACTATTTTTATTTTCCAGGATAAAAATTGAGTGGCATGGGAAGGTTTTCATTCGCCAGATCTGAAAATCAGAGAAACTTAGGTCAGGCTCCCAACGATTTCTGGAGAGGAATTGGCCCAATACCTTTGCTATGTGAATGCCACGTTTGCTAGAACTTACTCTATTCGTTATAAAGCATTAGGTACAATCCATTTTGTCATGTAAAGCCTGTGACCAACAATTACTAACAAAGATCTGTCCTACTGAATGAAAATACATCTACTAGTATTTCTGAACTCCGAGTACCAAATATATAGTGACAAACTGTAGGGAAAGCAACGCAATAGAGGTAGTGCTAAAATCTTGGCACTGATGTGAAACATTGCGCCTGTGGGTAAAACAATCCATTCCACTGCTTACGCTTCCAGGCAGAACTCCGATAATTTAGGAGGATCAACAGGAAGAGAAGACGTAGCTGGACTGAGATTATTTGGTTGTATTTTTGTTCTCTTGAGGAATGAGTCAACTAGTTTAGCTTTTCTTTTTTTGATAAATGAGTCAATAAGCAGTTGTTACAATAAGCCAGCTGTTGTTCCGATTATTCTGCTGTCTCTGGTTTTTCTTATTATTTCAATGCCAACCATACTTAGCTATCAATAAGTTTGAAGAATGGACCAACACACGCAAGAACGTAGAGAAAACTATCAAAGTGCAAAAACAGTAGAATTAATTTATTACACATGTGACTTGGCTCTTCGCTACTGACAGAGTGGTTGGACGAGGATGCATCGTATGGTACGGACCGGGAGGGTATGCAGTTTCCAGGAAAGAGTAACATGAAGTACGGAATAGACTGCCGCTTTCTTGTTTCTTGACCCAACTTATCTTTGTTTATTTCTCTGATGGCCTATATTTCTCTAATGGCCTACATGCGTAGATTAAGCTATAAAGGTCCTCAGTTTCATATAAATTGAGGTCTCCTTGGCCTGAAGAGCAATGTTTTTAACTTCAAGATTGGCTCTCGTCTTCCAACTGGGCTGGTAGGCTCCAGATTGCAACATGAGGCAGTACGAATAGTAACAGTAGTCAAATAGTCCAAGATGGTTGTCACCTGTCCCAGACATACAAAATGCGTCACGATGCCTATATTTTAAATGTCATATGATCTTAGAAATCGATTTTTTATGGGAAGCATTGTCATGAAATGTTCGCGCTCAGTCAGTCCTGAATCACACTTCACATTATCCACATTCCACATGTATTTAGTTCTAAACTTATCCTAAGCGTATCGTCACTGTTCCATAAAATCCATCTACTGCTCTGTGATCTGTCAGCGTAAGAAACTACGGACCAAGAAATTCTTCTTGACGCAGCCTCTCATACTCAGTCCGTCCGCGGCTCTGGGCCTCTAGTGCTGCGACTGTGGCCACCAAATCGGACTCTTTCATCGTGCAATCCATCAACTCCTGGAAATCAGGCCGACGAAAAAGTTACCCACTGGGCAGCATGCAAGCCGCCGCAGCAGGGGCCTCTCGTGCGCGCCTGCGCGAGGCAAAGGCAGGTCTCGCCCACCACCTCACCCCACCGCCGTCTCCTCCACCGTCGATACGCGGCGTCCGCCGCCTCACCGTGCCGCCTCGGCGACCACACGCCACCTGCCCGCCCCGCCCTCCACTAATCTCTCTGTCCTGTCGCCTCCGCCCTGCCTCCGCCAGCTGCCGGCGACCACCACCCCGGCCGGCGGCGTCCCCGCTGCCTCGCCGCCCGCCGGACGACCAATCACCGCCCTCCACCCTTCTTCCGTACACTAAATCCCCCAAATCCGACGCCCCCGCCCGTGCCCCGCCCACCACCGGCGGCCACCACCGCGGCCGGCGGCGTCCCCGCCGCCTCGCCGCCCGCCCGCACAGCGCCGCCCACTGCCGGACCTCCCTGCCGCTGTTTGCTATGTCCGGAGGGGAGGTGATGGAGACTACGGGGTACAAATCCACGCGCAATAAAGGATTCTCCGGTCGCTCGCGCCGCCGGCGGGAGGCGCTCGCGTCGCCGGCGGGAGGTTGAAGACAAACAGTGCAACGCGGGCCCACCTGTCGGCGAGGACGCGGGGTGCGCGAGACTCGGCTTTGCCTCGCGTACGCGCGCCCGATGATTGCCGGCCGCAGCAACCTCAACATCGAGGAGCAGAGGGATGTGCAGGCTATCTGACTAACCAGAACTTCCTACTGTGTATTTTCGTCGACCGGAAGTTCCCCCCATTGACATCATCACCATTGATGCCTGAAAACTTCTCCGATGTCCAATTTACGCGGCCAGCCTCCTCCTGCATGCCCTCCAGCGCTGGGACATGGAGCCGGAGGAATTTCCCCGAACTCAGGCAGTAGAACACGACGTTGCCGTCGACACCGGACTCGTCACTCTTGAGGATCCATGGGTGGAAGCCACCGTGGGCGTCGTGCTTGATGGCATTCTGCCACTGCGGGCAAACGGCAAGAAGGAGATGAACTCTATTGGGTCGGCGAGGCGATCGGAGATGCACCTGAGCTTCCCCTATAAATACCCGCCTACGGACTCTGTGTAACGGGATGGATTCGGAGGAGAAACCCCCTGATAATGAAGTGCTGTCCCGTTGTCCTTTGATTTATTGATATCGTGCCGTCGCTTTTGTTTAGTGTTTGGTATTTCTCACTTCATCAATGAGGAATTCCCAACAGTCCTTAGGGAGGCCAGCCCAATCTCGGGATCTCGCCATGAGATCAAAGTCGCGAACTCAGCTCGCAAGGGATCAGACAGGCTTGTAGTGTGTGTGTGTGTGTTGGAGGCTTGGAGCGCTAGCTGTGTTTGATTTGCCTAAGGTTTGCTGTGAATTGAGCAAGAGTAATGCTAGAGTCACTACATTCCCAGAGTAATGCTAGAGTCACTACATTCCTACGTACGTGGGAATGTAGTGACTCTAGCATTACTGATTGAGTAGCCAAGATGCCCATGTTTGTAGGCTTCTCGAGGTACATTTCGGGAAAGAAATACGTTACCCGTGCATGGTTACTCACCTATGTTTACACCACGCGGTATGGATTGGTCTTGTAAAGTTTGAATTGATCTCCTGACAGCTATTGTCCTGTCAAGCGTTTTGTTTTGCAAACTTATGTATTTCCTTAATTGCTGATTTCAATTGTGCGTTTTGTTTACACCACTGCTCTTTTCTTATCTGATGTGTTCAGCCTTCTTGCATCGAGCACTTACATATGGGATTACTACTTAGGTTCTGGATTGTGTTCATCGTTCTTGCATCCTGAAATAAAAGAGCAGTTTTCATATTAAGAAAAAGACATATCGTGAAAGTGTGATACCAGCGTTTAACATGCATGTGTTTGTCAAACATTTCTATTTCTTCTTACAAAATGTGCCAAACATATTGAGAGAGAAAAGTGGCACACACACTATAGCAGAAGAAAGGCAGACTTCTCTCTCACGTGTTTTTTGTCACTTGGAGATGTAAACTTTCTCCCATGTTTTTTGTACCTGGCCACCCTCTTGACCTCCAGTGTTCTAACGTGGATCATGTGCCAGTTCTCTGAGACGAGCGAGTAGAACATGGCGTTGTCAGAGTAGAACACGGCACAACTCCATGTGGCTATGGCCAGAAAGCATATGAACACCTGAGGGTCAGCAAGCTGGCCAGAAGTGCATCGGAGTTCTTTCATCGGGGGTGGTCAAGTCCACACATCCTTCCATGAGAAATCGGTATGAACCTGGATGTACTCCCATGCGGAAAGTACAAACAATTTGAATTGTCGTGTTCTTGGTTATGAACATGTCTTAGTACAACAGTATTCGTCATGGCATATTTCCATAGTTTTGTGGATTTGAATTGATGTTGAGATATGACCTACTTGTTACTCCTCCTAGTGTTCTCAGGCACATGCTCCCAACCAAACAGATCAATACGGGAGACCCCTTTTGCCGAGTGCACGGGCACTCGGCAAAGGCCCTTATACACTCGGCAAACTCTTTGTCGAGTGTACCACTCGGCAGAGAGTTTACGGCAAACAGTGACTGGCAAAAGGCTCTTTGGTCCTTGCCGAGTGCCACGGCAAAAAGAAACAATCGGCAATGTGTTAATCGAAAAAACACCAAAAAAATAGGAAAAATATTTTTTTTAATTGAGGGGAGGCCCCCACAGGCATCAAGTCGCGGCAGTTTACGCACGCTACGCGGCCGGCGTGATTCGAACCCGCGACCTATCTCTCGCGCATGGAGCCTCTCTACCACTACACCACAGCATCACATGTGCCCATGTTCCGTTTTGATTCCACAGATATTATACTAAACCAAGTGTCAACTGATCGTTTGAGGCCTTAAATGAATTCAAATTAAAAAGTTCTCAACTACAAAGTTTCATAACTTTTTGAGATCTACCACTTTTATTTTGGTCTTTTCTCCCTCTGAGGTCATTTACAAAATTTGAATTTCAAATTTGAACTCTTTTAAACTAAGTTTTCATTGACAAGATGATTTCAAATAAAAAAGCTGACAACTACAAGTTTCATAACTTCTCGAGATCTACAACTTTTATTTTTACCATTTCTCCATCCGAGATAGTTTCAAACATTCAAAGTTTCAAATTTGACAAATTCAAAATACTTTTCGTTAACAAAAATAATTCAAATTAAATAGTGTTCAACAGCAAAGTTGTGTAACTTCTGAAGATCTACAACTTTTATTTTGATCTTTTTTATCAGAAATAGTGGTAGTAATATTATTTACAAATTCAAAATATCTCTCTTCATGTTTCTGAAACTATACGGGAGCCGTAGATTTTGTGAACAAATTTACTAGCGCTTTGTCGAATGAAATTTTACCAAAATAAGAAGTGCAGATGTTGAGAAATTATACAACTTTGTAGTTCAAAACTTTTTTTTGAATTAATTTAGTGGCTCAAAAAATCAATTATGTTTGCCGAGTGTAATGGGAAAAACACTCGGCAAAGGAGCCTCTTTGTCGAGTGTACACGTTGACACTCAGCAAAGAAGCCTCTTTGCCGAGTGCCGGTGATGGACACTCGGTAAAGTTTTTAATCTTTGTCGAGTGCCGAGAAAATACTTGGCAAAGGTTTCTTTGCCGAGTGTTTTTTTGTTTACACTCGGCAAAGAGGTCTTTGCCAAGTGTTTTTTTTTTTAGCACTCGGCAAAGATTAAAAACTTTGTCGAGTGCTCGAATAAAAATACTCAGCAAAGAGCTCGACACTCGGCAATCGTCGAGCTTCCAGTAGTGGATTTTGCTAACTTTTGCTTGACCCAGTCAAATACTATCAATTCATGCTAGCATTTTTGCCTGCTAGGTTGGCCAGGACTCCAACCAAACAAGCCCCTTCTGCCGAGAAATAAGTCCTGCAGCCGGGACTTGAACTATATATATCTTCTCCGCTGTCCTTGGGCCGGACGAAGCTCTGGCGTGGAAAAGATAATTACTCAGAGCTCTCGATGGGGATCGATATATGTGTGTTGTGTGTACGCCTCGCAAACTACCGAGGTAATTGCCCTCGCCCTTCAAGTTGTTTGGTTTTGGCTTTGCCTGCCAAAATGTTTAGAGACGGGGCGTAATTACTCCCTCAGATTGGAAATTGTTCACGTTCAGACAAAGAAATCAGTTCAAAATTGAACTAAACTCAATGTCCGTATGACAGTGTTTGTTTCACAACCGCATGGAGTAGGTTCAAGAACAAAACATATATCGTGAAAGTCTTAAAGCATTTTTAAGTACACTGAAAGTCTAACATTTATAGGTGTATAAAGTGATAAACATGTATTTACTTTATATTCTATAGGAGATTTCAGCTCACCGTTACATCTCGGTCCTGACAGGCATGTCACCTATCGCTAAATAATGATTGTATCAGGGAGACAAAAAGACGTCAAACATAACGTTTGGTCCCCGAGAGACCAGATTGCAGCCACCTTCACTAACCGCCGATGCAATACTTTAGCTCCCAGCCCCTTCATCGTTTCATCGACATAGTGCGCTTTGTTCATGCGTTTCAAGGGATCGAACGGCGTGATAGTATGTGTCCTTCTTGATCCATCTGCTTATGTCAGGAAAATTCGTCATGACCTGGCTTCCCACTGCAAATTCCGGAGCAAAGCAATGTTCGGGTCCCTATTTGGGCCGGTAAAGGCCCAACAATCGATGGTTTGTAGCTTCTTCTCCCTCCAATTTTTCAGTGTTTCCACAGAAAAAGGAAATGATTGGATAGCTGTCTATACAACATGAAAGACAAATTTCGACTGAAACTGACATTCTCTCTCCTGGAAGCCTTTTTCTCTCCCCCACTATCCAGCTTCAGATTTAGTCTTCTGTCACATGAGGAAATGAACACCAAGATGAAATGACAGCAAGAATGTCATATGTTTTATTCGACATTAGTCTACAGAAGATGATCAGTTCTGCCGTCCAAAGTAGAGCTGGCGATACAACGAGCTGCCTTCTCGGGAGCCCTTTTCAAAACTGCCAAGAACCTATCATAAATGATCAACACACAAATCTAATGTACATTGTATTTACAGTTTCAAAGATCATGATACAAAAACCAAAAAGAAAAAAAAAACAGTAGTCTACAGATGATCAGTCTGCAAGAAACAGCGGTTTACAGATGGCCAGACTGCCATGTGCCATCAATGGCCGCAATCTGTGTGAGACATGCGCAGTTCACAACCTCCAATCCAGGGCTGCAGTTTGGGCTAATTAAGATGTGGACGCCTTTTGTAGTGCATGTCTGGAAGAAAAAGGGCAGTCAAATACTAGAGAGTTAGCTAGAGCAACTGGAAATGCAGAAGATATAATCATATAACTCAGTACAATCGCAAATTCAGCAACTGTAACTAGAGGGCTAGCAAGAAAGAAGGGCATTAACGCACATAAAGCAGCTCCCATATCAGGTGAGAGATCTGCCAGCCCATTCACGCTCTCTCCGCTTAAGCTTTGCTTGCATCTTGTTGAATTTTTGTTTTCCTTTCTCCAAAAGAGGGTCAACCACGACATAGTCATCTGGGTCATCTTTCCTAGCCATTAAATCCTGTGAACATCAAACTTTTCAGGCAATCGCAAATCTCTACAAGACACATCAATTTCCATCACATGTATGATAAAGGGTAAGAAAGGCCTCGCAATCAACCTTAGAAGAATCAGGCAAGAAACTCAGCCGGTTCGAGTGCCACCCCGTGTAATCCTCTTCATCGTCAGCCTTCTTTTCCATGTTATCAGTAGCAGTGCTTTTACTGAGGAAAGAAGCCTTGAACTTCTGCAATTTCGCCAAAGTCTAACAAGAAAAAACAATGTGTGAAAAAAGTTGGGCCATCCAAAATGAAAATACAGAAGTTCAACAGGTCAAGTTGATGCAAGCTGACATGACAACATACACAACCTATCTTGGCATGACAACCCAACTTGAGGAAAGAAATTAACGGAATCCCTTAATGGGAAATGAGCAAGACCATATGTTTAAAAAAAGAGCCTGCATACAAATGTAGCCCTTACTATCTGAACTTCATGCCTGAACCAACTTGCTTATCTTCTACGATCTAACTTAGTTAGAGAAAAGCAAAATAGCACCTGAGTGTTTTAAAAGGCTTTCCAACTAGTGAATTTTAATGGCTCGGATTTGTTTTGAGATTTGTGCCTTTAAGATGGTTAGTACAAGAAAATAAAAAATTCATGTGTTTACATGACTCTCAGCACCTGAATTTTTTATTTATACCTTTGTTACATTTGATATACATTAAAATTACTGCTAGGTTCAACAAGAATTACAATGACTTTTCGGTTTAACTTGTCAGTAATGATAATGTCACAAAAATTCAGGTGTTAGAGCCCATAAAAACGCTTGATTTTTGTTAGTGAAAAGTTGGATCTAATCTTGACCACAGATCTCAAATTGGATGTCTGAAAACTCTAAGCGTTAAAAGTCTCCAAAACGCTCAGGTGTTGTATAGACGGTCTCGTTTATTCTATTCTACAGATATTCCTTTGAATAACTAATCTTTGAGGTAAGACAATTGATGACAGCTGGCATGTCAATATGCTGAACTATCTTGCCATAGCATGAGGAACATGAAGAATAACACACAAAACAAAAATCAATACCTCATCTTCACGGCCTTGGACCCGGCGCCTTTTCTGTTTTTGTAAATGTCTCTCTTGTTCAGCTGGATTCAATAGCTGCAAATTAGCATCTGCTTTGGACATCCTCTCGGCACTGGCTTCTGACCCAACACCCTTTTTCTTCAAGGATAACTTTTTAGACTTTTGTAGGTGCTCCTGATCATCGTCATCATCGTTATCACTCCTGAAAAGCAACAAGGGCAATCACTTTAGTGAAATTAATAAGGTACATCATCCATATAGTGTTTCAAGAGTTTAGAGCATTGGGAACATTCTAACATACATGGATTCTTCTTTCATTCTATCATTTTCAAAAGATATTATCAGAGTCCACATTAACATATGCTATCCAATACGCAAGGCTTCTAGTTCTGAACAGCATTACGAACTAGAATAACTTTCAAACAGGCAAGATAATAAAGAATAAACAGATTCTTTCTAATATATCAAATAAGAACTATTCAAGATGAAAGAACAAGATACTAAAAATTGAATAGGCGTATCCAATTCTAAGATATTCTCGCAAAACATTTGTATACTGGTAACAGCCTTATCAATTGGGTTTTCAACGAAATGTTCATGTTGTGTTGGATATCAGACGAGGTCAAGATGTTGTGGATGCTTTCTTTGGAAAGCAGTACCACACGAGGAAGAAGAAAAAAGCAGAGTCGGATGCAGATAGAACAGGCTAGATAGTAGTTTGTTGGGTTTCGGTTAGTTGTTTGCATGATAAGTTAGTTTTATTCGGAGTAGCCTAGTCGGTCATACAGTTTGTAATCGATACAGTTAGTAGCTGTATAATCAGGATCCCTGGCTATATAATGCCAGCTGTAATATGAAACACGTAAGCAAGTTAATCCTAATTTTCAGAGCCTCTATGGAGGACGAGTTGGATTGACTTGCCAACTCATTCTCCCCTCCGATTCTCCTGCTATATCACAAGATAAGTAAGCAGATTGCTATATGTTACGCTGATTGACTTTATGCAAACTTTAGGATAAGACCTTGTATAATATTTTGACCGGATGCATTACGACCATGATAATTTGCAGATATAGTAAATGGACAATTGAATATATACTTAGGTTCGATATTGGAAGCGCGATCTGGTAATTCCTTATCCTTTCGACGTGGTTTATCTGTACCAAAGAAGAAACATAAATTACATTACTTTCCCAAACCACATGAAATTAGGAGTAGAATTCAAGATTCAGAGTACAAAACATTACAGCTAATTTCAAGAAATTGCGTAATCATCTCTCGTTAAGCATAGCTGGACAGAAATGCCCCATATTTGGTCAACCACAATTCTAATGGGAAGTTGAACAGAATGCTACCTGTTTTGGAGGTTTCACGAGGTCGAACATCACCAAGCTCTCTACGTTTTCTTAGGATTTGCGAGCGCATCCGATTGTCAAAATCCTCTTCATTCTCATCTTCAGGGTAATCGTCAGTTTCTGGAGCATGCTCTGGCTCTCTGGAATCAACTTTCTTAGAGATCAAAGCATCTCTGACAGATAGAACTGTATCCTTTTTCTTCTCCTCTTGCTCCTTGGACTGCAAAATGATATTAACATTTGGTAGGGTCTATAAACATTTGAAGTAATGTAAGCAGGTAACACTAGGGGTGAAAATAGGTGAGCTTAGGGTGCCCTCTGATCCACTTCAATTCATCTGTTTGTATAAGACTATAAGTAATAGTATTATCATGGATTAGAAAGTAAGTTTATAGTGCATTTTCAGTTGAGTAAAGTGGATAGAGGGTCCACCTACATGCACCCCTAGGTAACACGTTAAATGCAAAACCTGACCAGATTACAAGTTACATATCATACCCTAGACCAACTCAAGGTGGAAGACAAGTGGCATTCAGCAGACAAGACTACAAGTAATAAAGAAGAAAAGCCAAAAGGGTATTCTCGCTGTTATGGCCACACTGATATGGCAGAACATCACAGTTATAAATAGCATATAAGTAATTGGATAGAGTACAATCCTGTCATTTTCATCATATGTTCACTAGCAAAATTTTAGTTGATATAACATCGAAGAACTTCCAAAACAATGGCAATACTCACCAGCTGGACATCCTCTGGTTCGCCTTTAAGAAAACGGGGATCATCCAAAACATCATGGATACTTTTTATTTTGTCCTTAACAGAGGAGGCTGCCTCATTCTCCTCCTCTTCTACTTCATCTCCAAATGACAGCACATTGAGTTGCCTGAAAGACGAACAAAATGGATCAAACCAGGCATTTTACGGTATTTTCAACAAAACTCATGGGAAAGGTACTTACTTAACTGCTCTCTTCTTAGGCTTCACCTCAGCATCCGCCTTGGCAGAAGAATCAGGCTTCTTAAGTTGCCTTGGAACAATATCCTCAAATGGGTCCCAAAGAACCTGCAGATAACAGAAACAACATAAGGATAAATAACTAGCTTTTATTCACCAAAAACAGGAAAAAATATCAAGTAAACAGAAACAAATGTGGCAGGGAAAAACTACCTCAACTGAAAGAATTTTCTGCTCATACACAGGCCGGTCATCTTTATCAGTCTCAATATCACCCAAGGTGAGAAGGTTGAAAATAGAATCACCAGTGACCTGCATACAACACGATACCAGCCATAATCAACTCCAATGGAGGAACGCATCACTCCAAGACATGAACTGAAAGTGGAAGCTAGTAACTGAACCTTCCCGAATATCGTGTTCTTCTTATCGAGCCAATCGCAGCGGTCAAGAGTAATAAAGAACTGGCTCCCGTTCGAATGAGGCGTGCCAGCATTGGCGCACGCCACTAAACCACGGTGGTTAAACCTCAACCGCGAATGGAACTCATCCGCAAATGGGGCCCCATAGATGCTCTCGCCCCCTGCAAAAATTGATGATTGATAAAATATACCATCAGCATGGAATCCAAGCACAGAAACGCCTCGATTCGTACCCACAACAAAACCCAATAACCCACAATTTACTACTGGCGCAATTTTTTCCCCTGAAGCTTACTGATACAATTTTACTTCGAAATTAAATTGGCACAATCCGGTAAGACTACACAGGCTCTAAACCGTACAAGTCATGGCGTTAGTATGCAAATTAATCGGGGTCTACGAATCAATTTGGTCCAGACACACATTGTGGCGCGAAATCAGAAACCCTAGATAGGCGTCGGCGTGCTCAGAAGGGGTGACGCCGTACCTGTGCCGGAGCCGGTGGGGTCGCCTCCCTGGACGAGGAAGTTCTTGATGACGCGGTGGAAGAGGGTGCCGTCGTAGTAGCCCTCGAGGCAGAGCTGCACGAAGTTGCGCGCCGCCTTGGGGGCCTCCTTGGGCCACAGCTCGATGTCGAGCGGCCCCGCCGTCGTATGCACCACCACCTTCCCCTTCGTCGGAGGCTCGAGCACGTAAATCGAAGACATCCTGCCGGCCTCCTGGTCGTCTCCGACCGCCGCCGCCGCTGCCACGCCGCTCTACAACGCCCTCGTGCTCGCTCTCCGGCTCCGGCCGGTCGGCCTTTCTGGGTGAGGCGCGGCCGCCTGGGTCGGTTTCGAACATGGTTGGGTCGGACCGCGTCAGGCGCATAGAGTAGGAAGCGGGAGGAAAACCTGTTTGCGCGGTTCGAAAACGTAATGTATGTCCACGTTTTCTTTGAGTAAGTACGTAAGGGCATATGATATGATACTCCCTCTACCGCTCTACTCTGCTTCGTGTGACCAGAGAATTGGTTGATGCGAAATATCGATTGAACTGGTGACCATGAGTTCAGCTCAATTATCACTGTCAAAAAATTAACTGTCGACGTTAGGCAAGTACTATCATTGAAACTAGGAAAGATTGATAGAAAGCAGAGTATGGTCAATTTATGAAGTATTAATACAGGGTTCATATTAGCATTTTCTTAACAATTGAGTGGTAAAATTAAGTCCCTATCTCTACTAAACTATATAGTAACATAAATGGTTGTAAGCCAACTACTTTAGGCTACACTAGGCAAGTACCACTATCGCTAAAAGTTTGAGAACTTAGAGGTAAACAACAGAGAAGGGCCAATCTACGTAATCCCTCTGTTTCAATTTATAAGTAGTTCTGTCTTTGTACCAGATTCAGATAATGTTATATGAACCTGGACACCTAAAAATATAACCAGAACTACTTATAAATTGAAACGGATGGAGTAACTTACAAATATAGGGCTTCAAAGTATCATTTCCTTGTCACTGGGGTGGTAAAATTAAGTGACCTAAAATGTTCAACATTAAACCAAGGGGGGGGGGGGGGGGGGGGGGGGGGCACCTCTCTCCTCAGTAACTTTTGCCACTGCTAATTTCCGGAGAACTCGTATATGGTTGCAGTGCAGATTTTCAGAGATCTCGTATGAGATCCTAGAAAATTCCTCCATCTGTATCCTTTCTTCTTCCCTTGGCATTTAACTGGCGGCAGTGGGTTCCTGCATCTACATGTTTCTTCTTCCCCTCGGCGTTTAACCTTAGGTTAGTCCCAATGAACTATTTCATTTTGTTATTCCTAAGTACTATATATGCCACATAAGCAAAAGAACATTAATTTAACAGATGAAATAGGTCACACAATGCATTGAAAAGATAAGATAGTCATGTTAAATGCTAGATAGGAAAAATTGTGGAACAAACAATTTTGGTTTCGCGTCAACAAACTAGACTAACCTTGATTAGTGAAGCTTAAGGTAAGTATGAGGCTATAATACTCTCCAGTCTCCATTCATCAATCTAGATGAGAGAACTTAGTCATGTGTGGCAATCTTTAGAATTTTCCTAGTTCATATAGGTCTTTTGCCTCTCATGACCGACAATTAATTAGCAATAGAGTTCTTTATTTTAAAAATATTTTTTACATATGCATTTATCGATGTATAAAGCTTGGATACTAAACATATTCTTTTTGGGAAAAAAACTAAGAAACTAAGAATAGCCTTTTTGTTTAGACATACAAACCGCCCCAATCACCGTGCAAACTATATATAGGAATCGCTAGCCTGGGTAGGCAAGATGGATATACAAACAGCCACACTCACCGTGCAAAGTCGTGGAAATTGGTCTTTCTGCCTTAACATGTCAAACGATCAATTTTATGACACTTACCAGGTAATAATATTTCCATGCTTCACTCAACTGGTCAGGAGAATAAGTGTTTCTTATTCGGAAACAAGCTCTCAATCTCAACTTACGTCATGGTCTCCTCTAACCTGCTTAACATTTTTCTACAACAACTTGGCTTGCTAACTTGCACGGTTGTGAAACCCAGCTCGGGACATGTCTGAAACCACGAATTTTCAAGAACTTTCACAAAGACCTAAACAAATATAGTAGTACTCTACTTGAGCATCCAAACCACTGAGACAAATACCGTCACACAGTTCACAAGTTGCCGATATATATATAACAACCAATTTCGTCCATTCATATGTGTTGAGACCCGATCAAAAGTAGCCAACAATGGTTACGGTACGGTCTGTATCAATATATACAAAGCTAAGCCTAGTTAGCTCTGCAGTTTCCGCATCTAGTATTAAATCTCGCCGGTCATTGTCAAACACAAATACTACTAAGCCGGAGCCCATGTAGCGTTCCAGCCGGATTTTCTGTCGCCGTCACCTTGCTGCTTCTCAGATCTCGGCTGCATTTCTTGCGGACCATATGCATCACGACGCTAACAACAAACCCGGTCATCCATGAGGCCAGCTTGTCATATTTAGCTGTTACTACTAATAATTCGTTGCTCCTACGTCATCCGCGCGTCAAGGTGACGAGCGACGCGGCTGCGCCCGAGACGGTGAACGTCACCTCACCGAGACGCGTCTCGCTTCTAGTTTTGCGGTTTCTTGTGGGCTTGCTGGACGGCGACGGCAGGCCGCAGGACGACGGCGACGGGATAAGCTTGGCACCGAGCAAATCATTTGCTACAGGCAACAACAGTACGTGCTTTTCGGCGTCTGGCCGAAGGCGTTTCGATAAGTATTGGTAAAAAAAGAAACCGTGAAAAGTCGTTGCGCTGGCCGTGAATTTGGCTTTGCTGTCGAAACTTCGGCGGCAGATTTCCGTCGACATCACGTCCCCATTGTAGGTGTTAGTAGAATTCGTCTCTTTCAGCAGTAACCCGCATAGTATATGAGGAACCATGTTGAGATGTGCTATGGTTTATAATGTGATGAGTAATTGACAACGAACGAGTTTGAGTTGAACTTGAGGTTCGGGTTTGATTGCGGGATTTTGAGGTTTGCATAAGCATGTATATTGATTTATTTATGGCTAACCGGAGTTGGTAAAGATGATGGGAAGTATGGAGGAGATGGAGAAATGTGTTTACTTGTCTAATGATGTGTAGGTCAATGGAGTCAACTTGATGGTCAACGGCGAGAGGATCGGGAGGAACAAGCGGGAGGCCTGGGTCCGGGCGATCGAGAGGCCGGGTGAGGTCAAGGGTGATCCACACCGTACACGTGACGGACAAGAAACACGGAGAGTTTCGCGGTTTGGCCTCAAAACCGTGGAGGTGATGAAGACGGTGGGTTGACCAAGTCAAGAGGCGAACGGGAGGCCGAGTCAAGTGAAGGGTCCCGACGGGCTGGGACGAGAAGACTTGACGGCAAGGTTCACGGGACGAGGTGACACGCGTCGACATCGAGGTGGTTTCCCGGTTTATGCCTCAAAACCGGCGGGCAGACGGTTTCCCGGTTTGGACCTCAAAACCGGCGGCGACGCATGGTGGTGTACGTGGCACCATCGCGAAGGTTGCGTCGAGGCGAAGGAAGTCGTGAAGGGTCCGATAGCGTTCGGGCGAAGGAAAAAGAGTTGGACGATTTTGCCCTTAGTGGTAGGTGGGAGTATGTAATACCTTAGGGGTATGTTGAAAAGAGAAAATGCCCATATAGGGAGGTGGAGTTGGCTGACCACCTTGAGCCTCTACAGACCAAGTCATTTGCATCTAGAGATAGGACTAGCTAGGGGAGAGCTAGAGAGAGATCAGAGGAGAGGGAACAAGGTGAGAGCTTGTATCTTCAACTTTCAACAAGAGAGGGAGGAAGTGGGCGGCGCCCTAGCCTTGTACCTATGAATCTCGTGATTGAATCAATAGAATGATGTTTGTTTGAATCAATCTCGTGCTCTTGTTCTTCCTCCCCATCTTATTCCCGAATTCATCTTTTTCCCTATTTTCGGAGCTGTTTTCGGGTGATTTTTCGATCTTCCTTTTGGCTGCGATTTGGGTCGGTTTTCTTGGATGGATTCGGAGCTAGGACGTGTGGGAACATGCCTTGATTGATCTTGCACAAGATCTCCCCACGAACACCTCAAATTTGTGGATTTCGTTCAAATTTGCCCAAACCTTTGTTCTTCCACGTGATCTGAAATTCGAGGGGATTTGGTTGGGTTTTTGGTATGGATCCACTTGGATGAGGTTCTCCATCATGTCACGCACCTAGGGTTCAAATTTCGTGATTTTTGAAGGTCGTTTGATCGAGTTTCGGATTTTAGTTCGTCCGTTTTCGCGTGCTGTTTCGAGTCTGACGGAGTATCCGACAAGTTGCCGGAGTATCCGGTGACCGGAGTATCCGACAGCTTTTCCAGGTCCGGAGTGTTCGGGTTCGTACCGGAGTGTCTGGTGGACTTCCAGGTCCGGAGTATCTGGCAAAATACCGGACTATCCGGTGGAAGGTCTCGGGTGTGAATTTCTCGGTTCATCTCGTGGAGTGCGTGTTCGTTTGATTTGCTTCCGCAAGTGTTCCTACATCATCCATGATCATTTCTAGGGTCAGCACAACACTCTTCATGTGTGTGTGTGATTTTAGTGATCAATCTTGAGGCGGGTCGGGACATAGACCGAATTCTTCGCAAGAATTTTTATCGGCTCCCATTCACCTCCACTCTGGTCGCCTTCTCGGTCCTTCAGTCTACCACTTTGTCATTCGTAAATCCACTAATTTTCCATGAAGTGCGAGGAGAGCCAGCACGGACAAACTGGTGCGGAAAAGCAACCATTGGAGGTCGAGGATCCGGAATCCGGAACCCCGGCTCGCGAGCCCTTGGGAATTTTCATCCTCCGTTCTCCCACGAACGCATGGTTCGCGTACATATGAGGGGAGAGTCAAAGGTCAGACCAAACCCGATTTGACCAGGAACGCATCTCACTTCTCGGCGTAGTGGCGTGGCCTTTTCCTTCTCTTGATTGACCACGTCGCTCGTGTTCGGCGGATAGCGCACAAGTTATTAGGATAAATTCTCCTTTTGAGACACCACTGATCAGGTACTCTGGTGTGAGGATGCAAAGGATTAAGTCCGGAAATTGATTCCGGTACCCGGCAACCGCGGTTGCCGGATTGTGAGCCACTCATTCTAGTGGGGCTGGGCCCGGCCTCACGTATTTTCATCGGCAACGAATTGTTTTTCGCGTGTATTCCAGCCTGACTCATCTGTTCGGGTTGCATGAGGCAGTGTGGTGCCAGTACAACTTTTCAGTGCATTCAATGACTGTAAAAACGGCGATGGATGAGGAGGGCATTCTCATTGGTTGTATTATTAATGAAGTTTGGCGGTGATTGGATTTTTAGTGTTTTTTTTTTTTCACTTTAGCCGGGCACTTCACCCTCTTTGTTCTGGAATCGAATTTTCAACAAGTCCAGCTTCCACATAGATGAACATGGACCATTGCAACAAAAGCTGACCGTTTCGCGGAAAATGGCCCTGTTTCTTGATCAAAGCATACAACAGTATCAACAATGGCATGGGTGATTTTTTTTTCTTCAAAAAAAACCCCTTAATTCAAATGTACATGTTCCACACTTAACCTAATTACTGTACCTTTATGCAAATTTGTGGAGCATCAATTGTGCTAAAAACTGCCCTGCACCAATTGTGTACCCCATGTCGTGATATTCAACCTTTGTGTACATCCACATCTAGTATGACCTAGGGATATCCTAATAATAAATTTGCGTTGAGCATTTCATTTCTTCTAAATTTTCTTGGAGGCAAAATGTGTGCAACGATATATTCCACACTGTGCATCACCGGTGCTACAGCCTACAGCCTACAGCCTACTAGTCAATCACATGAACCAGCCACAGGCGCTGTCCATTTGGGAAAAAAAATCATCAAATGAACTTGGAAACAGATCATGTACTTCACATGCCTAAGCAAAAATCACTATAACAAGCAATAAAATGTGGCGGCTCTGAAGCCATCATTTTAATGGTGTACACATGAAGAACATCAATTTGAAAATGTAAAATTGTGACAGCAACCCATCATCTAGGCATAATTTTTAATATGCCATGCATTTCCAGTTTGAACATAAACAAATTTGATCAGAGAGGAAGTAATTTATTTGCTCATGCAACTGCCACCAAAATCAAGACACTGGACTAAGCAACAAAGTGCACAAAATATTTTTTATGACAAAAAAAGACATGGAACAAGGAGCCTCACTTCCATAAATGGCACAACTGCTTCCTCTGCTCCTAAAACTGCATAGAACTAAGTTCATTACAAATCGGTACATACCACATTTTCCAGAACATCAAGAAAAAGGATTTGCAACTTTACATACTGCACAAAAATTTTTTTTTATTCACTCGATGCACTAAAAAATTGGTTTAAGTCTCTGTTTAACAGAAAATCCTAATTTTGTGCAATGTACATCACGTGAACACCTAATGAGCCAGCAACAAGAAAAAGAATGAAATATATGTATAACAAGATCTAAATTTGATCAAAGTGATAACCTTATGCAATGCTCATACAAAGAGATATTGTACCCACTAAAATCACCTGTACTTCATAGGTTCACGAAATCGGCACATGGCAGTCAGGGTTCAAAAACTGAACAATTGAAAAACAAAATGCAAGGAGTGAAGAGCAAAGGGCAGAGTGATCGATGTACAAGAACATCAAGAGGATCCTATTAATTTGTGCAAGAACAATCCAAAAGTAATATGAACATGTAATTCAACAAAAATATTTGAGACTACCGCACGTACTGTACCAAGTGAGGAGTACTACTCCAGTGCCATTTCAAATTTTAAAGCTAGTATTCAAGCATATTTGATTTTGGAGTATACCAACAAGTTGTACCGACAAGATCCAAGCAACAAAGTGATCAAACTAATCAGTTTATTTGTACAAGCAATTTTCTGAAAAGATAGATGAATACAAACATGAAAAAAAGATTGAATCTGTACTAGCAGATGGCCTGCTTGGCAAGCAGCCTGCCCGCCAGGCTCGAGAACAGAGAGAATGTGATCCAAGGAGAGAGAGAGAGAGAGAGAGAGAGAGAGAGAGAGAGAGGTGCATGGCCTTGAACTTGCCGGGCCAAAGCTGAAGCAGCGCATGGACCTCCACTCTTCCTCGACTCGCGTTGGGCAGAGCTGGAGCAAGCCGCACAACCTCGGTCGATCGTTGGTTCGCGAGCCGCTCCCGTCGCCTTGGAGTACACGCAGTCCCGAGGTCGCCGTCGAATCCAGCCGCGCGTCGCAACGCGAGATGGAGACGGGCGCGAACGCCTGCACAACGGCAAGCTCCGGCTGCGCAGCGACTTGGACGTCCTGTCCGCGACGAGCTGCACGCGTCCGGCGCGCTGGCGCGAGCGTGGTCGCTCGTGGTACCGCACCCGCCGTCGGGGGCCGCGCAGGACGACGTGTGCGACCCCTCGCTAGGCTCCGCGTCCGCGGCGTAGAGATGCGGTTGGAGGCCGCGGCGACGACGACAGGTACGCCCGCGTCATCCTCGCGTCCGACGACTCCATGTCGGAGGAGATCCTGCCTGGATCTGGCCCGCGGCCTCCGTACGCCCGCCGAGGTACGGGATCCGCCGTCGTCGAGGGAGAGGGAGAGGCTGATCTGAAGGTGGACGCCCAGCTCGCCGTCGCCCTCGACGCTCCGCGCCGCCTCTCTCTCCCAGCGCCGCACCCGCCTGCCACGCCATGCCTCTCCCGCCGTCGCCTCGCCATGCCGGGCCAAATCTGGTGGGGGAGGGCCAGATCTGGGCCCCGTTACCTCGATCGGATCTTGCACGCGCCCGACGAGGTACTGGATCTGCCGCCATCGAGGTACCCGCCGGCGTGCCCATGTACGACGTCCTCGTGAGTGTCGTACACGTCCCTGAGCCACCAGGGTACAGCGGCCATTCTGGAACAGCTCTTTCTCCGCCGTCGCCTTGAACGCCGACGCCCCCTCGCGGTCACCCCCTTCGCCGGATGAGAGAGAGAGAGAGTAGGGGGAGGAGAGAGGGGCGCCGTGGTAAATGAGTGGTCAGAGAGACCGGATTTGCTATTTTATCCTGTACAGTACCTCTTTCGAATTTTGAAATGAGAAAGAGGAACAGGACGGGAGACGATTATGGAACAATTGCTGTATGTACTGGAACCGGCTCATCACATATTACCACCGTATGCTATACATACTGCAGCACCTGAAGCGACATAACTCAGAGGCCACCTGAACCACCTGCACGCGGGCTCGTCCCACGAAACCAGAAACGTGTGGTGGAGAATATGGCAACCGCGGTTGCCAGGTACCGGAAATCCACTTTGGGATTAAGTCGTCGTACCTACCGAGGCGAGGGTATGGGGCTCGCTCTCTTCCTCGCACTTTTTGCTTTTGTTCGGTTGACTTTTCTGCGGGCGTCACACACGTCCCCATTTGAGCATGTGCGCTTGGTTTGACTTGAGCTGCGAGTCCGTCGCTGCTGTTCACACTTGATTCGATCGTTTCTTGCACTTTCTGCTCCCTTCGGAGCCTGCCTACCCATAGGAGGAGTAGCACCGTACAGCGCTGAGAACAAAAAGGACGCGCTCCAAAGTTTGTTGTGTATACACTGTGAAATGACATTTGTTGACATTTGTTGCCGCGTGGCTTTTATTAGGACGACTAATATCCACGTATACACTGTGAAATGACATTTGTTGACATTTGTTGCCGCGTGGCTTTTATTAGGACGACTAAGGTAGCGTTTGGATGCAAATAATAGGGCTATTATGCACTGTAGCTTGTCACATCAATACTTCCGGCACGATTTATGTGTACTAAACAAAGTCAAATCACAAAACTAAGTCCAGGACCCCCCCTCTATTTCGCGAGACGAACGCAATGAGGGTAATTAAGCCGCGATTAGACGATGGTTACTGTAGCATCACTGTGTCAAAACATTGATTAATTAGGCTCGTTAGATTCGTCTCGAAAAATAACGCCCGTCTGCAGAAAGGTTTTGCAATTAAATTTTATTTAGTACCCTTAAATAGGAAGATTCTTTTTACTTTAGAGGGTAGAACTTTAGAGGGCTCTTTAGAGCCCTCATCCGAACGCTACCTAATATCCACTTGTCGCTGAAGTTGCTGATCGACGCATGATAACTTGACGAGTAAAAGGTCATTGCGTCATGTACAAGTATTACGCCCGGAACTTCTCTTTTTATTTCTAAAGAACAAAGATGTTGCGAAAGGATGTGTATTTTGCCTTTGAACTTGCAGAGCATATGCAGTGGCAATTTCGGGACAGAAGAAGAAGCTTAATTTGTGCCTTTTGCAGCACAACAGCGTATTTCATAGTACCGATATTCATGTGAACTCTTGGGGACCCCCGCGCAGGCCGCGCACATGAGAGCTGCCGTTTGGAGGTCGGGCAGGCCGGCTGCGCCAACAGATGAGCAATGTTTGTCGCCGGCGGCGTGGTGTCCCCTTCCCCCGCCTCGAAACGTCGCCCGCTGCGTATGGTCGGCGTTTGTCAGGGTGGCATGTCGACGAGGGGAAGAGATGGAACGCGACGCGCCGCACCGCACCGCGGTAGTTCTTCTTCGGCTCCTCCCTGTTCGTCGTTTTACCGCCACCGCTCCCACGCCGTTTGGCGCCGCCGTTTCACCGGATTCGCGAGCGCGCGCGAATCCTGCCACGGCAGCACCCATCGGCGGACCACGCGAGGGTGATCTGCCATTGACCGCGCGCACCGCCAAGGCGACGGGTGGCGGCGGTGGTGGCCCGTCCCGTCCGTCCATAGCGCCGTAGGATGGGGTCGGCAAGGGCGGTCCACGCGGTGTCGTGCCGCGCCGGGCCACCGCCGCACCCCACCTTCCCCCACCTGCGCGAAACCGCGTAATCCCGTCCCGTCCAGGGCACACACATCCACGCGTGCTGTCAGACAGACACCGCAGGCCGCAGGCAGGTCGGTCTCGCCTTCCTACCCTTTCCCTTCCTTTCCTTGTCCAGAAAGCAACCGCCCGCCGCGTTCACACCGCGCCCGGGCCCCATCTTCTTCCTTCGTCTCGCGAGAGATGGCGCCTCCTCAACCGTATTTATACCGACCCTTTTCACACCAGTCTCCTCCCTCGCCTCGCCTCCCTCGCGCCACCACCACCAGCCAACGAGACTCCCACTCCCATTTCGCTCGCTCCTCTCAGAGAGGCTTTGACGCGCACCCGCCACCACCCGTGGGAGACCGACGCTGCCTGCCTGCCTTTGAGCCACAGCCTGCCTGCGACTGTTGTGTGGTGTGCGACCCGAGCCGAGACGTATATGAGATCCCCATCCAACGGCGCCCGCGCCCCAGCCAGCGGTGGAGGAGGAGGAGGGCTGGGGGACGACGACTTCGCCTTCTACTACTCCTTCCTCCAGGACGCCGCGCCGGCGCCGCTCGACATCGTCGTCGACGCAGCAGCAGCAGCCATGACCAACGGCGGAGGCCGGAAGAGGAAGCAGGGCGGGGACGACCACGGCGTCGCCGGAGGAGGCGGAGGGAAGAAGGACAACGGCGGCGGCGGCAGGAAGCGGTCCATCGCCCGGATCCTCACCTCGCTCGCGGCGCTGGAGGCGGAGGAGCACGCGGACCGCGCGGGCGCGGCCGACGCGTCCCGCCGGGAGCTCGCGCTGCTCGAGTCCAACGCCGACGCCCGGTCGCAGGCCATGGCGGACTACTACGCCAAGATGGAGGGCAGCTTCGACGCCGCGGCCGAGGCCGACGTCGCCGCCCGGTCCAAGCGCTCCAGGCTCGCGGCCTCGGCCGCCACCGCGGCCGTCGTCGCCGCCGCCGGGGAGGACGCCGCGGCGACATCAGGGTCGTCGCCTTCGCGCGCCGGCGCCGGCGCCGCGGCGGGGCCGGGCCACCACCACCGGCGGCTGTGGGTGAAGGACCGGTCCCGCGCGTGGTGGGACAAGTGCAACAGCCCCGACTTCCCCGAGGCCGACTTCCGCCGCGCCTTCCGGATGGGCCGCGACACCTTCGACATGATCTGCGACGCGCTCGGCGCCGCCGTCGCCAAGGAGGACACCATGCTCCGCGCCGCCATCCCCGTCCGACAGCGCGTCGCCGTCTGCGTCTGGCGCCTCGCCACGGGGGAGCCGCTCCGCCTCGTCTCCAAGCGCTTCGGCCTCGGCATCTCCACCTGCCACAAGCTCGTCCTTGAGGTCTGCGCCGCCATCAAGTCCGTCCTCATGCCGCGCTTCCTCCAGTGGCCCGACGCCGAGGCCGCCGCGCGATTCAAGGACACCTTCGAGCGCACCTCGGGGGTGCCCGGGGTCATCGGCGCCATGTACACCACACACATCCCCATCATCGCGCCCAAGATCTCCGTCGCCGCCTACTTCAACCGCCGCCACACGGAGCGCAACCAGAAGACGTCCTACTCCATCACGCTGCAGGGCGTGGTCGGACCCGACGGCGCCTTCACCGACGTCTGCATCGGGTGGCCGGGATCCATGCCCGACGACCAGGTCCTCGAGAAGTCCATGCTCCACCAGCGCGCGGCCGCCGGGATGATGCACGAGTCCTGGCTCGTCGGCGGCGCCAGCTACCCGCTCATGGACTGGGTGCTGGTGCCGTACACGCACCAGAACCTGACGTGGACGCAGCACGCGTTCAACGAGAAGGTCGGGGACCTCCGGCGCGTGGCGGTGGACTCGTTCGCGCGGCTCAAGTCGCGGTGGGCGTGCCTGCAGAAGCGCACCGAGGTGAAGCTGCAGGACCTCCCCGTGGTGCTGGGCGCCTGCTGCGTGCTGCACAACATCTGCGAGCTGCGCGGCGAGGAGGTGGAGCCGGAAATCCTCTGCGAGCTCGTCGACGACGAGACCACGCCGGAGAACCCCGTGCGCTCCGAGGCCGCCAAGCGTGCCAGGGACAACATCGCGCACAACCTCCTCCACCGCGGCCTCGCCGGCACCACATTCTTCTGATCCTCTTCCAGCTTCCCAGCTCTCCATCCATTGGTTTCTCCGGTACAAACTCAAAACTGAACTGGAACAAGTAGCGATTCTTTTAGCCGGTAGCATAGGCGAAGATTTTGATAGGATTATTGTTGTTAGCAGTGGATGACTTGATTGATCTAGAGACGGTGTAAATTAAAAGGGATGTGATGTAAGGCATCCTTTGTTCCAAACTTCAAATGTTTCGAGATATATTATATTTATACAGTTTAATTTGGCACAAAGAAGTTTGAGAGATGATTGAGCCAAAGAACAATCCCATGGTGCACGCCGTACGTTTTCAGCGATTTGATTCCGGCGTGAGAACAAACTATTAACGCGTCAATTGCCTGGAGGCTTGTCTGCTGTAGCCTCACCTTTTGCAAATGCAGTTGATTGCGCGCCTCATCTTCCAACCAAATCCGGGCTCTATTCTCTCTTACGACACATCGACATTATGATTCATTGTGATGCAATAGTGCATCTTGTATTCTTGTCTCATTCTGGCTTAACCTCTCACATTGTAGGTTGTCTTTCCTCACTTGTGCAGTTCATCAATCCTCCTAACACAAACAGGGCTCAATGGGAAAACGGTAGGATGACCCAGAGTTCCTCTTGGACAGGCTATCCATTTAGAGAACAAAATTCCTGTTGCTTCCGTTCACTTGTCTGCATGTACGTTGCAATTTCTACTAGTAGTATACAGTACTTAACTGAACCTTAACAACGCTGTTATTACTAAAAGAACAGCATCCTTGTGGACTCGTGGTGGTCGACAGGCACTGTAGCCCACTGTATCGTCAGGCTGCAGTGCCTTGTTGATCGGCGAATTGTGTTGGACACGACCGTGTCGTTTACACGTCGTGGCCGGGTAAACAGCGACGGCGGCCGACAGTGTTGCAGCGAAGAGCCTTGCATTCAGATTGTACGGCACGATGGTTGTTCTGGAATCGGGCAGCAACAAGTGTTCAGACGAGAGGTCACCGCTGTCAGGGCACGACTTGCATGAACCCTTTGGTCAATTCTTCAGGAATCAGGAGTCCATCTACTCCTAATCAGCTTCGTGCTCTGAAGTCCTAGTAGTACACACAGCAGAGCAGCGCCATGCCGCTGCATGTGATGAGGCGCCACCTGGGCCCATTGTTATCCCTGTTTTTCCACCGTTCGGCGCCTCCTGTTGGATGCTTGTGCCGCCCCGCATGGGCCACGCTGACCAACACACCAAGCTGCCATTTGTGCTCCTTGGCAGGCACCATGTTTCAAGGGACGGCTAACGATCTTGCTCAACGGTCCGCGGAATCAGTGAATCATATTAGCAGCTCATCAGCAAGGCAACCATTTCCGGATATTTGTAAGTTGTAGTACTCCGTACTAACCAATTCAATCATTTTAGTTTTTTTTCTCGCGAAGAACCACTTCAATGGTTCACGGACTCACGCCGGCTTTTCCTCCGTTCTGGTCTTCTGGACCGTGGTGGGCTACTGGGCTTCGCCAAGACGCTTTTCCGATCGTAAAAGCGGCAACGCGCGGTGCGGGAGCCGCCTCTGCTTTCGCTCATCATGCTGCAGCCCTGCGCCGCCGGTCATGTCATGTCCCGCAACAAGCAGGAGGATCTTTTGCCTTTCTTCTCTTTTTCCAGTACGGAAATGGCTGACGACAAGATCTGCCGATTGACTGTGAGTGATCGACTGATTTAACTCGCGCGAGCGAGCGGTCGTTCGCTAGCTTTGCAAAAGGGATGTCCAAGATTCCTGCCGGATGCTTGCTTCCTGGAAAAAGGGGCTTCCGATCCCGCATCCACCTGCAGCTAAGCACACTGACCACGCGTTTAGATCCCCCCGGATATGGCTGGCCGCAACGAGCGGCGATAATGATAATACTAGCGATTAGATTATGCAGATTGGGTCATCATAGTGCATCTGATGGCAGTGGCTTGGTTGCTTCCGTAAACTACACTCTGCACTAGGTGAGTGCCCGTGCGTTGCTACGGGTTAAAAATTTTCAAGTAACAACATAATTATTTAAGGAATCATTATGCTCTTGAACAAAGGGAAAGAACATTGCAAAATTTGAATTTCCTATATTTACATGCATGGTGTACATTAGAATTGCGTCGATCTCTAGTACTTAAAATAGTTGGTCTTATGTCATCCAATATAATACATAGATAAAAACTCAGTAGCATATTACTGACATGAAGGCTCCTCCATATAGAAAGTTTGTACAATTCAGAAGTCAATCAGTACATTGCTCTCTGAATAAAACTAATATAGAAAAGTTCAGTACAATTTAGAAGTTAATCTCGATCAACACCAAATATAAGTCCACTGACCTCACTACTCTTTCTTTACAGCTATCTCCCTTATTACATATTTATTGTCTTTAAATCCAGCAACTTATTTTAACAACAAAACCCAAATCGAATATGAAAAAATAAAATAAACTACAGAAATATTTTTCATGATTTGTTTTTCAGCAACATCCTCTGTTCCACCTCTCCTTGCAACATCCTATCGCAATGATGTCAATTAAGATGTTAGCACCTCCATTGATATGCAATACGGGTGTATGCCAATGGCATCAGGCAAGCAGAGCTGCAATCGCTCGTTAAACAAACTACCACCATCACCAAGCCCCACTTATCCATTCCTTTTCTTCGTCGGCATTAACGTTGATATTATTTAAAAGCAGAGCCAACTCCATAGGATCTTCTATTGCCGCTGGATCCTTATTTCTGGAGTATCAACCCAATACCCTAGCATCAGTATTGCATGTTCAAAACACCTGCAATTGGGAAAACCTTTTTAAGCTTGCAACAAGTATTCTCGATATTATCGTATTGGTGTTTCTTTGTACCTGGCACGAAGAACCACACTTCTATTATTCTTTGCTAGTAATTCTCGGTAGCATACGAGCTACATTGCAGTTCCGTAGCATCTGTGCAAGGGACAAAAAGAATCAAATTAATGAAATGACATGAGAATCAAAATGGACAGAGCAAGCAGCTTCAGTCTGTTTCCTCTTTTATACAGTTATCAGCTGACTCAGATAGTACATGAACGTTGATTGTCAACAGAAGTGGATGCATAGAGTGGGAAAAGAAGCAACCAACTTGAATAAGAAGCTCTGCACATGGTTCAAACTCACTTAGTAACTCTTTTGATAGGAAACTTTTATTTTTTAATCTTGTCGATAGGAAACTTAGAAATTGGCATGCCTACACCCAAAACAGAAAAGTGAGATTCAGCAAGTGCCCAAACAAATAATGAAAGTTGGCATGTTCCATTCAGTTAACTCTGACATTCTGTATAGCACACAAAATGCTCTCAGAAGCCTGACAAGAGATCAAGTACTTGGTATATTTCAAAACCACATTCGGTATAAGCAACAACATGCATCAAGGCACTTTTCTTTAACAAATGCCAATATATCTAGAACAGCTAACAAATGAGCAAGGCACTTGAGGGTGGATAAAGGTGAATGCTACTGAGTCATCAACATTATTAAGTTATATTTTGTTGATACCAAACATTGTTGTTGGGTCTTATTTTTCTTTATGAGAACATAAAGGTGAATGCTACTGAGTCATCTGATGATTCTGTATGTAGTTAAAAATGAGAAATGACCATTCACCCAGATCCATCAGAAAAGAGTAGATTTTTTTTCGAACAGCTATGATCCATCTAATGGCGAAGCAAAATCAAGCTACAACTTCAGTAATCTGACATATATTGAGGAATGAATACACAAATTTGGACAAGTCCACTCATTGGTCTGATACTTGGCTCAGTTGGCTGGTGACAAAACTACCAAATACTTTTATCACCCACATATTCAGTGAAGTGCTCTATTTACCTGATATATAGAGAGAAAAAGTTAAACTGAGCCAAGTATCAGGTAAGTTAAACCTGATATATAGAGAGAAAAAGTTTTAACGAAATACTTGGCTCAGTTGGCTGGTCACCAAAAACGAATACTACAGATCGGTTAGTCGAAACAGGGATTAAACCAAAAGGTACCAGATAATATTTATCAATTTTTATAGAGACCACACAATACTGCTACATCTGGCTACGATGAAGTACTGCACAACTGTAGTATACGAAGAACAAAGCAGAGTTTTTTTATCACAAAGAAACTATCAATACCTTTTTCTGCATGACACCGGCTTCCAATTGAATTAACTTAACCAGGACGATTCTGCTTGTTTCCCTCTGCTGCAACGGCAAGGCGAGACCCGGCCAAATTTTGCAATGGCGGGCAGGGCCGAGCAGAGGCGCCCTACGAAGACGATGGAGCGATGGGACCGGGGCGCAGGCACAAACGGCGATGAATGCAGGCTCGACGGGGTAGCATCCTCAGCGTGCTGGCTGGGGCGATCTGGGCGCAGCCTGGGAGGCGCCGTCCAGGGGTGAACGAGCTGCACACAACAGCGGGCGGCGTGGCCAAATCCCTACCAAATCAGGCGGGGAAACTTTGAGGATGGAGTTCAAGGGTCCGAAGGCGACGATTTTTGAGCGGAACCGGCGGCAACGAAGGGCGGCGACGCCCATGGCTAGCAGGGCAGGACGCAGGAGGGGAACAAGGAAACAAGGGAGTTACGGCGTGCGGAGGAGTCGGGAGCGATCGTATGGAGTCGTGGAGAGGCCAGTGCAGGACGTTTTTGGCAACCGAAAAAGCGGGCGCGCATTCCGATCGCAAAAAGCGCGTGCTACGCGGATTACGGTTTTTACGGGAGCGGACGACACCAAGAGAATTCATTAGTTGTATATAGAGATTCTGTTTCCTGTACTGTACAACCTATCTGAACGAACACCTGAGCGGCAACACGTTGCTCCGTGTGGCAGAGCCATCACGGCGACGTTGCGTGCCCGCACTTACCCCTGAGCGCCATCAGCAACACGTTGCCCGTGCGGCCGTGCTGCGGTGCGTGGATCCGCCTGGAGATCGACGAGCGTGCCTGCGTTGCGTGGATCCGCCTGGAGATCGACGAGCCGTCGTGATGCGTCGGTCGGTGTCGCCGTCGGATGACGGCGCTGGAAAGCCGCAGAGGGTTCTTTCGAGCGAATCAAGAGTAAGATTTGGTTGGTCCCGCGGTCGCGCCGCTGGTTGGATGCATAGATTTGCGGCAACGGATCCCTCCGCCGTGGCGCTGTTGCACCGGCTTTTGGAGTACGGCTACCATTCTCGACGCTCCAAGAGGCACATCATGTAGTCCAAGTTCGGGGGTACGCATAGACGGTTACTGGCTGGAACGTCTTCCTCCACTCTTCATCATCTTCAGAGCGCTTATTATTTTTTCATCTTTTCTTAATTTCCACATTCAAGCTGAAACAACATTTAACATAGAGCAGGAATACTTTGCTAGCACGAAAAAGCTGAAGTGAAGTCTCAATTTATTGTGTGCGGCAACACCCTGATTAGATGAAAATAGATGCGGTGGTTTAGCTGTTCCAATGCGAAGTCGACAAAGCAAATTTTTTTGGTTTGTGCAAACCGGATCTCGGTTACTCCCTCTCAATTGGGTTGCACGGATTGATGTGGGATGGACTTTTTTTCTACATCGACATTTGAAACTCTAGATCTTACTACTTTGGCTATATTAATTGTTGATGTATTTTTCTAGTTTTTTCTTCTCATACCTCTATGTTTTTGTTTTCTCAATCGTCTCTGAGCGACGATAGTTGTAAACATCATTATTTTATTTTATTGAAATGAGTAAATTCACGCGGATAATCTCCACCGTAGTTTCTTTAAAAAAAGAGTCTCAATCTGTTCTCTCCTTAAAGCCTCTTTGCGCCTCTTTGAAGGGATGCTCATTGTAGGATCGTGTAAAATGTTCCCTCTCAAAATCAGCAACTAAGAAGCATCCTGCAATAACCAGGGTACCCTAGGTCATACTAAAAAAAATGAGGTCAGGGGTCCGACGTCCTTCTGATATTTCATTAAGAAGAAGTGGCCCATCGAAGCCTGCTAAGCTGGGCCTCACCAGCGCATACAAAGGCAGCCCAGAAGCCACAACCCATGTGCAAGGAGGTGAGCCAGAAAACGACGAGGCAACCTTGACGCACTCGGCGGGGATCAAACTCGAGTTGACTGCCTGAAAGAGTGAGCAGGCAGCCACCCGAGCCGAGCTCGCTTGGCTTAGGTCATACTAAGAGGGAGGGGTGGAGATAGGATTAAGCATGGCTATTAAAGCATCTTCAAGAGCTCCATAAAAAAATGTCCTAAATTTTTTTTATGGGCTAAAAAAATAGAGACTATCTTTTTCTCCTTCCAACACTTTTCCTAAAAATGAATATAAAAACTGTTTTACTTGGGCCACAATAATGTAGTTTCCTTTGAAAGGAGGAGAATTGGGGCTCGCTACTAATAACGCGGGAAATTTTATGGAGGAACCACAACATTGGGCATCTTTTGGCTGAGCTGTTGGAGATGTGTTTTTGAGTTAAACTCTAATATATTGATTTAGAGGAAGATTTTGGTTGTCTCTTGAAGATGCTCCTAGAAAATAATTAAAAGAGATTATACTCGAAAACCTTTATGAGGCATGAATAATACTAAACGGAGGAGTACTCCGCTAGCACATACTCCCTCCGTTCCAAATTATAAACATTTTTGACTTTCAGACATCATGTTTGACCGCTCGTCTTATTCAAAAAATTTATGCAAATATGGAAACAAATAAATCATATTCAAAGTATCTCTAGTGATGAAACAAATCAATGCCTTATAATTTGGAATGAGGGGAGTACTAACAAGATGAGGTGACTAGGTCCCAAAATTGTTCTCTCCCTCGAGCCTTGGGATACGCTACATCCTCCCTCAACCAGTCAGCCCTCGATCACTTAAGACTGCATGACTGAATTTTTGTGAAAAGAGAAATAGAACTCATTGCATTTATGATTTTTGACATCCAGAATGATTGTTGCGCTGAAGTTTCGTTCAAGATTTTTGTTAACATCCAGAATTGTTATCCTAAAGTTGGGTATAGCGTGCTTGGTCGTTTGAAAGAAATCACAAACATTATTCTGTCCCAACATCAAACATTATTCTTTCCCAACATGGTATCGTATTGGTAGAGACGACGTAGAGTTTATTTTTTTTTAATCATGAGATGACGTAGAGTTACCGACCGAAGGGAGGGAATCAGCTGATACTCCAGGCGGGCCTCGCCAGCCTTTGGTCCGCTACCCTGACCTCGCTGAGGAGTGGGGTCCATGGAGCGACTGAGCCGTAATGTGCATGTGCTTTTTTTTTTGGTTCGTCGATGGTACACCCGCTGGTTTCTGGTCCACGTGTTCGGCGCTCCGCGGCCCGGATCGTCTTGTGACTGCGTCCCGTCCCACCGGGCCCCCAGAGCCAACCCGACAGGTGGGTCCTATCATCGGCCTTCTTTGCTTCGACGAATGGTAGCGAAGCACGTGCCCCATGATGGACGGCCCTCGTCTTCGGCCCGACGGATCTCACGTGGGCGGCGTTTCCTCCGAGCACGCTGCGTCACGCACCCAAACGCCAGCTCACTGACTTGCGGGGCCCGCGGGCGTCAAGTGCTGCTAGTGCCAGCGACGGAGCGGGGCGAAGGAACCGGCACGGGCGCCCGCACGCGGCGCACATGGACGCGCGGCGCGGTGTTTCGCCGGGCGGTCGCCGCGACCACCGTTATTTCCGTAGCCGCGGCTTCGGTTTCGCGGTGTTTCGCCGGGCGGTCGCCGCCACCACCGTTATTTCCGTAGCCGCGGCTTCGGTTTTCACTTTTTCACCGTCTCATCAGGACTCAGGTTCGTATACTGTTCGCCAGACTCTCTGCCGGCCCAGTACGCACGGAGCTGGTGGCGACGTTGCGCGGCCATCGCGTCGCCAGGCCTGGGAGCCTCCACGTGTCGCGGGTAGGAAGGGGATAGCTGGCGTGTCATTTTCTAGAGGTTTCTTTTTCTGTCGCCAGCTTCCTTACTCCTTTCGAGAAAGAAAGGTGTTTGCTTCGTCCACGCAAAACAGTAGTCGCGTCAACCGGCGTTCCGTCTCAGGTGTAAATTGGCTGTGCACTTGCCCTCTCCTCCGCCACTCGAATTGAATCCAGTGAGTGTACTAGTGTACTAAGCTGTGGTATTAAAAGTCTTTTGTGGCAGCGCAAAAGTAATAAGCCGCGATATTAAAAAATGGATATTGATATGCATCAAACCATTTTCCCCGTACGGGGGTCCGCCAGCAGCGGAGGGAGGGACACATGGCCGCCGATGCATTTGTGGCGGTTGCAGCTGCCGGCCAAACCTGACAAGCGAGACCATGACGGGCTGCCAAACCGTACCGTGCGCCGCACTGCCGCAGCAGCAGACAGCAGAGCCAGTACTCTTCCGCCCATCCCCGGAGGCGCCACCTCACGCCCAGTCGGTCCTCACTTCACTGTTCGTCCTCCCTTCCTTTCCCCCGCCACGCGCCCCTCCCCGCGCCTCGACACGCGCCCCCGCGATCCCGCCGCTGCCGGGTGCTCGCGCCGCCGCAGGCGATCCCGGACCGTCCCATCCCCAGCAGCGCGGGCGCGGCGTCGACACCTGTTCACCCCCCACGCGCGCGCGCGCACGGGACGAGGTGCACGTAGCTTTCCCCACCTCGCATCTCGCCGAGCACTCTTCTCTGCCTCTCTGCTGCTTGCCGGTAACTTCAACATCCCTCTCCCTGGACAAACAATTACCCTGCCTGGCCTGCCCAACCCGAACGGCTGCGTCAATCTCTTCGCTCTCCGCCGCTTCCCCGTTCCCCAGGGCGAGGGCGGGAGGGCGCGTGCTGCTGCCTTGCTTGCTACGGCGCGTTACTACTGCTTCCCTTCCTCGCTTGCTTCTTCACGAGGAGGGCGCTGCGTGCGTGCTTGATTTGGATCCGCGTGGCGCCCTGCCTCGACAGCCGCGTGAGGCGTGAGCGGCCGGATTCGGGGCCGGATCGGCGCAGATCTGGAGGCCCATGAGGAGGCGCCGCCGGAGGGGTAGCGGGAGCGATGCGGTGCGGCTGCTGCTGCGGAGGAGTTGAGCCGGAGTGGGAAAGTGATCCTGGAGGAGTGGGCGGCAGCGGCGGTGGCGGAGGCGGAGGCTGCAGCAGGGATGGAGGACGCCGTGGCGGTGGCGGTGGCCCCGCTCCCCGCGCCGTCGGCCACGGCGTTTAGCCCCGCGGCGGCGGGGCTCACGCTGATCGCCGCCGCGGCCGCGGACCCCATCGCGGCGGCCGTCGCGGGGGTCATGGAGATGGAGGGGGTGCCCGTCCCCGCGGTGTCCCCCGTCAGGACGGCCTCGGCGGTGGAGGACGACGACGCGCTGCCGCCGGGAGCGGAAGCGGAAGGGGGAGAGGAGGCGGCGGCGGGGAGCCCGTGCTCTGTCGCCAGCGACTGCAGCAGCGTGGCGAGCGCCGACTTCGAGGGGGTCGGGCTGGGCTTCTTCGGCGCCGCGGCGGGCGGCGGGATGGTGTTCGAGGACTCGGCGGCGTCGGCGGCCACGGTCGAGGCGGAGGCCAGGGTCGCGGCCGGCGGGAGGAGCGTCTTCGCCGTCGACTGCGTGCCGCTGTGGGGGTACACTTCCATCTGCGGCCGCCGCCCGGAGATGGAGGACGCTGTTGCCACGGTGCCGCGGTTCTTCGACGTGCCGCTATGGATGCTCACCGGCAATGCTGCGGTCGATGGGCTTGACCCAATGACATTTCGTCTGCCATCGCATTTCTTTGGGGTGTATGATGGCCACGGAGGTGCGCAGGTAAGGCCGCATTGATGACGATTTTCATTCTCAAATGGAGCTCTGTGGCGTTTTGTCCATTCGCAATTGAATGTATTTGCTCGTGTCATTTGCAGGTTGCAGATTACTGTCGAGAGCGGCTCCATGTTGCGCTGGTGGAGCAGCTGTGCAGGATAGAAGGGACTCTGTCTGCTGCTAACTTGGGGGAAGTGGAGTTCAAGAAGCAGTGGGAAAAGGCCTTTGTTGATTGCTTCTCCAGAGTGGATGACGAGGTTGGGGGCAAGGCAAGCCGTGGAGGCGGCGGTGGCGCAGGCACAAGCGCTGCTGCTGCTGTCCTAGACCCTGTGGCACCAGAGACCGTGGGTTCGACGGCGGTGGTCTCAATCATCTGCTCCTCGCACATTATTGTCAGCAACTGTGGAGATTCACGGGCGGTGCTTTGCCGTGGCAAGCAGCCCGTGCCGCTGTCGGTGGATCATAAAGTAAGCTCTCATGTCAACCTGTGAGGCACCTGCTTTTAATTCTTTTTGCCATGTTCTTTTGGTTCACATGTTATTTGGATGTTGACTGATTACCTCCTTGTGTGTCCTCCTTTAGCCTAATAGGGAGGATGAGTATGCGAGGATTGAGGCAGAGGGTGGCAAGGTCATACAGTGGAATGGTTATCGAGTTTTCGGTGTTCTTGCAATGTCGCGATCCATTGGTATGCATGTTATCAATCTTCATAAACACTGATTTAGTGATGTAATAGAAGTCTCTTTGTTTTACTATTGGGATTTGGCATTCTTTTTCACAACTTTTGATTGATTCATTCTAACGAAGTACTGCACGTGTCGTAATAGTTCACCAACATCTTTATACCCCCTAGTTTGGATGATAGAGAACGCGTTGGTCGATAATATTTTTTGTTGCATGGTGATTTATAATTCTTGTTTGGTGTTTGGCCAACGACATCAATCAAGATAATGCATTGAAGGCCATCACCTAAAAATCGTCTCTGCTGATGCAAGATGCCACCACTTCTGTCAGTCTTAGGCATTACCTAATTAGGCAAACTAGCAGCCAAACATGAATACATGATAAGCTTAACTGAACAGGATGGTTATATACCATAGTATGTTTGTTTATGTTCCTTAACATATACATCCAGTTGTCCAATGATCCGCTATCCATTGAGTAGTGTGTAGTAATTCTTATTCTGTCCTAGCTATCAATACTGCTCCTGTATTTATGTTCGTTTCTTCTAAGCGTTGCGCTTCTTCCTTAGAATCCGTAAATTTAAAGAAGTCATGGAAGCGGATTGAGCCATTTTTGTACATGGTGGTGAATACAGATTCTGTAGAGATAGTCATCATGCTTTGAGCATCAAAAAAGAGGATCTTGTGGTGAAAGTCCAGTATGCAAAGTTGCTTATACCCCCAAAGATTCCGATTCTTTCTCCACTTATTTGATTCTGTGAAGTTTTCTATTGTTAAGAAAGATCGAGGTCTTACTATGGTAGTACCCGTTTTTTGTTTTAGAATTATCATAGCAACTGTGATACAGTACACAAAAATGCTACCTGCCCTGAATTGTCATAGCACCTATTGCTCAGTATACTTTATAAGCTCCATTCATGATTATAAACTCACCAAGCCCTTAAAGAAATTGTTTGATTTGTTCCCCTCCTTCCATAAGCCCAACTGGGGTATAGATAGGTTTGGTCCACATTCTCAATTGATGTTTACACTTAATCTGTTTGCAATTTAGCCTGTTGAAAGTATGCAGCCAGTTTATATGTGTTACACTTCTTTCCACTCGAAAAAGATATTGTCTCTTACTCTCTTTGTTCGGGTAGTTAAGTGGCTTTCCTTGGGTGCTACATTACATGATCAACTAGAGGGTTGGAAAACTTATATGCTTTTGCAAGCACATTCTTTCTTGTACATTGGATGCTTTTAGTCACCATCGTGCGGCATTGTGTTTCAAGTTTTTTACTTTTGTAAAACACGTTGTACTGTCTACTGATACCTATTAGTTGGTTTGATCTTAATGTAGCTGTGAGACTGAACTTGTCTTGATATCGGCGTTCACTATAATGTTGGGGAGTTTGCCTAGGAAATGCTTCTGGATATTTAAATAGATTTTCTTCCCTCTTTCTTTCAAAAACTTAAGCTCCTGATATGGCTCCAAATTAAAGCAGCAATATGTACAGATGTCCATAAGCTCCTAGTAGAGCAGAAACTTAAGAAGACTTCACTTATTTTCAGCTGAAGACAGCTCATGCTATTTTGATGTTTCCTCATAGCAGCTATAAATGAATGCTTTTTCACAAGGATTTATGAGTCAGGCATCTTTGTGCTTTGCAGTATAATGTGCAATATTATTTGGTAGATCATTAAGTTCTTTAATACGAAGAAGCAAAATCATATGGTTGGTTACTAAAGGCACGATTTATGATCGAATAAATTATCTGATTGGGGAGAACAAATTATCGTGCCCACTAAATGCATTGGTTATGTTTAACCTTCTATTCTCCACATCTTGTATTATGTCTGTATATTTTCTCTACCTGGGTGAAGCCGTGTTATGTTTCATGACATTACTATACAAGTTTGCACAACACTGCTGGTGTAACATGATGCATTAAAACCAATGGGATTTTGGGAAGTTGTTGGGTTGATACTGGAGATCCTAGAATGTATTGATTGCTGTACATATGTTCTGCTAAATGTTATTTTGAGTTCCTGATCTCTGAAGTGCGTTTCCATAACTGGCTTGGTCAGTAGGTTGCTGTGTTGGATTATTTCGAGTTATGCAAGTTCTCACTCTTGTCTGTCTTATAAATATGATTGAGTTGTGAACCTCGGGCCAAACTTTTTGGTAACCATCTAGAGTACCCAGCCCTTGTGCCATTCATGTTCAAATCTTCTTGTGTAGTTAACAGAATACGCGCGGTTACTATGATGTTTAGGGGTGCAAATTGGTGACCCTTAGGGTCGCCTCCGACCCTCTCATTTTGAAAAACTAGTTCATTTGGAGCTCATTTTGAAAAACTAGTTCATTTGGTTGAACTAAAGAGGGTCGGAGGGTACCTTAAGGGCTAAGGGGCACCTATTTGCACCCCCAATGATGTTTGTATATACCCTTGTGCCATTCATGTTCAAATCTTCTTGTGTAGTTTACAGAATAATCGTGGTTACTATGATGTTTGTATATGTATAAAAAAACATGTCAGGTATCATTTGATTTTTCTAATGTCTTCTACTGTTGCAGGTGACAGATATCTGAAGCCATGGATAATTCCAGTCCCAGAGGTCACGATTGTCCCTCGGGCAAAGGATGATGAGTGCCTTATTCTTGCCAGTGATGGCCTCTGGGACGTGATGACGAATGAAGAGGTATGTGATGTAGCGCGCAAACGGATACTTCTGTGGCATAAAAAGAATGGTACAAGCTCATCATCTGTGCCACGCACCGGTGATTCTGCAGACCCGGCTGCTCAAGCAGCTGCTGAATGCTTGTCAAAGCTTGCTCTTCAGAAGGGGAGCAAAGACAACATTACGGTCGTTGTAGTTGACCTCAAGGCACACCGGAAGTTCAAGAGTAAAACCTAACCATGGTTTGATGAACAACCAGTGACAAATTGCTAGGAACCTATAGATTTGGAGAATCCAAATTTTAGTCCGATGCTGTAGTACATTACTTAGCCCAGTTCTTTTTATCAGTTTCTCTTTGGGCTGCCAAGGGCTGTATTCCCGTATATGGTACAGATTGAGTAATCCGCTTCAGGGTTTATGTTTCCTGATTGCGGTGATGTTTTCCATTCTTCTTTCTTCATCGCCCCTTATTCTTTTTGTTAAGCTGGGCCTCCATGTATCTGGCAAATGTATATTTGAGCGTGTAGGGTACAAAAGAAACAAGTTGTTATAAAGGATTCTGCATCATGTCTGCCTGTCTTTGTGTGCGGTATCTGAATTTTAAGGCTCCGTGAGGCGAAGTTCTTTGCTGCACAGTTGAGCCTGGTTGCTACTTTGTGTTTTGTCTCTTGCAAACTAGTACTCTAGCTGTTTCACCCAAAAGAAAATTGTGGTCCATTGTACCACAAGTTGTGATTGTTTGAAGTGAAATTTAATTGTTCTCCTTTTTTTCATTTGACGGTGCCAATCCGTACGAACCGTCTGTATTTAGTACTAGCGTGCAGCGCAATGATAATAGAGTGATCAAGCAGGAATGTTTTCAATTAAAAAAGTGGTGATCAAGTGGAGCTACATGCTGAATGCTTTTTGTTTTAATCTTTTTGTTTTGCAGAGTGCTTGTAATGTTATTGTTATTGGTATATACTCGGTTATATATTAATATAAGTCTTCTTTTCGTTTTAAAAAAAGGTGGATAAGCTCCGAAGTGGCAGTTCCATAGTTCCCATTACGCAGCAGTACGCACGCACCAAGAGACGTCTTTGCGGGGAACTGGTTCTATCTACTCTCCCTCACCTCACCCTTAAAGCACGTGTACTACAATGAAGAAATAAAGAACTGATCCTTTTCTCTGATTCTATATTCGAATCTAAATAACATTGACCGATCACGCCGGCATGCCGTAAAAAGAGGACCAAATGGACATGGGGCGCGATACGCACATACGTTGACAAGAAATACTACATAGATTTTTGTTTAATTTCTCCACTGCCAAGTTGAAGCTGCTTTGCAACTTAGGGGCAAATTACCGCTACACGTATATTGTTGCAGATGCAACTCCACTGCCAAGCTGAAGCTGCTTTGGCTCTTGTCCTAAAAGATACATTCATGACAAGATAACGAGCAAAACCAGAGATCGGGTGTTCAGGTGCTACGATAACCCCAACTCCAGCCTGAAAAGTCCATTTATATAGCGAACCGTCCAGCTTCATCAAAACATGCAACTGCTCTAGCTTCTTCACAGCCACAAAATGCTTGAACATAACCCCTGTTCCAGAAAATGTTCCATCATACAGTGCAATCTCATCATCATAACCACTTGTCAAAGCGATCATTTTCACATCTGATGGATGTTCAGCTTCCGCAATGACCTCTATGGCAGTCTCAATGCTGTCCCCCAAATAGGAATAATGCATGTCCAAGCCATAACAATCACCCTGAAATCGTGCTCCCAGCTCTGTTCCAAATCCAGCTGCAGATGTATCCATTTCTACATACCCACAAACCAGCGGTTTGTCGGCAGATACATCTCCTTCCTCTTTTACCCAAAGATCAATGTCTATTAAGAAATGCTGCAACACATATATTCCACGAGATGGGCTACAAAGAGGCAGGAATGAGCAACCCTGTAGCTATACAATGTTAGACCTTCATACAATATAGTATATATGTTAGTAACAAAACAGTCCAGTATAGTACAGAATGATTCCTGCACTAGCTATTACAGAATAATTGTACGGTTTGCATGTACTATAACTTAGCTTTAGGTTCAACACTATACCTATTAGAGATTGATCTACCGCAACATTAACTTTTTGTAGTTCAAGTATGCGGCATGAACTTATATAAAAAAGAAACACAGGACAATATGACCACCAAACATATGAAAGGAAATTTGTTTATACATATATTCGATGTTCACGACAAATTCCAGTCAAATTCAAGTCATAATAATCAATATGGAATGGCAACACCTAGCTCCCAACTACCCAGACATGCTAGACATCCAAATTCTGACATGGCAAATATTTAAGTATGTAACAAAGGAAGAAAAAAAATCCATGACACAAAACACAAATTACAATTTACAAGTAATGGAATATCGGTGTTTTCTTCTTAAAAAATGTGAAATAAAACATAAAGTAGATTCTATCTGATTAATTTTCCAGGGCAGATTACGAAAAACAGGCAGACACAACAACACGAGTTTGGCCTGAATAAATCTACTCTTTAGTACAATTATCTCTTATGCAACTCCGATTCTTGACAACAAAGACACTACTTACCGGAGAAATTGTTGCTGGATCATCTCTGAGCGGTTAAATAGGTAATTTCGGAGTGGCTCCCAGGCATCACGAACAGCGAAAGTTCCATAAATATTGACAGGATGAGCCACCGGGCTTGATAACCTCAAGGAAAACACTTGCATCATTCCACAGGGTGTGAAATACGGATGAGTTGGGGCAGCTGCAAATATAAAAAAAATGAGAACGTGCCACACGAGACAGATATTTAAGTTGCATGCCATTGATCACTAGTTCCCTTACTTTCAGAAGTAATTTCAGTCCAATACTCAAGATGGTAGCACTCATGTCCAGAAGCACAGTATGTGGTTATCTTTGGAAGAAAAAATAGTGGCCCTAGAGGCCTTGGATTTACGTTGTTGTTAACCAAATCACACCATCTCCATGCAGTTTATAATTCCTTTCGTAAGCTGTGTCAACTATCTTCTGTGCCTCATCTATTGTATACCTTGCTCCTGTAAAAGCAGCAGTTGCATTTACATTAAGAACTTGCACGGGTGTTGTTGTATCTGTAATATAAAAACCATAGTTTTTGTAAACCGTAGTTTTACAATTCTCATTCATATGTACCGCGTTATATAGAGCCTAATATATCTCTATATGTTTATAGTTTCATAAAAAGATATTTGGGTATTACAATTTTTCATGTCTCCCTGTTGGGAAAAGATATATGTGCCACGTTTCCAAAAGCACCAAATGCATCCAAACAGCACCCAAAGGTCTAACAATGAGGATTGCGCCAAAAAAAAGAGTCTCCTACCGATTCCAGTCAATTGAAGCCGAATATAAATTTTTAAAAATCTTATTTGTGTAGCAATGCAGCTCTCGTTACCCGTGGCGCAACGCGATACCGGCGGATCTAAGTATCTGATGTATGGATAACATGGCTCGTCGTCCTCGTCCCACTGCTCGGAGTGGTCATCGTTGTCCTCCTCCTCCTCGTCGTCGCCGCCGCAGCCGTTCTCTTCGTGCACCTCCTCCATCTTCGATCTCGGATCAGGCTCCTCCAGACCTTCCTCCAAAACACGCCGGATTTCCTCGATGAATCGGGCAAATCTATTTTCTTCAATTCGATCCCAAGAAGGCCTGAAAAGAGACAATAGGACTTGTGGGCTTCTGGACTGTGTTTCTGTTGTGGGCCTTCTCTGGGTCGAGCATCTATCTCGAAGAGATTAGGCCCAGCATCACGCTTGGGCTTGGGCTTCCTTCCCTTCCGCTTCCGGCTGCAGAAAAACCCAGGCGCATTCCCCGCGACCGATGAGTCATCCGCCGCTCCTCCTCGCCCAGCCAAAACCCTAGCTCCGTCGTCGGCAGGCGCGGCGCCTCCAGAAGCTTCCGTGAGGCGCAGCAATGGTGTGGTTCCAGTGCGAGGACTGTGGCGAGAACCTGAAGAAGCCCAAGCTCGCCGGCCACTTCCGCTCCTGCTCCGCCTACAAGGTGAGCGGCGTCCGCCTCTCCTCCCCCATCTCTCGGGTGTTCCTCGTTGGTTTGATGCTTACCAGTGATTTGTTTGTTGGCTTGTGTTGCCCGCTGCAGCTGTCATGCATCGACTGCGGCCAGTTCTTCAGCCAGGACACCGTCCAGGGGCACACCCAGTGCATCTCCGAGGCCGTGAGTTCCTCTGCTCCTCCGTCTCTCCTCTCACATAGTGCGAAATTTACTGGTTCCCTGTACGATTCTGATGGAATGCAATGTGTTCCTCCACTCCTTTATGTCACTCCTCACCACCTGGTTCTGTGCTATTCTTGTGAACTGCCTTGTGTTGGTACTGCAATTTGTTGGTAAGTTGCGAAGCTTGTGGCCTGCCGATGAATTGGTGTGTCTTTGGAATGTTGGTATTTTATTAACATCCCCTACTCCATTTCTAGATAAGCAAGGTGTTAATACTTGTTTGTGCTTCATCACAGAATCATAGTTTCTTGGTTCGGGACTGTTTGCGTCAACCCTTGAAGATTCTTTCAACTTACACACGATCAATTAAAGTGGGATTTAGGAGGATTTTTTCTTTGAGTATTGGTGTGTAAGCTATGTAGGGATGGTACAGCCTCTTGGATTATTTAGATTCTGCGTTTAGTTTTAGCTGTAAAATGGTAGCCTGGCATACAAAGGTTTTTCAGTTTGTAAACAGATCAGATTTTACATGTCTCCACACGGAGTGTTTCTAGAAACAATTGCGTTCTACATCATTCTAGCTTTGGAAGGCTGTAAATGTGCATGGATACATTGGCACCTGTTTAGTGGGGATGAATGAAGATATATGTGCAAACTGTAGTTTCGAAACATTGCTCATTTCTGGCCTTATTCAACTTTCAGGAAAAGTATGGTCCCAAGGGACAAAACAAGCCGTCCAGTGGGGCGCAGGGTAAGCCAGATAAACCAAAGCCAAATGCTGATGTGGATATCAATGTTGGCTTGTCAACACGCCCACCGTGGTTCTGCAGGTGTGCTAATGTTATCACTCAGACTAAACACAAATATTTTTGCAATGGTGTAGAAAATTGGCAACCCTGTTTTGTTCCATCATAGCTTTGAGCCATCTTTATTCCTGACCATGGAATTATTTATTATGGTTCATTTTTGTTGCTTGTATTAGGTCTGTACATATCATAAGCTTGCTTGGTACTGTTAATGTGATTTTTCATTGTGCTATTCTCATGGGTGATAGGATATCTAAAGATGGGTAATGAAGTGGTTGCAGTTATTGCCTTATGCTGCAAGCATCTGTTACTTACAGAAATTTCAGCCTTCTTTGTTTTCTATTGGCTTATATTTGCAAATGCGTCACACATTTGTTGACTGTTGTCCCGAGTTTCGGAGATCATTTCTTAAGATAACTTACAATTTACAAAAGAAATGTGGCATCATTGTTTACAAATGATCTCTGGTTTGCGGCGAAGTCAATGTGAACAGAGTCTTCTTAAGTTTCGTTGATATGCATTCTGGTTATGGACATGCGAATTTAGCCTGTAACTAAAACAATTCCGTTCTGGAGCTTGCTTAATTGTATCAAAGGATACCTTGGGAATGCTGAGTACTTATTGTTAATTTGCATCACAGCCTGTGCAAGACCACTACCACTAGCCAGCAAACACTGTTACTACATGCTGATGGAAAGAAGCATAGGGCAAAGGCAAAAGCCTTTCATGCTTCTCAGAAGCAAGCAAATGGAGACGAACAAATTCCAGAGACCAAGAAATCTGGTGGTGCTCCAGCAGTCGAATCTAAAAATGTGAATGGGGTAAAGAGTGATAATTGTGATGGAGATGAGGCCAAAGAAGCTGGGAAAAGGAAGAGAATGGATGGCAATGCGACAGAGCAACCAGATAATGCGAAAAGGCAAAATTTGAGTTCCAGTGTTGGAGAGGTGATACAATCTGAAAATGGAAAGTCAGAAAACAAAACTAAGAGTGATCATACTGCAAATGAAAAAGACAGTGGTGCCGACCGTAAAAATCTTGATAAACAAAAAATCAAGTGGAAGAAGGTTATTACTAAAGCACTTAAGACGGTGGGTCCTCTTTACAGATTGTGCCTCTTGTTCATTTTATTCCTTGCCTAGAAGCCACCTGGTGAAAGTTAAGCTGTTCCTTTTCAGAACCCGGATGGAGCTATGAAGCTCAAGAAGCTGCAGAAGCTGATCATCAAGGAACTTCAGGAATCTGGTGTGTCTGAAGACAAGGAGGGGCTCCGTGCTACCCTGATGGACAAAGTAATCATCAAAGAAAATCTTTCTGAACTAACTTAGTTTCTCCCGTGTTTCCTGATGAAGCCTATATTGGGACCCGACGTGTGATGATTGTTTGTTGCAGATTTCTTCGAGCTCCAGGTTTTCTGTTGATGGCAAGCACATTAGATTGGTGGCAAAGAGTGAAGAGGAATCTTAAAACTGTCGGTTGTGAACCATATTATGCCATTAATTGCTAGCCTCATTCTTGGTGTCAAATTTCTGATGGCTTGTTGCCAAGTTCTGGTTCTGTTGAGTGTAATTCATGGATTATCTAAAAACAAGTGGAAGAATGGACGACATATCATATTGGAATTTAATTCAGTAATCCCTCTTTTTGTTTCTGTTTTTGGTTCCAGAACGACGATTTTAGAATTAATTGTTTGCAACAATCATGAGTTCAGCTCATGATTTAAGGTCAACTCTGTTGGCAGATTGACAGCAATCATGCAAACTGCTTAACTAAAACTATTGTTTTACTGTATTAAAATGAGTTCAGCTCAGAATTGCTTGATCGGGTCTTTATTCCTCCATAAACCAACCAGGCAGCAGGCGTGAGGCGTCTTTTTATTTTGACACAGTTAGACGTGAGGCGTCAAGCCATGAAAAACGTGGACGTGCGCGCAGGATTCGCGCAACAAGCGTGTTAGGTTGGAGAGAAGGTTGCGGCCTTGCGGGACGCGGGGCGCGTGGTTTCGTTTTGTACGCGGCAGCAGGCGCCCAGCCAGGCAACCAACGTCATGAAAGTCGTCGTCTCCTCGTACAATACTCTACACCGCTGCTTCTAGTCGCTCGTCGTGACCACCGTAGAGGTCAACACGGCCAAGCTCTCCCCCTATCTATAATGGCTTCCCCTTTCACATACAAAGCTTGACTTCACAGGAAGTAGCTACCGCAGCATCTACGTATCAGCAATGTAAACCGTAGGTCTGTACGCAGCGATGTATCGCACGTATCTGCCGATTACCTGCCAAGCATTCATAATTTGACGCAGTGGCGGAGCTGGACGAGACATCCAGGGGGCCGGTAGTCCATATGACAAGAACAATAATTGTTTCTTGGTTGCAAAAAAATTGCCAATTTGCACCGTATTTTAATAAATTTGCAAAATCATGTATAGATATATTATAGAATTGTGCATACAGAAGATAGTTCGCAAAAGGGTTAATAGAATTTACTTTTTCATTAAACTTTAACTGCATGCTGCATAACTGCATTGAGATCATCGATAATTGAATATGTGGTCATCTTAATTGTGACCTCTTCTTAATGCAGAGTACCAAGCAATCTCTTAGAAATCCATCTTCCGGATTATTTCATAACATAGTCTTCACAAGTTTCATTGCAGAAAATGCGCGCTCTGTAGTTGCCGTTGAGATTGACAAGTAAGAACAAGACGAATCGACCTTGAAAAAGAAGAAGGAGGAAGAAATATTAGTAACCGAGCGAGCATACGTGTTTTCTCTGTTGTCTGCCGCCGATTGCTTTGTTTTCGTGGTTCTGTTGGTTGGATAGCTGCAGCTTCAGGTGGGCTTGTTTTGCTTGGGCTAGAAACGGGCCTCTCATGGAGTATTTGATAGTCAAAAACGTCTTATCATTTGGAACGGATTGAGTAAATGTATCATCAATGTATCCATATGTATGAACTGTAGGTCTAATGTGCCGCACACATCTGAAGATTACCTGTCAGGCATTGATGCGAACCATGAGAACTCACCACGCTAGCTCTTCCCCTCAACTCGCCAAGTGTGGAGGTGTTCGTGGGTCGCCATATATACTGTACATGCGTAGTAGCATACTACCACGCATACTTTTCGTTACGTGCAACGGCCACACGGGTCACTAGTACTAACACTTTGACGCAGATTTGACAGACCGGATATGAGGATGTAACCAACACCGTACGATCGGTCGATCATCTGGGAGAAAACATGCTCGCGCCGGAGCCACATTCCTCTCTTGATGACCTGCCGATCGAGGACCTCAGGCCGTCTCGTACGGTAGCAGTTGGGGGCGCCTTGCATTCGTTGGCCGGCGCGCGTCCATGTGGACCATGTCAAGCTCCTCTCCTCTTGTTGCCGCGGCGCCATCCGTGTCGCCATGGACCAGCGGTTTCAAGGGTCCCCTGGCTTGCCTGGCCCCTAAATCACACCACCGCCCAAACCCCCTCGCCGTCTCTCTCGTCACCATCACCTCCAAACCCCACAAGAGAAATTCAAAGATAAGCGCAGCTGGCCGACCGATGCTAATTACAGGTAGAACTGAACCAACAAAAATATCAAGCTGAAACGAACACTGATGACAGGAATGATGAAATGGATCAGCTGGGTGTTGGCCCTTGTTTACTTACAAGCAAACACACCCTGCGCTTTTAATTCCGGCTTAATCGGTGTTGCCTTTCTCACGAGTCACGAGTCCCTCTCCCCTTTCCGGCCGGGTGATCAGTCTCGTCCCTCTCTCTCATGGGGATATCCAGTAGAATTAGGCACGAGGCCGCATAGCTACACGTCAGCTGGCGCCGCATGTGAGCTGGGGCTGCACAGATCAATCACATGATGACGGGCGCTTTTCATCGACACTTTTTCCCCCCTTTCAGCGATTCCATTGATACTATTCCTGCACTGTGCATTTGTTCTTTTCTCCGGTTTGTGATCCCTGGCTGCTCGCAGCCAGCTTGCTGAGCTGGCCGGCCGGCCGGGATCAGGGTAGCAGCATCTAGCCATCTTGTAGTACTCTACAGGTCACTGTACCGCCGGGATCAGGGTAGCAGCATCTAGCCATCTTGTAGTACTCTACAGGTCACTGTACCCTGCTTTTCTGTCTTTCTCTGGAGTACAAGCGTGGGTAGCGTCCAAATGTCTGCTTTTCTTTCTGCTGTTGCTTTGTGTGCACGTAGTGCTTCTACAGTTTTTAAGCTGGGTGCTACTAGTACTTGATGTGCTCTTGTTCTGGCGCCGGTCGTTAATTAACGGACGCTAATACTGGTACTACGTGCAATCAGCATCACAATAAACGAAAGAATGTCGTGCGTGCACTTAATTCTCGAAAGGTGCCGGGGACAGCGGTAAATTCGGCGTATCTAGGCTCACGAATCGATCGGCGACGTGTAGAGTTTTCAGGCGAAACTCCGCTGCTTGACCGCGGGTATTATGCACATATAGTAGTAATCTTTCTGCCGAAGCGTTTGAACGAGATGCCAATAATAAGCAGAAACACCGAGCCGGATGTTGCGAAGGGGAAAAAAAAAGGCTGTTTTTCTTTTCTGAAGACGAAAAGGGTGTTGTTGAGTGAAGTGGTGCGTACTCATACTCTACCACAAGCACAACCGTGCGTTTGGTCTTGGCGTGAGTGATGAGCCAAGCGGGACCCTGTTGCTCCACTATTGAAACCCCATTGCTCGGCTGTATGCCACGACGAGAGCTGAGCAGGAGGAGCGGCTCGGCCATGATGCCCGCAAAGCCCGGCCGAGCTCAAGAAAAGAATGGTATGATGGCGCCACGTTCCAAGGAACCGAAAGGCATCTAATCTAGCCATACAAATACTACAACATCTGGTGTGGTCTGGCTTACCGAGAGGGTGGACGCTTCGTTTCGTTTCGTTCGTTTCCTCAATTCCCTGGATTCGGGCACGTTTCGAAGGAGACCTTCACTTAGCCGCCCGATGGTGATGTTCAGTTGCATCCAGATAGATCGCCGGAACGATTCGGGCACGTTTCCGGTCGCTTTTGTCAGCAATCTACTACGGGGCAACGCAACGGCCTCCGCTCTGTTTCAGGAATGAATATCATACGAGCACATGAATCCGGAACAGAGCTTCTTCGGTTCGCTCTTGCCATTTCCAGGGCACAACTGGACACCAGCTCGATCTCACAATGCATGAGCGCGTAACGGAATGAGCCTCTCTCGGTTCCGGGGAGCGTGTTATACGTTCGCAGCAAACCGCTCCGGAGACATTACTCCAGCTTGTCAGGCCAGCTTATCGCAACGGCACGCCTGACACGCGTTGCTTGCTTCCTAGCAGCTCGAGCACGCCACCTCAACGAAGAAATGGTCAGGTCATCAGAAACACATGCCTGCCTGGAGCATTTCAGGTCGTCACCGCCACCACGGAATTACGACTCTAATAATCGGTGATCACACCGGCGGTGTCAGTTTGATAAAAACATTCATTGCGGATGCAGCGGAGACCAGCGTACAGCTCCTTGGTACCGAAGCTTCGGCGCCACAAAAGCGCGTAACCATTGGCACTAGACTAGTAGCACCACAAGTCCGAGGAAATTTAACAAAGCGACCAATTAATTATGGTGGCGGAGTCAAGCGTCCACCGCATTAGTACAGTGGCTTGCCTAATCATTCCCCGCGCCCTTGATAATAATGCAAGTCGTACGCGCCCTTCACAGCTTTCTTCCCACCAAACCATCATCTCATTTCGTGCCACATAAACTAACCAAGCTGCTGCTACTAGTAGTACTGTAGTTGTAGCGATCAGCCATCACCCAAAGCAAAGCAAACCTCTCTTGCATTGCCTGTATATATATACGCTTCTCTCTGGTGAGAGATGAGAGTTGTTCAGAGGCAGAGAAGAAACAGAAAAGCAGAGCAGGAGAGCCTAGGAAAGTGATCAGACAGAGAGCGAGCGAGAGAGAAGAGATCAAACCAGAAAGCCGAGAACGTCACAGTTTGATACGAGAGAGGAGCGCTTTGCCCTTTTGCCTTTTGGATTCGCATCGGGCTGCCAACAAGGCGAGCACCGCGACGAGGCGATCTCGATGGACGGGCAGGTGAGGAGCGCCTCTGCTTCTGCCGATGGCGCGGCGGAGGCGCCCAGCACGAGCACCAGCGGCGCGTCGCCCTACTCCAGCGCGGACGGGGACGACAATGCCGGCGCCGGCGGGGCCAAGGTCTGGGTCCTCGTCCTCCTCTTCGCGCTGCTCCTGATGCTCTTCCTGCCGTCCGCGGTGCGGCGCGGTGGGCCCTGGGGAGGAGGCGGCGGCACGGGCACCGGAGGCGGAGGAGGAGGGTACCGCCGCGGCGGGATCAGCTTCAAGAGCGGCTGGGACGTCGTCAACCTCTGCCTCGTGCTCTTCGCCATCCTCTGCGGCCTCCTCGGCCGCGGTGGTGGCGGCGGCGACGGCGAGTCCTCGACCGCGACGGGGGCGGCTAAGGACGAGCGCCAGGCGTCTCCGGTGCCGCCGCCACCGGCCGTGACGGCGTCGACGAGCGTGGGGGAGTGGGAGAGCTACGGCTCGTTCTCCAGCTCGTTCTCCGGCTACTCCGGCGGCCTGCAGCGCAGCGGCGGCGCCTCCGCGCAGGGGGGAGGGATCCGGCGGATGAAGAGCAGCAGCTCGTACCCGGAGCTGCGGCTCGGCAGCGACGGCGTGTGGGCGCTCGCGGAGCCGGAGGCGGCGTGGCGGTTCTACGACGACGCCGAGCTGTACCGCGCGCGCCGGCCGGAGCGGCAGGAGCGGACCTGGGACGTCGACCCGCACGGCAGGAGGACGCCGGAGGTCAAGACCATCCCCGTCGACACGTTCGTCGAGCGCCGGGCCACCTCGCCGCCGCGGGAGCCGCGAAGGCGGAGGAGGAGCGTCGAGAGGCTCCCCAAGATGGCCGAGGTCGTGGAGGAGGAGAGGCCGCAGTCGCATGAGCCGGCTAGGAGCAGCAGGAGGTGGAGCGTGGAGGCGGTTGTTGACGTGGTCCCTGAGCAGGCGGCGCCGGTCGAGGTTGTGGCGCCTGCGGCACCACCGCCTCCGCCGCCGGCGCAAGCGTCAGCGCCTCCCCGGCGGCGACGGCACAGCGTCGAGAAGCTGCCGATACCAGAGGATTTGGAGGCGGAGATAACGGTGGAAGAGGTCAGGAACACGCCGCAGCCTGCCCGGCGGCGACGGCGCAGCCGCAGCGTCGAGAATCTGCCGAGACCAGAGGAGCTGGAGCGCGAGATCGCAGTGGAAGAGGTCAGGAACCCGCCGCGGCCACCACCGCCGGCAATGTTCCCCCCTGGGACGCCGCCGCCGCCGCCCCCTCCGCCTCCGTCGACGGCGTCGCGCAGCAAGAAGAAGCGGAACGGGAGCGTTGGCGGCGCCAAGGAGCTGGCGTCCGCCATTGCTCTGTTCTACCAGAAGAAGCGCAAGAGCATAACCATGAAGGCCAAGAGGCGGCCACATCACCACCACCACTCCGACGACCACTACTCGCCGCCGTCGTCCGACGCGTCGGCGAGCCCCGACGCCACGGTGCGCGCCACCACCAACCCGCCGCCGCCGCCACCGCCTCCTCCCCCGCCGCCGCCGTCCTCCATCTTCTCCAACCTCTTCAAGAAGGGGAGCAAGAGCCGCCGCATCCACTCCGTCGCGCCACCGCACCCGCCACCCCCGCCTCCGCCCACTCGCCGATCCATGAAACCTCCACAGCCTCCGTCTCGCCCCGCTCCTCCGGCACCACCGCCACCTCCGGCCAGGACGCGGCCGCCACGCGCGCACACGCACTCGCACGCGCAGCAGCCGGTGGTGTACCCCAGGCGCGTCTACTACACCTACTACCCGATGCCGCCGCCATCACCGCCGCTGCCTCCACCTCCTCCGCCGCCGCCGCCGCCGCTGGTGTCGGAAGGGGAGGAGGATGCGCCTTCGGTCACGGCGTCTCCGGCGCCGGCGTACTGCGAGAGCCCCGACGTGAACGCGAAGGCGGACTTGTTCATTGAGAGCTTCCGCGAGGGGCTGAAGCTGGAGAAGCTCAATTCGTACCGGGAGAAATGGCAGAGGCAGATCCAGGAAGAGGCCGCCGTGACTGCTGGTGAGGACGAGGATGGGGAGTTCATGGTCATCGGGTCCCTCTTCGGCGACGACGACGACGACATCTCGCTGCCGGAGACGCCGGCGAGGGCGGCTGTCGCCGTCGGCTTCTAACGACACTGACGTTGACGAAAAGAAAAAGAAAATAGCGCTCAATCAAAAATGACAAAAAAAAAAAATAGAACAGCAAAACATTCGTTTTCCTGTTTGGCCTTGCTGGTGTGTTTGCAGTCCTATTTCTGAAGGAATTTTTCACTAATTTTGGTAGTTACATTAAAGGATTGACAATGAGGTTTGTGTGTGAGAGAGAGGTATTCATTTCAATCAGGAGCTTTATGTACTTATTTTAAAATGGCCATAAAGCTCTTCTGATGTGCTGCATTAGGTGAGATGATGTAAATTCCATGTCTGATCTTTTCTTGTAATATACCATGAGAAAGTAATAGAGCTTTACCTTTTGGTTGTTTCTTTTCGTTTAAAGAAAATCAAGCGTCATCTTTTTCTTTGTACTTTTTAGCTTGTCATCTCCTTCGAAACTTTGTATACTATATGTACTTGTACGTACGGTGTTGTGGATAATGTGATTTGCTAGCTGATACCTGCTCCTACGTTGCTGTGCTAGCAGCTGTCAAGCACCATTATTCCTGCGTTTGGTGCGGCATTAGAGAGATAATTTGGTTTAAATAAGGCTGGTTGCGACTGACTTGCGATTAGCATAATGGATTGGGCCTCGTGCGGTTGGCGTTGGACATCACCCTTCAAGACAACGAAATGGCACAATGTGCATCACCGACTTTTGAGAAATGGCACAATTTGCTAGTACTTATTTTAGGATGTCTCTCCTTCCTACTACTAATCAGTATTCGCTCCAATTACAAACAAACGATATTTTGGATACAAGCTTTCGAAACATTGATTTGACCCATGTTTTCTACCGGATCATATCCATGATATCCCATTTTCGTGATTAGAGATTGTAATCAATATTTAAACTCAAGTAGTGGCCGTCATCCAATCGAACAAGACAAACGTGTAGCTATCGTTTGCATTGATCTACGCCCATTGTGTTAGTGGATGTGGTTGCACGGATCATATAAATACTAGTCACAAAATCGCGACAAATTAGTTATAATGGGTTCCTATATGAACCCCTCCTTCTATCCACCTCCACTTGAATGATTGAGGTGCGATACAATTCACTCGCACGTCCTAATCTTTGCAGCTGGAGCACCACACACCTGACAAATCCTCTGCATTTGAACCCCTGAGTTGTTCAGCTATGTGTTTCAAACGTGTCGGAAACAATTTAATTATGCGTCCATCAGAGGAATAGAGGGTTATGATCTTCAGACTGAAAACGGCTTGTCCCTGAATTTGAATCGTGCATTTATATAATGGTGTGGATGATTGTCTAATTCGAAGCGAAGCTATAGTGAGTTGTCAAGAGCAAGGTCGTCGGTGTTTTTTTTCCCCCTCCTTTCGGGTGGATTTTACTTGACAGGTACGTTTCTATGGCTTTCTAATTGTCTATTGTGTAAATGCTATTTTGTTCCAACTAACTATATAAGCGTAGGTGTAATTCCTAACATTTGTACTGTTGTGTTGTTTCATGCATTTGTATTTTATGGCCGGAGTGTTATGTTAGATGTGGTAGCTTAATTTGTTGGCGTGTGTATGATTCCCAGCTCTGGTCAATTCTGAATCCACGGAGACAGAACCTTGCGACTTTGCGAGTGTAGAAGCATGACTCCGGAATTATTAGGCCTACGCAAGACAATAATAACAAGAGAGAGAGAACGAAGTGACGCTTTTTTTTTTGGAACGATAAACATGTTCGATTGTGAACCACAGAAAGTTCGTGTGGGTGATTTGTCCCTCGTTTATTGGTTTCAGAAGTGGAATCATCCAACAAAAAAATGCCCAGGCAGACCACAGATAATTTACACCAATCTGGATGAACAAAGCTATTCACATCCAGCGCCGATAAGATAGGATAATAACCCTGACCTATCGATTAAAAATGCGTATGACAACAGGTTAGGATCCAAGGAAGCTAGTGCAACTAACCGCAAACATACAAAACCGATCGAATGTAGTAACAAATATGAAAGCGATCATCTGTAATCAGCTGATCCAAAGGATTTTCATTGCCACTGACAACACTGTATTATTTCTGGAACCGTTGCTCAATGATTAGAGGCCTATTTGCTCTACCTTATTGCTTTCAGAAGAGTTAAGGATAGAAATGTTTTGCCACTCAAATCGGTAAGAATGTTTTTCTTAGATTTGTGATGTTAGGTTGCCACGTGAGGACAAACGGACAAAGTAAATTTTTCAGAGTAAAATGAATGTTAGGGAACTTATCTTTCTTTTTTGCATTAAGAATTGATTTATATACGTACAGAGAAGGAAGAAAACGCGACACGGCTGGTGAAAGTAGTAGAAATGAGATGCGTGCTGGATCAATGAAACGCAAGTAAATCAAAACAAAAATAAACTTAAGCTACATTCTAGCTAGGTGAACCTTGGACTCCTCTTGCAACCCGGTTTTAGATCACTTTTCACCGAATTGATCGGTAAAATTGATTCAATTGATCGGTAATGAGATATCATTCAAAGCTTTTCTCACAAATCAGCTCAAAGGATCTAAAAGCCAATTCCAAAAAATGCAGGCCAAAATTTCACATTTCACTTTTACTTCTTCTAGATGGGTGGAAGCTGATCATCATATTAACCTCACGTTTCAACTGCATGTATCTTGGTCTTTACCAAATCTGATGATTCTGCTCCCCAAATTATGCAGTCCATGATACTGACGTGGGGAAAATAGGTTAGCTGAGCTTCAAGCGCAGACTGTTCCAGTGGAGATTGTGATGCGCAGCTGTTTGCCGCCACACCAAGTGCTTGCTAATGGTTACTCCCTCCGTCCCTAAATATAAGGCTTTCTAGCATTCAAACACATAAATAGTCAACATTAAAAGACCATCATACCCCTCATTTTTACCTCAACCCATCCCTCCACCAACCCTCCCACCAACCACAAAGTTTGTCTTATCCTCAAAACGCCCTACATTTAGGGAAAAATTCAAACTCCCAAAACGCCCTATAAAAAGGGACGGAGGTAGTAGGTGTCATGCTCACCTTTCCCGATTCCATGGACAAGCAAGAGCAAGAGCAGTCTATAGTATAGTTTTTTTTTCTTCTTCTTTTATTTCCTTTTCTCCTTTTTGTGGGTAACGATTGTTTTGCCTTCACTCACAAAATTTCTCAGGCTCACAGGCTAAGCCTAGTTTAAGATACACTAATTTTTATAGATTCGCGTGCATTGTACTGTTTTGTTGTCGTGAGATTATTCCTTCGAGATTCGAAAGAAATCTCCCTAGTTTCGGTTGCAACATCCAAGCGTGATCTTTGCTCGTCACATCCACGTGACTGCACCTTCATCAATCTCACCTGCTTGCATACCAGTTGCATGATTCATAAATCCCTCTCTCTCCCTCATTGCAAAAAAATGTTTCATTGAGAATAAAATGTTTCACAAGGTGCCGCTCGCAGGCGCAAGAGATACAAGCCAGGTCTCTCTCTCTCTCTGCTGCCAGTGCCATGCATGCATATGGCTGTGGCAGTATCGTTGGGGGAGCATATCTATGATCCTTCTTTCTTTCTTTGATGACTTCTCTCTCTTCCAGATCATCAGCAGTTGACCGCTAGCTCTAGTCAGAAGGTACTCCTTCGTTGCAAAATAAATATCATTTTAGCTTCGGAAATTAAAGATAGATGAAAGATAGAGAGCACGTGCGAAGAGAGATAAAGAGAAAACTGCATTAAAAAAAATTGTGTGTTTCTTAGAATGACATTAGAAGTATACTGCTAGAAAAAAGGCGACGAACACGTTGCTCCCGTGTATTTCTATTTCTTCAGCGGACTCTGCAGCGTCGAGTCCTGATCGAACGGTGGCCAACGTGCAGGGCTAGCGGCGAACACAAGTGCACTGCAGATGTACAACGTGCCGCTATATCGAAGTAGTGAAAGCTGTCAGAGCTAGCACAAAGAACATCGTTTGTTCCCGGCCGGGTTCGCATGCTTCACCAACGAAAACACAGTATTAGACATTTGACAATGACGTGAGCAAGTAACCACAATTCTTAGGGCGCGTTCGGTTCCCCCTCTAAAACCCCTCTAAACTTTATACCCCTCTAAAGTAAAAGAGAATCTTACTATTTAGAGGTACTAAATAAAATTTAATTACAAAACCTTTCTGCAGACGGGCGTTATTTTTCGAGACGAATCTAATGAGCCTAATTAATCAATGTTTTGACACAGTAATGCTACAGTAACCATCGTCTAATCGGGGCTTAATTACCCTCATTACGTTCGTCTCGCGAAATAGATGGGGGGTCCTGAACTTAGTTTTGTAATTTGACTTTGTTTAGTACACATAAATGCTGCCGGCATCTTTGATGTGACCTTTATACCCCTCTAAAGTGAACCGAACACCACCTTAATCTACATTTTCCTGCTTTGTCGCTGTTATTAGTCTTGTTCTAACCTAAAGAGGAGTGGTTCAGGTTCCTTGTCCTGGTCACTTGTCCACGAGCTGACCAGTTCCAAATCACACTGCCAGGGTGCAGACAAGGCAAAAGGACGGACAACAAGTCACCAGCAACCTCAGCGGCAGATGCTCGACAGTTAGAATACGAGTAATATGAGAAAAATAAAACTAATTCAACGGCTTCCCAGAGCAGACGTGGCAATTAGACAGCAGGATTGCTTGACTTGCAAGGCATCACTCTTTGGAAAGATCAAACTGAAATGCTCAGTTTTCTTTCATGCTTACATAATTACATGCCAGCTCAGTTCTGTACAGTCATACATACACACCCAAACACAATCAGGCCCTCCGATGAAAGAAATGAAAACAAAACAATCAAATGTAGTACTGTGTAGTCAAAACTTGGATCTCAAAACTGTGGTATATTTCACACGCTATGTACATCACTCCTAACGCAGAAAAAAGGCGTCAGCTTGCAAATTCAGTGTCCCGACTTGGAGCCATTGCTCTCCTGAATCAGAGGCGGCAGGTCCATATCTGTTGTGTCAACGTTCACCATCAGCTTAGCAATGTCGTCGACCGAGAACGGTATGCTGCAAGCAGAAATGCCATCTCAGTAAGAATCAATGGATGTCAGGTAACTGGTGTAAGGTTTAGAGGAAACGAAACCTGAAGTCATCGTCTAAGAGGAAAGAGTTGATGTCATCATGAGCTGACGGACTACTTGAGCCTTCGATCATCTTGGTTCGCATGCTCGAAATAACCTGTGGTTTAGATGATTCAGTCCAGGGAGAAAAGAAGATGAAGCCTGATGAGAGTCGTTATCAAGAATGTTTTGATGGGTCACTTACGTCTGATGGAATGCCCAGGGTTCCATACTTGTCGTCGCAATACATCGTGCTAATCCGGTACAGTTGCTGCATGCTGAGTGCCTATCGGTACCCAGAATACATCCAGTTTTGTCACCAACATGGGATGGTTACAAAAGAAAGTACTACGGTACAAGTTTCAGATGATTTACCGGGCAAAACTCATCTGTGATCTCTTTGAGACTCCTGCTGTGCTTCTCTTCGAGTATCAAGAGTGTAACTGCTTGCCTGATATGTTTCAGCTCATCCCAGGCATGGCCTGCGTACTGTTTACAGATTAAGGTCAGCAACTGCTTCCTGAAAGGTTTACTTAAAGCCTGAAACAATGTGAAGGTGTTATAACCTCTTCAGTAAGCCAAAAGCACCAATGCTCGAGCTCATCCAGCCCAGCTTTGACATATTCTCCGTTACTGAACGAACAGCACTCACGCCGCAGCAGAAGACTGGAATTCAACCAAAGTGAGATGAGCTTACGCCGCATATGTTGAAAATTATGAGTAAATGATGACTAAGTTTGTAGTACCTGTTGAAAAGTTGCACATTGATAAATGAAAAAACTTGAGTGAACAGCTTGCAAATCAGGAATGCAGGCACCTGCAATGCAACCAGGTTTGGATGATTTGTGTATTAATGGAAAACAGTAGCTAGTACTATTGTTTTCGGCTGTTCGTACATACATAATTTGATTTCAAAACATTGAGAGAATTTGTGAGAATTTTGATGATGCTCTGCCAATGTGCCATAGAAGCTTGTTGTGCCAAATCTGTTCCCTGAGCACATGATCCTTTGGGACTGACGACGAATGTTCGTGGTGCCTGGAAAAATTTCCATCCTTTTAAGTCTTAATAAACTCTCAAAAATGAATAAAGATGCTTGAGAACTACGGCATGTTAAATATTACCTGAATACACAGACTGAGAAGTGGGGACAGTTCCTTCTTCAAGTTGTGCCTGATCATTCCATATACCTTCTCCAACAATGCTGTGAGCTGCTGCTTGAATGCAATAGCAGGATACTTGGCCTCAACCTGACAAACTTCAGCTAGTCCATTGATCAAACGTCCGTCAGAAGCTGGACGGTCAGGATGATTAGGATCTTGGTTTTCCTGTAGTGATCAGACATTAGAATGCCCGACTCCAGAGACAAATCACATGAATTATTGGACAGATAAGTTGGGAATTTATGTACATTACCAGTGGCACCTTCAAGGGAGATGTTCTTCGCCTCTGACGAGCCAAAGATGCTACCCCGTTGGTTTTCAGTGTCCTTTGGAGAAGCACCAACAATGTGCATGAATTGGACAACCAATATGCTAATGTGTCGTTGTTGTCTCGGCCCTAGCAGCAAAGAACATTATAGTGTGTATTTCTTATCAATCATGAATGAATGCATATAACCTGCCAGATACCTCAAGCGCAGCAGTAATCTTCTGAATAATCCGGTCAAATACTGGGGTCCTATCCTCTTCAAATGACTTCCAGTGCATTAGACACCGGTAGATGAGGTAAGCGGCAATAGGCCTACCAATGGAGAAACCCAGATCTTCAGAAAGGCACTTGATCAGAAGCTCCTGAACGTTTGGAGATATTACAAAACGTTGGTCAGACTCTCGCATGAACTGTAACACCACCCACCACCCAAAAAAAAGTTCAGAGCCAGCATCATACTTGTTGCTGCTTCTCAGCTTCATGACCATTTGAGCTAGGTTGCTCAGCACTTTTCTCCTAGTCAGAAATCCATTATGTCAAGTCAGCAATGTATGCATCCCACAAAAGTATTTACTGATAAGAATGATTGTAGGCTCGTACATACATGGATATTGCCCTCCCTGTCAACAATGATGGGTTTGACTGCACCATTTGTTGCCTTCTCGTTATCAGGAGTTGCCTGTCAACACATACATGCACAACTATGACTAGCATTCTAGCAATTACTCAGCATGATAATTCAGTACGTGATATGCTGATTGCAGGTACCTGAACAATAGATTCTTCATGGTTTTCACAAGATGCCGAGTTGATAGCAGGGTTTGACGCCACAGCCTGTCGAAGCATTCTGTTTTCCTCATCCAGATTTGACGCCTTCTCCTCCATCCTATGTATCAATCGTCCAAAACACGAGAATTTACATCACGAACTCACAGGAAGCGTGTGCATTGCGCAACAGGTCAGATTGTAAACTTATAAAATACTAACCTTTTCAGGGAGTCTTGCAGCCGATTGTTCTTAACCTCCTCCATTCCAAGAGACCTGGCCAGCTTCTCGCTCCTCAATTCCGCTTCGGCAAGCGCCTTCTTCGCTGCAAACACCTCCTTCATCTCTGCTCCCAGTAAATCCTGCAGTCCAATAAGGTACAGGCATTTGATCGAGCATGTGCGGAGTTCAGGTTTCACAGGAACAGCGCACACTGCAGACCATCTGATCAATGGAACTGTGTGAGTGACAGACCTTCAGGCGTGCCACTTCGGCGTGCAATGAGTTAACCTTCTCGGTGTCCTCAACCAGCACCACTTGCTCCTTGATCACCGGGGGCCCTTCGGCTACCGCCTTCTTTGCCGCCTCCCTCTCAGCGATGGCCCGAGCTTCAGCGTCACCAACCGCCTGCTGCAGAACGTCCACCATCTCATGCAGGCTCTGAAGCTTTGCCTGCACATTGTCCCTATGTCAGACAGGGAACACGAGAAACAAGCCATTGTAAGCAGAAGTCTAGATTCTAGAACAGGACTACAGGAGTGCCGAACCAGTCTGAGCTTCACTAGTTGCTTCTTTGCAATGCTGTGCCTCCAAGTAAACTGGCAGATCAGGGCAGCCCTCTTCGTCATCAGGTAACTCCACAGCGCCCGGTGCGCACGCCATTGCGCCTTTTTTTTTTCCGATCGACCCAACGAAAATTAGAATTTGCTGGCACAAGAATGGGAGCAATTAATGATCACTGCGTGCTACCTGGATGCGGGTGGCTGCTCTGTCCTGCCTCCGGAGCGAGAGCTCACGGCGAGCCGCCGTCGCCCTGACTGCCGACTGCACGGTGACCGCGGCGCCTTGCAGCCGCGGCTGCGACGACTCCTTCCATGACAGGTAGCGGTGGCGCAGGCTCCTCTGGACCAGGAACGCGACGACGACGACGAACACGGGGCGCCCCGCCGCGTCCCACCGCACCAGCTTGCCGTACCTATGAACGAACGCCTCTGCAGAGTCGCAGACACGATCAAGACCAGCACAGAGCACCCATGGTGGATCACGACATGAGCGAGCTCGTCCGACTCTTCTTGGACGATTTAGTATGGAGATCACACTTACTGAAGAAAAGCTGCAGCCAGGCAATCAGGCGCCGCGCCGGGCTGTCCTGGACCCGCGACGGCGTCACCGCGAAGGCGGTGGCTTGCCTCCTCTGACCTCCATCCATAGGCGACCTTGATCTTGCTGGGGCTTCTCCTGTGCGGACAAACACATGTGAGATCTTTGGGATCGGGCTAGTGGAGAAAATAGTTACAGTTAGGTGATCAAGCTTACTGATTTGCTAGGTGATCTCATGAGCAGCGATCACAGCATCTTGCGGTTGCCATCTCTTCTTCCTTCCATGCTACTTTTCCTTCCCTTTCCGGGTCTTTTCCTTTCTCCCTTTTCATTTCGGTGTAACAATGACATGTCACCACAAAATATTAGAAGGAACCCGTAAAAAATAAACAAAACATAAGCTAAACAATAATTATCTCGTTGTAAATCAGCGGATTCTGAGTATTAAAATACAAGCAGCAAATCAGAGACCAGCACTAGCTCGTTGTAACAGAGAGAGAATAAGACGAGCTGGAAAATGTTGATTCGGTTGCCAATGGCTGGCAATTTCCTGCCGCTCATCAATAGAGCTAATAATGCAATTCAACTAAACTATTTTAAATTGATGCAACTGCGGTGGAAGGAGAAGTAGGCCTCACATCATATGCAACAGCTGGACGGCGTTGGCCTGGAGAATTTTCTTTTCTTTTACACCAAATAAACAAATGTATATATGCTTAAGTTGCGAGATTAGGAGAGAAAGCAACGTGTGTCCTACTACACACTCTGTAAAGTGGGGGCGAGAGGAGAAGGGTCAGAGCCAGACAGGCAGCAGAGGTACACTAGTACGGGAGTGGGCACTGTCTTGTGGGCCCTGAAAATGGAGAAAAGGCGGGAAAGAGTAGCAGAAACACGAGGCAGCGTCCATAGGAAACTGGCCGGGTTAAGGAGAGGATCCAAAATCCAGGTGGGTTACGTATCATGTGAAGTCAATAAATATGGTAAATGTATGGAACTGGTAGTACGAGGCACTGACAGAAACATTCAAAAATTTGAGCCCTGCGTTTCAAACGACACAAGCCAATGAGTACCTTAATACTCAGTTACATTGTGTCCATAAGTCGCTAAATTCAGTAATATAAACTAGGATAACTACTACTCGGAGGAGACACAAGCGACAGCAAGCCAGAGTTCATATATTTGAAATCAACGTAAAGCAGCTTATCGACAACACTTCCCCAATTACTAGTACCAAAATTGCAGTCATCCTGTATTTCCTGCAAACAGGTGGCCGCGTTAGAACTGGATGGGAATGGTCATTGTACACTAACAGCGTAGAAAAAAGGATGCGGACCATAAATAAAGGGAATTATTTGGACAAATAAACATGGTCACAAAATAACCCACCAGACCCGGAGATGCCAAGCAGCAGTGCTGATACGCTTATCGCCTGCTTGTCTTCCCAATAGAGCGTTTCCCAGAGAAAAGATGCTTTGGTTTCAATGTAGGAATCACGCGATCGGCCTCTCCACGGAGCATCCTTGTTCCTCTTCTTTGTCGAGTCCTTTGCTTTCTTGATTGCCTTCTTTTTCTGATCAGAATCCCTGAATCCTTCTCCAGGTGTGACCTCCTCGGGTGCCCGTGATTTCAACCTAGATCTTGACCTTGCCCGCAATTTCTTATTTGATTGCAGGCCATCAATCTCCATATCATCACCATCACCAGCAGCTCTGCTTAGTGACCTTTCACGCTTGCGACCCCTTGATTGACTACGAGCTCGTTCCAAGGCTGGACTAGGATCAAAGCCCATTGAGGTAAGCTGTCAACCCATCCTATCAGTTGTGAATTTTCTGTCTTTGTCAAACTTCCTAGGAACTATGGGACGGCTTTCTGCTGTTCTCTTCTTCATCGGATGAATAATGCCTTCTTTTTCCTAATCTGAGCCAAAATCTCGCGCTGCTCTTCCGTTAATTCATGGCCATCAATCTCAAAAGCATCTTGTGCTGCCTGCTCCTCAAGACGGAGCCCCTCCTCTCTTTCCAGCTCTTCACACCTTTCCAGGATATCTGGATCCAGAAAATCGGCAACATTATGACCATCCAAAATCTCTGGCAGAATATCTTCCTTCCATTCATCATTAGCCAGTATATAATGCTTCTTAAGACTTGCAGAATAGACCCCAGCACCTCGATTCTCATTCTTAAGGTCCTTCTCGAGCTTCTTTTCCTTTGCAGCAGCATTTGCATGAGCTTCCAGAACAGCTGTGGGAATGGAAACAGGCCTCTCTTTGTTGTCACGAGGCTTTGGCATAGCAACATGAAATCTATTCAAGCAGTCGACCATCTTCTTTGATTTCATCTTCATATCCACCCTCTGTTCGAGAAGCCTCTCACATGCAGCATTTTTAACAGCCATCACACCATCGTCGGTTAAAGTGCTCATAGTCAACAGAACACCCTCTTCATTAGCATCTCCAGCTTGAGCAATGGTCTTCATCGCCTCTGCCTTCATCTCCATTACAAGCTTCATGTCCTCCTCGGAGAGACCTTCTAGAGGCTGCAAGTCAGTCTTGTTGCACACAGTGACTAGAGGCTTGTTCATGAACAGGAACTTGATACTGTGGAACAGTGCGGCCTGCTGAGCAATACTGTACCCACAAGATCCAGAAATGTCCAAAAAGAACAGCACGGCAGCTCTCAGGTGTGCAAGGGCAGTGATACTGCACATTTCTATGATGTTCCTATCCTCAAAAGGCCGATCAAGGATCCCCAGAGTGTCAATCACTTGATAGCGCAGGTATTTGTAATCTGTGTGCCCAACAAACAGGGACTTAGTTGTAAAAGCATAAGGCTGGACATCCACATCTGCCCTTGTAACCTTGTTCATGAAAGAGCTCTTCCCTACATTTGGATAGCCACAAATCAATATAGTCCGGGTGTTTGGATCTATGGACGGAAGCCTGGCCATATGCTGCCTGATCTGCTCCAAGTATGCCAAACTAGGACTTATTCTCTTTATGACTGCGACCTAATGCAGCTACCTTTAGGCACTTGCAACGGTACAAGGAGTCTCCATACTTGAGCAGCCTCAAATAGTCCTTGGAGATCTTTGCAACAATGTTCCTTGCAGTGTTAATCTGGCCCAGGGCAAGTTTGTAGTGATCCTTATTATAGAGTACATGGAGGAGATCCCCGTAGAAAGGGTGGATGTCGTCTAGTCGAGGAACTCATCAATGATGGTGGACAGCTTTTCATAGAAGTTCTGCTGGGAATACCTAACCTTACGCATATAAAACTGGCGAATACGAGAGATGGCATAACCCTTGTGGACAACAGTTGGTGTCTGCCTCTGAGTGCGTGACAAGATTATGTCAATGAAGTCCTTCCCAGGAGGCACAACAGTGATCTTCTTGAAATTGTACTGTACCATCTTGCCAACAAAGCTTAACTACCTACTCCTGTATCCTGTAACAAATAAAAACCACGTGAATCCGATATGAAATATCAGCAAGCAACAGGAAAACGTACAAATCATGAACATCAATATCTATAAGGCAGTGTTGATGGTATGAAATAGTGCCGATACCATAAACACTACAGAAGTAATTGCTGTAATTACATCTGTGAAATACTAGTGCAGTTCGTATGCCTGCAACTACGGCCGTCGTCTCGAGCTGTAAGTGCTACTTATCAATAGTGAAATAATGCAATTACAGCTCTAGAACACTTGTCGATCATAAATCACACATCCCCTTCCCATAACACACAACAACAATACAATTACAAAGGAAAAGCATATAAAATAGACATGAGCACCATCAAATCGCAGAGTGATAAAACATCTTTGTTCCGCAGATCATCGTTAATTCGCTGGATTGGTTTTCGAAAGTAAGACAAGGAAAGAAACACGAAAATAGCAGGCAAAATGCGTGACAATAGACTACCACTTCGTCATGAATGGAACTATTGGGTTCGTCCAAAGATCGGTGGTACACGTCTTTGCAATAGCTAATCGTTTGGTCGAAAAAAAATACTCGTCGAGCAAGTAACTCAGGAGACAAAAAGAACTTGCCTAGCCAACACTTACAGTTCATAGGAAACATGAGAGACTAATCATAAACAGGGCAGAAAAACGATTTTAATTTCTGGAATAAATTGTGGAATCGACTTCGACCAAGAAGCATGGACAAGCACGCAGACACAACCACACAAACAGAGAGCAATCAAAGAAGATATGGCTGTTTACTCACGTTTCAAGGCGGAGTGTCGGCGTCCGGAGATTGCGGGAAGGTAGAGTGCTGAAGCCGGCGGTCGTCCCCCTCTGGCGGACAGAAATCCTCTGGCGGCGGACGGGGAAACCGCAGGGTTTCTCCTCCGATAGCGTGGGTAGTGATGGGCTGGGCTGAGCTGTCAAAGGCCTACAATTTAGTTTCTCATAAATAAATGGTGGACCGTATGCATCCGTTGGCAGTGATGCGCTGGCCTGTCAAGGGCCTAGATAATTCAGATTCTCAGAGAAATATTCAAATTCAGCTAAATTCTTGTTTCTTCTGAAAAGGCTATTTTTCTCACAAAATACATAGTATTTGTAGAATGGATGAAGTTTGCGCACATTCCATCAGCTCTCTCCACAAAAGCATACAGTCTGAATCATCTATTTCCACTTGATACGCATTGGTACCGAATTCCTTCGCCGTAGAAAGTTATCATTTCCTTCCCGCAGAACATTCGTCACATCTAAGCACTGGAACCACTGAAATTTGCGGCTATCGCGTTTTTATCCTTATTTTGCTTTTCAATTATAATTTTACCCTTAAAACTTAGGGTTTGCGATTTTATCTCTGAAATTTCAAAACGAAGACAAAGCTTACCCCTACCAAAGGTAAATCATAATATTTCTATTGCAATTTTGCCCTTGATAAGAGCAAAGTCACGCTTTCAATTTGAAAAGGCAGGAGTAAAATCGCAAAGTTAAAAAAGAGGGGTAAAATCGCAATTGAGAGGCAAACAAAGGATACAAACACAATAATCCCTTGAAATTATGTTTCCATTGTCAAAACCAGAACCATTGAAGATGAAATGGCAGTACATTTTTCCATCTGACAGTTTTTATGTCATCTTACGAGCCAAGTCTTCTATGTATCCATTTTTTTCTCCGGCAAAGAGGAAACAACTCTGTATGTTTTATGCGTCAGTTCTATCACTTCATCCTTGATCAAGATATCCAAATCCCAGTAGAGAGTAAATTTCGCTGTCACTGTAATTTTTTCCAACTATAATTGTCTTTGCAATTTACAATACGGTGAAGATCCGTATGAATGACCACGACACAATGACTGACTCGTAGCCGTGGAAAACCTTTCCAGACTGAAGGACCGCGAGCTTTCCAATAACAGCTCGTGGACCTGACAAGGGGCATCCCACCCCTTCACTACAATATAACTTGCCCTCCCAAAAAAAATGGGGGGACAAAATTGAAGAAAGAACAAATCAATCAAACCGACAACCTACAAATAATGACAAATAGATCCTAATGCCCTGACCAGACTAGGCGACTTGATTCAGTCGAAAGCAAAAGGCATGAGTATGTACATGAGTTATGCACAGGCTGAGTGGAGAAAAGAATTCGGAAGTGACTTGCAATTGGTCGGACCAACAAATTAGTCCTTCCTTTGGTGTAGGAAGGTAAACCCAGAGTTCTCCCGGACCAATGGTGGCATGTCAACATCTGTCACCTCGATTTCTGTCATCGACTTCGAGATGTCGTCCACAGAAAATGGAATGCTGTAATTACAAGTACCATGCACAATTTTAGAGATCGGACCTTCAAATAACCCGACTAGATATAGAAATTAGAATAAAGAAATAACCTTGAATCGTCATCCAACAAGAAAGAACTGCTGACTGCATTATTTGAATCCTCTGTCATCATTGTTCTCATACTTGAGATGACCTACAATCATTTTATTTCAGCATCAGAAATAGAAATAGGATGGAATCCTGACACAATAGAAGAATTCGAAGAAAGTATGAATTGAATTAAGCAGTAAAGATACCTCAGATGAAACAGTGTGGGTGCCATATTTATCATCCCAATACATTGTACTGATCCGATACAGCTGTTGTATGCTAAGGACCTGAAGTTTACACGAAGAACGACGAGCCGTAAGCCATAACCAATAGATGGTGATGGGATGCTGAACTTAATTGAGTTAAAAGAATAACTTACAGGACACAAGTCGTTGGTGATTTCTTTCAACGTTTTCTTTGGCTTTTGATGAATTACCTAAATAATACAACTTGTTAGATTATCCAATGGCCACTCAGAATTTTACAGATACAACATATGATAAGAGTTCATACAAGGAATCCAACAGCCTGCCTAATATGCTTCAATTCTTCCCAGGACGAACCTGCATACTGAGTATGCCATGTAACATTAGCACATAAGTTAAATATTTATCCCAAAAGGTACATATAATTTATGCATACCTCTTCGGTTGCATAAATGCACCACTGCTCTAGTTCTGCCAATCCAGCTTTCACGTATTCGCCATTGCTAAACGAACAGCATTCTCGGCGAAGAAGCAGACTACAAGAAAATGGTTTCTTAAGACTGGAATAAAAGTGCAATGTAGCAGAAGTAGAGCAAAGAGTGAATTCATACCTGTTAAACAGCTGAACATTAATAAATGAAAATATTTGAGTGAACACCTTGCTGATTAGAAATGAAGGGACCTATCGATATCAATGGAATCATGTCAATGCATATTCTTAAAAATAATATAGTGTATGAAAACTTTTTCTTTTCTGAGAACATACATAATTGGCTTTCAAAATGTTCAAGTAGTTTGTTAATATTTTCACAATGCTCTGCCAGTGAGCAATAAGAGTTTGTTGGGCCATGGCATTCGCTTGAGAACGGGATCCTTTAATTAGGCTTGCACGAGATGTTCTTGGTGCCTGTAAAAAATTAAGTATCAGTAAAAACAAACCCTCAAGTTTACTCCTGAAAGAAAGCATACTCAAGTGTCAGTGATTTGTACCTGGATGCAAAGACCAAGCAATGGAGATATCTCTTTTTTCAAGTTGTCTCTTATCATCCCATAGATCTTCTCAAGGAAAGCTGTAAGCTGCTGCTTGAAAAGCAGGGCAGGATACTTGGCTTCAACTTGACGAAGATCACCTAGTCCACCAATCAAACGGCTACCCATAAAAGGACGCCCAACACTCTGTGGTGAAGCTCGAATTCCCTTCAATTTTTCAGAAGAAATGAATTAGGCAATTTTCACGATGTAAAATTGGCTAGTAAAAGACTAAAGAAAAATGTTTTACCGAAAACACTCTCCCGAATGATGCAGCAGATGACCTGCGCCTCTGAGGAGTCAGTCCAGCTGCTCCAGTCGTCTTAAGTGTTCGTTGTAGTAGTAGTAGTAATGTGGATGAATTGGAGAGCCAATATGCTAGCTTGTCATTGTTGTCCTGGACCTTTGGGAAGAAGAATTTTGGAATTTAACCCCTCGTATCAATAAAAAATTATCTCAAAACATAAATGAAAAAAGAAAGGAGTTTTATCAATATGTACTTAATGCATTAAAAGAAACTAGTCTGTCATTACTGCTTTTACTTTGTTTTTGTTTTTCTAGATCCATGATGAGGGCAGGGCATAACACGAAAACAAAATGTATAACGTGGTTTCTCATGAAAAAGGGAACCAAGTAGAAATTACCTCTATGGCAGTGCCAATCGTTTGAATAATACGGTCAAAAACACCGGTTCTTTCAACTTCAAATGATCTCCAATGTAGAAGACACCTGTAGATAAGGCAAGCGGCAATAGGCCTACCACTGGAGAATCCCAGATCTTGTGATACACATTTGATCAACAGGTCTTGATTTTCCTGCAGCACAAATACCATATAAGGTAAAGAAAGATACCACGACCGATCAAACCAAAAAGTGCACAAATTTAGAGGGAAAGATGAAGCTGACAAAGAAGTAATTCAATAAATTAACACCTGTTGCTTCTCATTAAGTGATTTTTGTGGCTTCTCCTCAGCCTCGAGTTCTTTGGCATTGAGAGATATAGGAGTGACATCCTATGCAGATATTTCAAGAAAGAACAGTTACTTAGCACCAAATATAGTTACTTTAGGATAGTAAGTCAACATATTTGATAGTGTTCTTTTCACTTACTGGTGTTGATTTTACCTCCCCATTAAGAGTGTTCCCATTCTCCGGAGTCTTCAGCTAAGGAAATAGAGGTTACTGTGATGGAACAAAAAATATGTGTGCAGACTGCAGAATATAAGCATCAGGGGCATGGCATACCTGGAAAGGAGACTTAGGATATGCAGCTAATGATTTCGCAGTAGGAGAAATTGCAACAGCCTGTTGGCGGAGCACTTTGTTCTCAGACTCCATGTTTGTCGCCTTCTCTTCCAGCCTGCAAAAATATTAACATCAGCATTATTTATACATAGCGGAAAAGACTGTTAAAAGTAAGGTTTAGCAGACAAATTATAACATTAGAGACAGGTAGATGAATGAACAATGATTTTTTTATTATTAAGGTTATACCTCTGGACAGTGTCCTGAAGTTGCTCGATCTTTTTCTCTGCGCCTTCAAATTTCTTAATCAGTTCTTCGTTTCTCCTTTCAGCTTCAGCATGTTCTCTCTTTGCAGCTTCTGTTGCTAGCCTTTCAGTTTCCAATAGAGCCTGAAAGAATCAAAATAAGTTCAACCATTACAAGTTCTTGAACATCATAGGCTCATTTTGCTTCTAAACTGAAAAGAGACACTTAACAAGATGTTATTCGTACAATAAGCAAACAGTGGGATAATCTTTCCAGCAGTAAGGTACAGTGTTAGGTCCAACATTCAGGCATTACTATAGTTGTCAATACCAAATGTCCAAACAAAGTATACTAAAAACACAAGTTAAAGCATGTTACAATTTGCTTGGATAACATTCGAAAATAATAAAATTAAACAACCACATGAAACATGCAGGAATGATTCAGATGTCACCCGCACCTTCAGTTGTTCAACTTCAGCTGTCAGTGAGTTGATCTTTTCTGTGTCTTCAACTAATACAGGAGTCTCTTTGATTACAGGAGGTGCTTCTTCAATTGCCTTTCTAGCTGCTTCTCTTTCCTTAACAACCAAGGCCTTTGCTTCTTCAATTTGCAGCTGCATATCATGCAACGTCTCTTGAAGCTTCGCTATTTCCTGGGCTTTTGCTTCCTCGGCGTCAGTCTGCAAATTAGAACATTAGATAAATAAACCCTAGATCACCAAAGAGCGAACTGTCACTAGAACTGGAAGTCCAATGAGCAAAGCAAAGGTACCCTTAATCGCTTCTCCAATCCTAACCGCCAGGTTAACTCTTCAACACGTTTCTCAAGTTTATCCTTAGCCTCTTTAAGGGCCCCTGTTTCCCTCGCAGCCTGCAGATGGTTCGTGCATATAAATAACTGGTTTTGGACCATAGCAAAGAACATTGGAAGGTTGCAAAGGGCACGGGCATGAATTACCATTTTGAGCTTTCTTAGCTCTCTTCTTGCAAGCCTCTGTCTCCAGGCACACTGGTAAGTAAGAGTAGCACCCTGCAGATTCTTGTAATGAGAGTAGTCCCTGTGGCAGCGCCACCGAGCCTGTGTTCAAAACATCCGGTCACAATATTAAAATAACATGCTGAAAAGAATGTAAACATAAAGAAAGAACAGCAGGGTTTAAAAAAATGAACAATATGATATTGAGAAAGCACATACTTGGATATGGATAGCCGCTTTAGTTTCCTTTCTGAACCTGAATTCTTTACGAGCAGACATTGCCCTTAAGCCTGTCTGCAGCGTGATTGCAGCTGCTTGCAGTTGTAAATAAGATTCACGTGCTTTGTGACGCCGCACATTCTTTTGTATTTTAATGGCTGCTGCTTCCCGCCTCTTGCACTCATACAACTTACGAGCCAAGGTTCCTGGATTACAGAAGGGAAAACCTTATTAAATCTGTAGAATGCTACAGAAACTTTCATGCATTCACAATTGCAGTTTGGTTTAACAAAAGAATAACATCAGCATCGCTTCTGCCTATTTGGGCAATCAAGCAGCTAATGTACACGCATACACTATTCACAAAAAAAAAGAAAAGGGATCGGATACCTCTAACAAAAGATTGCAGCTGTGTTGCTGATCTTCTAAGCACAGCAAACTGTTTCCTGGCAATATATGTAGATATTTGTCTCTGTATAATTCTTGCTGCTCTTCCTAATACTTCGGCTCTACGTGCATCCAAATCAGCCATTTGTCCAGCTCTCAGAAACACCTTTGTCTTTCCTATCTGAAAATCATCAAGAGCCCAGATCAGAACGAAGAACCAAGACTATTTACAACATTTACTATATCCTAAATTCAATTTTTTGCATGAGAATATTGCGAACAAATCTACAGAATGGAATTTGAGTAGAAGAAAAATCTAACAAGAATCGTAGAAAAGCGATTCGTCCAACACCCATGTACTGTAAAATCCATGTCAGAAAGATGAAAGTAGCTTAAGTCTAAGAAACTTTTTCCCAGTGGTTACAACAGAAGTAAAACAGGTTGGTACAGATCGGAAAGCAAATAAAGATCATTCAATGCAAACGTATCATTAGATATTTCTATGAGTTCACTTTAAGATGGCATACATAAATTGTGATAGGTAATCGTATATGGGCAATTCTAGTTCAGCTCAAAGATGTGCCTTGTAGATTAGTCCAAACCGCACTAGACAATATCACAAAGTCGGTAGACATGAGCAGTGATGGTCATAGTAGGGTTCCATCTCTTACCTGGTAATTCTCCAGGCCCATTTTTGCCAAAATCTTTTGGCACGCAATCTTATCATCATTGCTAGGCACATTAAACCAAAAAAAAAAGACAAACAAAAGAAAATGAATAGGTTGAAATATCAAAAATATATTGCCTTCTATGAAGATTTATTACCTCCCTTCTAGAACTTCAGGAGCAAGAACACCAAAGCGATTAACAAATTCATAAAATGTTTTTCTTGTAGGGTATCCAGCACAGCTGATCCGGATAGCTTCAAGAACTCCCTGCCATATATCAGGATTAGATTCAACAGAAGTCAACAATGACAAGAACAATAGAGTACAATAATCTTACCCCGCATCGTAGTTGCTGTATAACATTTGTATTCTCAAAAATGGCTGGCTTGAGGAGATTATTTGGCTTCACACATCTAATATAGTGGGGCTCAGTAGAACTCAAAGTCTCCATGAGAGATTGAAGTTGCAGCTGAAATTGTTCAGCAACAGCATCAGTTGTCAACACTATACAATGTAAAAGGACTTTAAGGAGAAAATAAAAAAAGCAACATTTTTAAAGTACCAGGACATAAGAACCATAATTACACATTTGCCAGATACAATATAAAGAGAAAAGACTTAAGCACCCATCATCATAGTCAAAGGCTACAATCTGCAGCCACCCTACTATATCACCAACTACAGCAGAGAGTCACTAGGTATAAAGACAAAAGACTTCAGCGCTCATCATCTTAATCACAGAGATACAAATCTGCAGCCACACTACTATATCATCAGTTACGGCAGAGAGGAACTAGGCATAGATGTTGGCATATACTACTAGGAAGGAACGAAGACTACCCAGAAACACCACTGAACTGGCACATTATTTCATACTTTACAAACGAGTGCGTTCGACTTCGACTTTCAGTACGACTGCATTCAACTGGCAATCAAAGACCTCGTTATCAGTTCACGTGGCCCATGGCATGGAGAAAACAAAAGGCACCGTACAGGGTCGGAACAATCAGCCATATGCGTAGCCCTTGCAAACTTAATAACCTTTTGAATGCCAAAAATGCAACTTGCTGGCATGTTGTTTCCATATGACCAAATATTGCACCAGGCCCGTCCCGGGGCAGGTGCAGGCGGTGCGACTGCACAGGGCCCCCACCTGCCAGGGGCCCCCCAGTTTTTGTCACACGGAGCACATCGACGATGGTGTCGTCCGGAGTTTGGATTGTTCCAAGCGGACTGGCGGTGCTGTGTGCTCAAGGTGGCCTGTTAATTGCCTGGTTGGCCCATGTGCTGCTCGATGAGAGCCATATACACACACGCGCATGCATGTTGTCAGGAGATTGACGGCAACGTGTTTCATCGTTTCGTTTTCTAGTTCTAGATCGCGATCGGTGCTCGCGTACGGCCGGTGTAGTGGTGCACTGGTGCTGCTGCCGCTGATCGCTGGCTGCTGCGGCACATCCCAAGCCAACAAGTCCTGACGTGTCGGCGTCGCGCCGCAAGGTGTTCTCTGCGGGAAGTGCACCGTTCTTGCATACCGCCGTCTATTCCTCCGTCGTGGTCATGCTCAAGGCCGCATTTAAAAAGGTGCAGGGTGGTTGTACGGTTCACTACACTCTTCTAATTTCTATTAAGATTAGTTACTAATCGATCAATTTATCATTGACTTTTGTTAATGTAGGGTTTCATCTTCCATGCCATATCTTCTGCAAATTTAGTTTACCACGTTCTGCAAATTGGGTTAGGAAATAAGATTCTAGTTATGAAAAACGCTACGTAATACTATATTATTTCATTTTAACACTTAAGTTAGGGCCTCAACTAGAGATTCGTACAGGGCCTCCAAATTTTCCGGGACGGCCCTGATTGCACTTGACAGCACGTCAGCAATACTAGTTTCTATAAAAACACAGGGTTTATGGTCACAATGTACTTCGGTTAAAAGCGCTTAAAGTTTCAGGTTTCTTAGCTAGTACTGCCTCCATTCCTTTCTATTCACCTAGGACATGACAAGGTTGCCAAAATGCACGTGTGGCCATAACTGTTGTCATAGCAAAAGCTGTTAAATACTTCTCATGTCAAATCTGTAACCACCATAATCTTGAGCCAAATCCTAAAATTCAAGGTGTATCAGTGGTCCAGGTTTTAACATTGAATTGCATGGATCCTGGAACGACATCTTCGAGAGCGGAAGGAGTAGCACTGAATCCACCCCCCCCCCCCCCCCCCCCCCCCCCCCCCCCCCAACCCAAAAAAAAAAAAAAAACGCTCAAAAGCTTCACAAAATGCAAACTACAACTCGTATAAGACTCAGCAGATTATCAAATTGTGTGGGTTAAAGGGTCAGTAAGAGTCAACAAGACATGTTTTGGTTCGGATTTACTCAAAGTTTCAGAGCTATGTCTAAACAGGATAGCTCTGACAAAGGACTGAACTGAACCCGTAAGACTTGGTCCAGCACAAGCCTCAGTTCAAAGTTTAGACCACGCTTGAGCACCATTGGAATAAAATACAAGTTTCTTATTCATTGTGGAGGACAGCGCAACCCAGCTAGTTTTATAGTCTATCAGATGTAAACACCACGAGATGACAGTGACATTGAGAAGACAGACACTGCACGGGACATTGGACCAGAACAAGAGACCTAATCAAACCAGACCTGGGATTTGATCAGTATATCGAATTTTTTGTAATATAATGATGCATACAACCATGCTAAGAACTCTCAGTGCATGTCAAAACTGCCACAATTGTGTAACTGGGTAGGTGTTGGGTGAGGATATATGACATAACAAAACAGAGTAACTGTGGAACATTCAACATGTGTAGTGCCTTATAACAGTGGAACCAAATGTTATTATAAAGCTAAAAGGATGTATGAGAGAGAGAGAGGGGGGCGGGGAGTAAATCTTTTTTTTCAATAATTGGACTGCTTCCCAAACTACAGTGGAAAAATAATAGTTTCAAAAGTAACTTATAATCACTTTTCAAGCAACACAAAAGGCAACATGTGTAACAAATATAATGTACTCTACTGCGTTTTCTCCAAGTATAAGACAAACAACCTTGTCGTAGAAAAATAAAATAAATAAGAATTTGGCACCTTAAAACGTGATCCAATAGATGAGAATTTTGAAGACTTTGCTGTCTCTTCAGGGAGTGAAGGGAATAGACCAGCTACAAACGAACAAGATGAAGCATTCAACAGATCCTGATGTTCAGCCACTACATAATCTTTGTTCTTGTCCAAGAACTGATCAGCCTGGTATGTCACCTGCATATTTGGTACACGGAAAATATCTCGTTACTCATTAGTATGATCCTCATGTTTCTATAAAACAAAATACATTTTCTAAGGAGAAGACTTACATCGCCAGCATAATGAACAATTGTAAAATCTGTGCGTGAAAGCTTTGGTTTGGCAAACCGCTTGTTTTTACTAAATGTTGTATACAGCTTCTGCGCAAACGTCTCATGTGTCGATCTAGGAAACATGCTGTATTTTGGAAAAGAAAACTGTCAATTTACTAGGATACACAGAATGACAGAATCTACAATAGCCATATGTCATGTAATTGAATCAATCCATGTTAGTAGCAAGTGGACTGGAATGAAAACTGGACGTCCAGAACATACCATGCTTCATCCAGAAGTGCAATCAGTCCACCTTTCTGAAAACAGAACATATGTTACTGTCATTGTAAGGAGTTCTAATACAAACTACATGCAAACCATGTTGGCCAAGCCTAAGCTCATTCTAGAACAATTAGGTATTACTATAAAACATAGTGCCTAATGTATGCCACATGAATACATCCTAGTATGTTCTGTGATAAGTACGTACCTTCTCAATCAAATCTAGCACATCCTGGTTGTCAACAAATTCTATGTAACTCCAGTTTATTTCTTCTCTAGTATACTCCTCTTGTTCCATTTTGAACACATGCTGCATATCAAACAACATATGCAAGTGAAAATGTCAGCAAACTCTAGCAAAATTGTCGAGACCAAATCTAGACATACCTGGTTAAAATGTTGCTGCAGCTTTTCATTTGTATAGTTGATGCATAACTGTTCAAAACTGTTTAGAACAATTCAACGCTCTGTTTAGTATATCAACTTAAGTGATTTGTTCATCAAGTTCAGAGAAGTAATAAAATACTAACCTATTAACTTTGAAGCTCTCAAAACCATAGATATCAAGAACACCAATCAAATGTTTTGAATTTGGGTCCTGTCCAATGGAGACATTTATTTTTTCCACAATCCTGCGGAAAAAAAATCATATATAATGGAAATGGTCAAGGTTTGAAGGTTGAAACCTAGTTAAGCTTTCATGAAAGAGGCGAAAGGATCATTACCAATCAAACAGTCGAGAGTATATTGTTTTAGCTAATGCATCTCTGCTAGCAAGTGCAGAAGCAGGATCAAGTGTTCGAGTAATAATTTCTTCAGGCGTGACTATTACTCGTGTTATCAGTGCCTTTTCCAAATTATTGCAATCACATCTGCAGGAAATGTTAATGGTCAGCACTTTAATTTGTGGTGACACTGAACCTGAACATATGGGAAATTTAAACTTCCTACAAAATAAATGTACTCACTTCAACAATTCTGCTGCGATGTTAAGGTGCAACCTGGACTTGTCATCCTTGATTACAGATGAATCAATTTCTGATCCCTTGGCGAAATTTATATTACCAAGATGAAGAATAGCTGCCACAACCCTGAATATGGCTTCCTGTAAAATAAAACAATAATGACAAATGTCACTACACCTAGAAATGACACTTTTTATACCTTCAGCAAAACATAATACAGACCTGTTCTTCCTCATTAATTCCAACTATATCCATGGCCCTTCTTGTTGCTAGATACTCTTCAGCGTCATTAATCCCTTCAACCTCAATGCAACTTGATTGGTTCAGATAATGAAAAGATCTAGCATCGGCCAATTTATACCTCTGAAGATCCTGCAGGATGCAAAGATCCGTTGTAAGCAATTTAACATGAGGTCATATAGAGCACCATATCCAAATGACCTAGAGCAGATAGTAAGTAGTCAATAAGAGAACTTACCTCAGGTGGTGCAGCGCAAAGGAAATAAAAGCAATGATAATTTCTTTCCGGAGTATTAATTTGGCATACACGTGATCTTTCCAGCAAGTAAGTTCTGATAGCAGCTCCCGAGATTCGTCCAGTCTTGTCAAATTGGATCTCAACAAACTTACCAAAGCGACTTTACAAACCAAAACAATAAAAAATGAGGGCATCCAAACCAATTGGAAATTTTTTGTATTGTCAGAAAGAGAAAATAGAAGGCAACCAAAGCAAGGAATTACCTTGAGTTATTATTCCGCACGGTTTTAGCGTTACCAAAAGCTTCAAGAACCGGGTTTGACTGAAATTACAACTAATATAAGATGATCGCAAGAGCATATGTTTTCAATTCAAATGATATAGATAACAAGCAGATCAATAAACACGGGGTCAAGTGGTCTTGCCTCTAGAACTTGTTGTTCTACAGTTCGCCCTTCTACTCCGGACCGTCCACCTAAATGTGCTAGATATCTCATAAGCATCTTTGTTGTCTCAGTTTTGCCAGCACCACTTTCACCACTGACTAATATAGAATTGCTTTTCCCTTCATTTATCATTGCCCTGGATTTCACATTAATAGATTTCATCAGGGTAATGAAGGCATGCGCGTAGACAAATGACCGTATATACCAAGTTATATTGCATGAACACACCTGTATGCAGCATCTGCAATCGCAAAAACATGGGGGCTCAGCTCCCCAAAATCTGCACCCTTGTATTGTTCCATCATGTGTGTATCATAAAGATGTGGGAGTCTTTGAAATGGATTTATCGCTATCAAAATGCTGCCAGTGTACGTCTGAGAGGGCAGAAGAATGGTTATCAGGTGCAACCTATGCAGTTTATTCAATTTAAGATTTTACACAGCAGGATAAGGAGCTCACATATATTTCATTCAATTCGTATCGGGTAGCAAGATTCTGTAGAACACCAGGTTCGTGCAAATACGATAGTCTTGTCATGTCATCCACTCCTCCTGGTGGAGCCTCCATATCCTTGGGGAAAACTTTTGATTTATCCGTAGTAACCTGTGAAGCAGCATTACTTGCAGTGAAATTCACATTCTAGTTATGCCAAAAAGATACAGCTTAAAGCCGGAGCCAAACAGCATATAAAATACTGGAAAAAGTGCTGTATAGATCTTTTTCTACATATGAAATACTAGCAAAAAAAGTATTGATTTCACATTCACTGCAAGATGAAGATGTTATGCGGGAGTTGTGAAATACAGCAAACAGTACCTTTTTCCCGTTTGATGTCTGCACTTGAACTTCATTGTTTTTTATGCTAACAACCTCACCGTCTATCCAAGCTAGAGTTGGATCTTCCACCCAAACATGAGAACCAACGATGATGTTAACCGGAGTCCCCTGTGAGAGAAATGGTACAATGATCAAAGCTATGTCAAGACAAAAACCAATTTAAGAATAGTATCAGGTTCAATTCATAATCAACTCATGCTACCTCGCTGCCACAATGGTGAACTTTGAAACATCTAAGCAAAATGTAATAGATGTTTGTGTGGCTAGTTTCCTCTGACTTCTCCCTTTTTTATCCTTTTTGTACATACTTAACTAGCTGTAACTTACTGGCCCTTTTCCAACTAAAAATTGCACAGTAGCTTACTCCCCCACAGTTTTGCGCAAAAAGAAAATTTGTTATAGATCTTGTCAATGGATGAGTGTGTGATACTGTGATTGACATGGAAGAAAAATTTGCAAGCTGATTTTAGAGAGCGTCAGGTGCTAAAGACGGGTGAATATGTAATATTCCGGTTATATTCCTAACCAAGATTTAGATGAGACTTCGGGGCTAGGACATTGGTAGGAAAAAGAAGGTAAATCCAACTTCGTGTGGAGAAAAATTCGGAGTTACAAGGGCAGAGAATCCATCTTACACAGGAGTAGAATTACAATAAGGCAAGCAAATAATAGCACACAACAATCCATGTAACATCTGTCAAACAGATAGACTCCCAGCAAATTCTGCACTAGGCTTAGCTCCATATAAACTTTAAAAACTGAATTGAACCACAATCAAAATTCATTAAAACAAAAATCAACTTTTTCATCCCCGAACAGATTAAGGAGGATGAATATTTTCCTTTGTTGTGATAGCAAGAAAACCCATAGTCCGGTTAGATAACTGATTCGAGCCCTGCTCATCCGGTACGTTCTCCTGCCATGCATGACAGCGACAAGGGACACTCTGACACGCTACTTGAGTCCATACGATTTAGAGAAGTCAATTTGTGTTTCCATCTAATTCAACATATGTGTACCCAACACGACAAAATCTGAAAACCACTAGATAGAAGTTACATCTAGCAGAATTTTTTAGGTCCAACCCACGCATTTCGAAAGCATCGCATTTTTTCTTGTACAACTATAAGGATTTCCAAGAGAGATGGTTTATAATGGTAGCTGATTGCAACACACTTCTCGATATTGAAGATGTGCTTTGATCGATACAATTCCAAAGCATCGAGAGCATCAGATCTAGTTTATATTATCAAAAGGCAGTAAGCACCTCATAAGCTTACAACTCCCACTGTTAAGTTTTAAAAACATCATGGCATATAAAACTTACATTCTATACATGAAAATTTACGTAATAATTAATTTTAATCCTTATCAGTAGCTGGTTGATAAAAACATCAAAGTACCCTTGAACAACACTAGTTAGATTTTTAATGATGTGTAATGGACTTCAAGATTCAATCACTCACTTGATATAAAAAAAGTACGTCATACAGAACAAACAAGAAATGACCCATCAATGACCTACGGATGTGTCATTCTGTTAATGCCTCAAATGTCACAAGTTTCAACTAAAATTAATGTTTATTTCATATGAAACTACCAAACAGAGAGGGGAAACCTGTATATAATCTTTCTAGTGTATCCTGTTATAAGCCTACCACATTACTACTAAACAGATTTCGTTGCAAAGTAACAGCTAGGACTTTTGTCATCACTATTATTATGCAGAAATGAAGTCATGAAGCTTTCACCTATTTAGTAGACGGACTAAGAATAGCAATACACAAAGGGACTGCAGCATAAGCTCTCCAACTACGCTATGAATCCAAATTCCACATCAGAAATAAGCCCTCTTAAAGCGGCAAACTCAAGCAGGTATGCAAACTCCAAAAATAGCAGCGAAGCTTGCTCAAAAACTACAACTACTCCACTGCGTCCAGCAGCACGCCTTGTAAGGGATAATAGAGTAGCAGAATTATTGCTGAAGGCTTCCAAATGCTCGGGCACCCCTCACACATGAAATTAAGCCATCCAAATCAACCCAGAGCCGACAAAACATGATTCGATCCGTAACCAGTCAAAGTGAAGCGCGCAGCAAACAAAGCTAATGGAAGTAATAATAAGGAAAGCAAAAGGCTAAACAAGCATACGATCCGGAACAGTACCATGGCGGCAGATCAGGCTCGGATCGGAGGGGACCACGGATCCGTCGGAGCCTGCAGAGCGAACCCCGCCGCCGACGAGGTGAGCAGCCGTCGCCACACGGCGAATTCGACTACCTCTGCTCCCTTTCCCCACCTACCACCCACGCTGCTGCTTGCTGTCGCTTGTCGCCTTCCCCAGGTCCCTTTTTCCCTTTTCTTCCACGCTATTCGCGCGGCTGCTTCGCTGTTGCTTCGACCGCCTTTGTGATCTCGCCGCCGGCGATGACGGCGAGGCGGTTTCGTGCGCTGCGAAGGCGAGTTGGGGTGGGAGGGGAGGGGGTGGAGGGCAGAAATGGTAATTACGTGCTGCTTAGTTTTCTTGCCGTTTGAAAGAATCGATGAATTCTGCTCTGGTCCTGAAATGCTGTGTTTCCGGACGGCAGCGCGTGCTACTGGCGATTAAATAGCTGCACTTTTGACTTTACCACCTCTGGTTTTGCAATATTTCTTCCAAATCCTTGTAGTATTTGCATTCCTCTAGAAATGACCCATCAAAGACTTCTTTGTAGAAACAGACTGGTATCAGTTATATCATCGAATACTACTAAGCCAATGAGCTTAGGTTGAAAGAACTTAGAGTCTGATCATCCATACAGTGATTAGTGAGATTGTGAAACCATCTCATAAAGATAGAGTAAACCCATCTTTCTAGATCACGAAATGTTCATTTCTTTGTATGGAGTAAACATACTGGCAGTCTTTAGAGCATGAAATTGAAATGTGTAAGTATAATTTTTTTGGAAAAAATGGGTATAATTTGGTGCTGCTTGCTTCCGCAAACTGCCTAGCTTGTGGAGCCCTAAGTTGCGGTTTTGTGAACAACCACCAGATAGCGGCAAGGAAATATTTTTCTGCTCAACTCAAAAAAAATTATTTTTCTGCCGCTTGCCCGTGAGGACGGCGCCCTTTCGGCCACCTGCCGCTGCCGTTCCGGCTGCGTACTGAGATGGTTCTTTTCCGCGGAGAATGACAAAACTGCCCCTCGTGCGCCTCGTGTGGCACAGGAGACAGGATACGTTGTCGCCGGGGAGTCGCACCGTCCTGGACAAAGCTGGAGGAGGCTTGGGAGCTGCTTTTGAGGCCAGGATGTCGCGGCCTTCGCTTCGCTCGCGGCGGCGACTGCTTCTAGCTGGCTGTGGGGCCACGCCACCTAGGGGCCACCACCCTCAATCCTCTGTGGCCGAGCCTCGTGGGGTCCTGTCTGTGCGCTGAAACAAAGGAAAAGGAAAGGAAGAACCGAAGAAGCAAGCGGTTGTACCAGACAGACTTGTGGGGTCCTTTTCCAGTTTTCTTCTTGTTCTTGATCTGCTTTTGTCATCTACGAACGGATCACGACAAAAAATAAATTGACCTGTAAAATTCTTGTTGTCCGAATTAGGATGTACCAGGAAAATGACTTGTTTTGCATTTTCCACTCACCAAAACTTGATGGCGGTGGTGTTTGCTGCTAGAACCCCCACGTCATGGTTCCTACGTATTTTATTATTCATGTATGCGGCATGGTTCCTACGTCGTGCTCTGCCATGAGAGGGCGAGGGCCATGAGAGGGCGAGGACGGCGATTGCGGATCGCCCCCGTTGGGGAGATTCGCCGTCGGTGGGCTTCTGCTCTCACGGTGGAAGGAGAAGCAGATGGTTCGGCGACGATGGTGGATGCAGAAGCTATAGAGACAACGGGTGATGAGGAGATCGAATGGGCGACACCAGCAGAGTTCACGAGGGTCACCGTGGATCCATTATCGGGAATTCGTCCTGAAGGATCCATGGCTCGTTTCTGGAACGGAGGCGGTGACAACCATTCTTCTGTTTCATCGCCGCCGGAGTCTCCTTCAACAGCGACCCTTCGTCGCAGGGCCGAGGAGGCAGGGTTCTCAACGTCGCAGATCGACGAGACAACGAGGTTACTTGAAGATCCAGAAGTCAGTGAGCAGATCCTTGCATCATCAACGCCGATTGCGATGAATCCTTCAACTGCGATGGCAAGGAAGATCGTGTCTACGTTGATGCAAGGTAGGCTTACACATGCAGAATCATGGCGTGGTCCGCTTCCACCGTCAAGGATTTCTCCGCCGATGACGCTTGGGGCATGTCCGGTGGTCAATGACAACAACAGTGTGAGGCCTCACCGGAGCTCAGGCGAAGTCCGGCGATCCAAGGTGGAAGACGTGCTTCAAAATTTAAATTTGGATCCGAAAAAGCAGGTGGCCCAGGACAGAAGTGGGCCGGTTCCAGGGGTGTGGTTGCAATCGGGCTCCACTTGGATTCGTGTTCGACTACGATCTGCTGTTGGCCGGCTACTTTCACGCAGAGGCACCTTGCCCCTGGAGTATCGTGTTTCCGCCGCCGCCGCAAACCTAGCGAGTGCTGATCGCCCAACATACGCCGCCGCTCTTCTTCGAGGCTCGGCGACTATGGACGGCGCTGGAATGCAGAGTGGAGGTGCGGCTCATGGGGGGTTCGGTGCTGGTGCTGGTTTCCAAGGGGGCAATGGAGGTGGAGGTTTCCATGGACAGGGCGATGGCCGTGGTCAGTTCAACTCCGGTGCGGGATGGAACATGGGGGCACCAATGGCAGCACAAGGTTATCAAGGGTCGCAACAATGGCCTGGGTTCCACCCGAACCAGCCTAATATGGGAGCTGGATTTGTGCCACATCACGGTGGTGGCGGTGGCGCACCGTTCATGCCACAAGGAGTGACACAGTCCAATGTTTTTCCTAATCAAGCTGCTGGTGGTGGACGAGGAGGTGCGTTTATGAGTGGGCACAATGGAGGACAAGCAGGACCAATTTTTCATGGAGGTCATCATGGGGTTGCTGGTGGTACTGTTGTCAATCAGCACGGTAATGTAGCTCATGGTGGTGGCTTCGCCCAGGAGAATTTCAATAATGGGAATAACAGTGGTGCTGCTTTTGGCCGTGGTTTCAATCCTGGATACGGTGGACCGACAGGTGCTGGACGAGGCGGGCACCGTCAGCGTGGTAGAGGCCGGGAGAGAGGAAGAGGGAGAAACAATTCTGCTAGAGGGCGTGGAGATTATGAGCAGCATCAGCAGTTGAATAATGTAGTAGGTGCAGCAGGTGTTGGCGATGCAGGCACAGGGGCTCAAGTTACAGCGGCAGGGAATTCTGGGACTGTAATTCCTGTTGTCATGGAAAAGGGTGCCACATCCAAGACTACCGATATGGCACGAGCAAGCACAATGCAGCTACAGGAAACAACTGAAAAAGAGGATGCAGATATTCTTGATACTGAGGCAGAGAAAGGAAATAATAAAGATAAGTGGTGCAAGAGATGCTGCTCCAAGGGCCATACTAAGGAGGAGTGTAGTACTGAACTTTTTTGCCTGATATGCGAGAGTGAAGATCATGTGGCTGCCAAGTGTCCGATCAAAAAGAGGCCCAGACCAGTTGCACATGCAGTGGGATATGCTATCGACGACCTTGGTTTCTACCATATTCCTCACGCTCCATACTCGGTAACGAAAACAGATGGTAAAACTGCTCTAATAAAGGTTATGGGTGGACATTTGGAGGAGGCTGATCTTGTAAATCATCTCAAGAGACTTATACCTGCGCCTGCTAGTTTTGTGTGGGATATCCAGCTTCGTGCACCAGATATTTTTAACATTATTAGAAATCCTAGTGAAAAAAACAATGATAGGTTCGATAACAGGTGGCCTTTATTGTTTAACGCCTGTATTGAAGCTTTGAACTTAAGAGAACTAGAGCTTTCTGGTAGGAAGTTTACTTGGGCTAATTCGGCTGTTAATCCAACCTATGAAAAGTTAGATAGAATCCTTGTTAGTACAGATTGGGAGCAAAAATTCCCACTTTCTACAGTCGAGGCCCTTACAAGAGATATTTCTGATCACACACCCTTATTGCTTGATACTGGAAATGCTTCTCATAGAGGTAACAACCATTTGTTCAGATTTGAATTGGGTTGGCTCACTAGGGATGAATTTCACACTATGGTAGCTAGGGTATGGCAGAAAGAAACTCGAGGGAGAACTCCACTACAGAGATGGCAAAATAAAATCAGATCACTTCGTCGGTTTCTTAAAGGTTGGGCTAAGAATCAAGTAGGAGAAAATAGGAAAAAGAAAACCTTTTTGTATTCTAAACTCGATGAACTTGATAGAAAACAGGAATGTATGATGTTGACGCCTCAAGAGTTAGAGTATAAGTTTTGTCTCACTAATGAATTAACCAAGCTACTTCGAGAAGAGGAGATCTATTGGTTTCAAAGATCGAAGTCTGCTAGGTTACTCAAAGGTGATGATAATACAAAATATTTTCAACTCTTAGCGAACGGTAGACATCGGAAAACTAGAATCTATCAACTCGAGCAAGATGAAGGTATAGTAATAGGGAATGAAAAATCTGAAAAGTTATATTACAGAGTACTATAAGAATCTTTTTGGAGCACCGGAAAGTAATGAGTTTAGCTTAGATGAAAATGAAATAGAAGATATTCCACAGGTCTCAGATGTTGAAAATGATTTGCTAAAACAGTCTTTTACTGAAAAAGAGATTAAGGAGGCGATTTTTCAAATGGAACACAATAAGGCGCCCGGTCCGGATGGTTTTCCGGCTGAATTTTATCAGTCTTTTTGGGAAATTGTCAAAGAGGACCTGATGGCACTTTTTAATGAGTTCCATGATGGAAATCTACACCTTCACAGTCTAAATTTCGGTATTATTACTTTGCTACCAAAGAAAGCTGAGGCAATCAAAATCCAACAATATAGACCGATTTGCTTGCTTAATGTTAGTTTTAAATTTTTTACAAAAGTTCTTACAAATAGAATAGCAGAAATAGCTCATAAGGTAATTAGGCCTTCTCAAACTGCTTTTCTACCGGGAAGATATATCTTAGAGGGAGTAGTAATTTTACACGAAACTATTCATGAGTTACATAGAAAGAAGAAAAACGGTGTGATACTTAAACTTGATTTTGAAAAGGCATATGACAAGGTGAAGTGGCCTTTCATGCAACAAGTGTTGAGAATGAAAGGATTTTTACCTACATGGTGCTCTTGGATTAAACAAGTGGTATCCCAAGGTAGTGTTGGTATAAAAGTAAATGATGACATAGGCCATTTTTTCCAAACCAGAAAAGGTGTGCGACAAGGAGATCCGTTGTCCCCCATTCTGTTTAATATAATTGTTGATATGTTAGCTGTTCTAATTTCTCGAGCTAAGGATAATGGTCAAATTAGAGGGCTAGTTCCACACCTAGTAGAGGATGGTTTATCTATTTTGCAATATGCAGATGACACAATTGTTTTTATGGAACATGATCTAGAGGAGGCTAAGAATATGAAGCTCGTGCTTTGTGCATTTGAACAACTTTCAGGCCTAAAGATCAATTTTCATAAAAGTGAGATGTTCTGCTATGGGGAAGCTAAAGATTTTGAAAGGGAATATTCACAGATTTTCGGGTGCGATATGGGGTCATTTCCTTTTAGATATCTTGGCATACCAATGCATCATAGAAAACTAAGAAATAGCGATTGGAAAGAAATAGAGGATAGATTTCAAAAGAGGTTAAGTGGTTGGAAAGGGAAGATGCTTTCTGTAGGAGGTCGTTTGGTCCTCATAAACTCAGTTCTTAGTAGTCTCTCTCTCTTTATGTTATCATTCTTTGAAGTCCCTCGTGGGATCCTCAAGAAGTTAGACTATTACAGGTCTAGATTCTTCTGGCAAAGTGATGGTCATAAAAAGAAATATAGACTCACTAAGTGGGGGATTCTTTGTACTCCAAAGGATCAAGGAGGTTTGGGGATTATGGATCTTGATTTGCAAAATAAGGCTCTTCTAAGCAAATGGTTATATAAGTTAATTAATGAAGATGGGGTCTGGCAGCAAATTCTCAGAAAAAAATACTTGAGACACAAAACTATTACACAGGTTGAACATATGCCTGGAGATTCTCATTTTTTGTCCGGCCTGATGAAGGTGAAAAAAGACTTTTTGAGAATGGGCAAGTTTAATCTAGGTAATGGAAATCAAGTTAGGTTCTGGGAAGATGTTTGGTTAGGAAATTCAACCTTTAAAGATCGATTTCCATCTCTTTATAACATAGTTAGAAAGAAAAGTGCGACGGTTGCGACAGTACTAGGATCAAATCCTTTAAATGTGTCCTTTAGGAGATCATTAGTTGGAAATAATCTTATATCATGGCAACAGTTAGTAGCTTTGATTGTTAATGTCCAACTAACAAATCAAGAGGATACATTTAGATGGTCCTATCATCCAGATGGGAAATTCACGGTGAGATCAATGTATAGAGCTCTTGCTGTCCCAGATGTGTTACCTCGTGACCATCCATTATGGAAACTGAAATTGCCCCTCAAAATAAAGATTTTTATGTGGTACCTAGTCAAAGGAGTAGTTCTAACTAAGGATAATCTGGCAAAAAGACAATGGAAGGGAAGTTTAAAGTGTTGTTCTTGTAATCTTGATGAAACCATACAACACCTTTTCTTCGATTGTCACATAGCTAGACTTATTTGGAGAGTTGTGCAAGTTTCTTTTAATCTACCCCCACCTAATAACATCGAGAATATGTTTGATGATTGGTTATTTGGGATAGATAAGAAACTTAGATACAAGATCTTGGTTGGAGCTAGTACCATTTGTTGGGCAATTTGGTTAAGTAGGAATGATGTCATTTTTAACGATTCCCAAGCTGTTACTTCTATGCAGGTTATCTTCAGAGGAACATATTGGATTCGCTTCTGGAGTCTCTTGCAAAAGGAGGAGGACCAGCCCCAAATAAAATGGGGGTGTCGTGTGCTTGAAACAACAATTATGGAGGTTTTCGCTAATAATGGCTGGCGTTTCAGTAATAGAATTGCCTTTTAGTGCAATAAAGACAATGGCTAGTTTTTCGTCTGTTTTTATGTTTATGCTTATGACCGAACCTTATGAGGTTCATGGTGATGTAATAATGAACTATTTGAACAGCTATATGCATTGGTCGATGCAGAGGCTGGAATATTGAAATATATTCCCGTTTCTAAAAAGAACCCCCACGTGTGTCAAAGGCAAAAGAAAATTTGCTTGTGACCAAAGTCAAAGCAATAAACCTAATTTTCTTAAAAATTAAAATGAAATTAATTTTCTAAATTTCAGCTTTAGGTGGGCACTGATCTTTTGACTCCGTGCAAACAGCGATGCAACTCGGTCACTCCTTGATACACTCCTTATGTCGTAGAAGAATAAAGCTAAGATGTTTCACACTCCTCAAAACTTTGTTCCTCTATTTTTCTTTATTTGTGAAAATTATAAACTATCTTTGTAAGGCGAATACTCATATTATATTATGAGCAACACCAAAAATAATTTATGACAAATCATTTTATGTCGCTTCATAGAAACATGACACATTCTCTTTCTCCGAGTCAATATCGAGCTTACGATGCCCCTTTATTCGTTTCTTTTGCTACAACTTATAAACAAGGGCATGGTAGGATTTCAGCCTAGTTGAATCAACTATCATTCCATTCCTCTATACTATTTTAGATGTATACTCTTATTATGTCACCGGCCGTTGAAGAACCCGACTGGAAAGCTACCGGTACGAAGCTATCTTGGCCTCAGCTTCCTCCTTGCTCAACCGGGGAAGCAAAACAAAATGGCAAAGTCGGTTTGTGCGGTCGGCACGTGAGTATTGACAATTAGCTTACTTGATCGGACTGATGCTTTGGAGGGGTATTACTGTAATTGAGAAGTTGGTAATACCAACTGTGGATCTTCTGTGCTTCAAGTTTGTACGGCAACAAGTACCACGAAAACACAAATATATATTAAAACTTATAAATTTTTCTTATTTGAGATAATATTTTAAGTAAGACGAAACGATCAGACGTAACTCAAAAATTCAACGAAGACAACAATTTAAAAATCGAGATAGCATAATTCTATGAGTAAACACTCTTAAAAAAGCCTAATTGATAGGCAAACGGTGTAGGCAGTCATGATATTGTGGTCATAGTTTCGTTCATGCCCAAGAAAATTTTCAAAAAAGTTTAGCGAAGTGAATTTACTCCTTTCATCTAAAAATGTAATATCTTTTTGATATGTTTTAAGTTACTTTTTAAAAGTTTAACTGATAAAATCTATAAAAAATATTTCAATTAAAATATTGTGTATTGTGATCTTATGGTAAATCAAGTAACAACATTTTATTATGTCGGTCTTAATGCGATGATGTCATCGACCATTATCTAAAAAATAATTTCATCACCATTGTGGTGCTTGATTATTGTTGGGCTCGATTGAACTATCGCTGAGCCTAAGTTCCATAGGACCCACCCCAGAAACGTGTATGTATGGGTTCGATTAAAGGATCTCTATGCTCAAAAAAAAAAAAAGATTAAAGGATCTCTGAGCCCAAGTTCATCCTTGTCTCCTGGTGTCCACTATCCAGTAGGCCTTTCCCTGAGGCCTGCAAAACACGCCGTAGTCGGGCTGGAACTTGATTTTCTCCTTCCGCTACGCCAGTCGAGAGTCGAGACGAGTCAAGCCGTGCCGCGGCGCGGCACGTCGGGCTCATGCCCGTGGCCGGATTCCGTGGATCGGCCCGAGTGCTCACTGCGGCCGCCGGCGCCATGCTGCAACCGCAAGCAGCGCCCTTGCCAACATCCCGCGGTTCGCCCAAGCTACCGCACGCTCCGCGCCGTCGCCGCCATTTCGTCGAACACCTGGTAGGCGGCCGTCGCTCGGAGGAGCTCCGCTCCCCGTCGGCACGATGCCGCGGCTGGCAATCAGGCAGCCCGTGATCGTGCAGGGCCATGCCTTCGATGCCTCAGGTAGAAGCAGGGAGGGGGTCAGCACTGCCGCGGCATTGCACGCGCAGAGGCATTCGAGGCGCCCCGTTTCGGGGCATCGGCCGTTACGGCGCGTCCCGCCGCCTCCTATAAATCCTCGAGCCAACCAGATGCCAGCCAGGCCGCGTCCGTTTCCGTGTCCGCACCACAGTACGCGGAAAATCCCAATTTCAAAAGACCATGGAGCAAGGAGGGGGATCCCAAGGAGGGCGCCCCGCAACGACCTCTCCGCGACCGCGCACCTCCCCGCGCGCCGCGGCGGCGGCGGCCGTCGCGCCGGCGGTGCGGTCGTGGGGGGGACGTCTTCGACAACATCCTCGTCACCGTCTCTCGCTTCCTCCCCTGCCGCGCCGACCGCGTCCACATGGCCTGCGTCAACAAGCACTGGCGCGCCGCCGTGACGCGCCCGCCGCCTCCGCCGCTGCCCCCGCTGCCGGACCTGCCGCCGCAGCTCCCGTGGCTGATCTTCCCCAACACGGAGGCGCCCACCTTCTACAGCACGCTCACCCGCCGCCACCACCGGCTGTGCCGGCTCCCGCCCGACGTGCGCCGCGCGCGCCTCTGCGGCTCCGGCGACGGCGGCTGGCTCGTCCTCGCGCTCAACTCGCGCCACGAGCACGCGCTCTACAACCTCAACTCCGGCCACAGCATCCCGCTCCCGACGGTGTTCACTTCGCTGTACGACATCGAGTACCCGCTGGTCGTGCGCGCCGCCACGCTCTCCGCCGCGCCGTCCCCCGACCCCTACATGGTCGCCGCCATCGTGCTCGTCGCCAGCAGCTCCACCGCCGCGTTCTGGACCGAGGGCAGCGACAGCTGGTTCACGTCGGGTGGTTTCTTGACGGTGCGGCCGCAGGACGTCGTCTACTTCGAGGGCGCCTTCTACTTCCTCACATCCCGCGAGGGCGTCATCTCGTTCCGGCCTGGGTACGGGCCGAACGGCAGTGTGAACATCCATCGCGTGGCGTACGAGGTGCAGAAGCGGGAGGACTACGACAACGACGTCGGCTTCGTCCAGGGCAATGGCACGATGATGCGCTACCTCGTCGAGTCCCGGGGGCGCCTGCTCATGGTCGTGAGGTACGTCTACGACATCATCGGCACAGAGATGTTCCGGGTCTTCAGGTTCCGCGTCACGGCGCCGTTCCTCCGGAAGCCTCTCGCGATCTGGGAGCATCTCGGCGACGAGCTGGATGGCCGGATGCTGTTCTTGGGGCCAGGCTGCTCCAGGTCCTTCGAGGTCGCTCAGTACGATGGGTTCCAAGACCAGGAGTCCATGGTCTTCTTCCTGGACGAAAGCTTCGACTCTGTGCCGACGGCGGACGGCAGGAGGTTGTACTCCTTCACCGACATGGGCAGGTACTCCATGGAAGAGATGACCTCCGTGCCCTGGCCTCCGGGAGACCACCCGACGAGGTCCGACAACGCTCCCCCGACTTGGTGGCTCCATTGATCTGACACGCGATCGGCCTGTTATGACGCTTACTCTTCGCTTCATGATTCTTGCATTGGATGCTACATTGCTTTGTGCGCACTATGCTGGCTGTTGTGATTCTAGTTGATTTTGATTCTGAGAACTGAGAAGCTAACTCCAGCTGTATGGGAAGGATAACGCCCTCGTGTATGATCTATCCACCTTTAGTTCAGGTCCTGCTACTGAAGATCTGTTGCAGGAATAGCAGATTTTGCAAGTATTACACCTGAAAGCATCCAATCAATTTCTGATCATCGATGCATGTCGCACAAGTTCTTTTGTGTTCTTTGATATCCAGTTGTTGCCTCATGTTCTCACAGCTGTTCTGGTCATCTTTGCTTTAGGATAAGATAAGATCCTATAAGTAGTGCATGTAGTGGTTTTTGCAGGTATTGGCGTATTGCAACTGAATATCCCATTCAATTTGTGACATTCTGCACTGTTTCCACAAAGGTCTTTGATCACTACAGCTAAATGTCAGATTCATGTTAGTTCACTGTACAAGAACATGATGCAAAATGTTGGAATGTAGAATGTGAATCGAAGTAGATGTTGATCAGGATTCAAGTGTCCAGTGGTTAGCAACTCGAATTGTCTTCATGTAGACATTTACTTTCAGACCAAGTATTCCTCTCATATGTCGGCAATGTGATCCCGGGAGACCCATTTGCTTCTCCACAAGATGACACGACCAGTCCATATAGTGTTTATCCTTCTACTGTTGTCCTTAAGGATCTCCTTGAATTAGCATACCTGGCATTCTGAGATACAGTGGCATTGGTTGATGAAATTGTGGTTTGTAGAATATAAATAGCCCATTGCCGCTCCCCCTCTGAGTTCGTTGCAACACAACCTCGGCTTTTGACACATTTGTCTCCATAATAAGTACACTTGTTCCTCCCTTTTTGACAGACATGACCGCAGTACGAACCATTTTTGTGATCTTGTAGTGCATAGTCAATTTGTCGGAGAGCCTTAAAAATTTCAGCTTTCACTTCAGGAAAAAAAGTTGTTGGATTTTCATGACTGTGACTAGGCTAAGCTGCCAGAAGCCAAATTCATTTGGCACGTATTCCATTTTTGTACTCTGGTCTATCAGGCCTTGCCGCCTTGCTTGTGTTGATTCCCCATACTCTGACTGTATCCCCAGAACTGTAATTCCAACTTTTTTTTTTGAATCAGTAATTCCAAACTGGTGAGAGGCGTGATGAGATGATGCGATGGGTTCGATGGTCTCTACACAATGTTCCGAAAACCAAACACCATATTTGCTTTTGTGTTCTTGACAAATAATGCACCAAAACTAGGCACGATATGGATATTGTTGCTTTTTGAAATAATAAATAATTTGAATGTAGTAACCCAACAATATTTAGTACTACATTGTTTAATAACGCGATGAATGTGTATTCTAATAAAGTTTTACTTCACAATACTTGAATCAGGCTGCACAAAATCATCGAATCAATTAGTGAAGATATCATAGATCAACAAAATTACGAAATGGAAAAGAAATGATGAAAAGAAAGTGCATGTTCTCTAATCAGCTCCTTGCTTACAGGCTGCTGACTGGGGGATCGGTTGCGGGCGCCGGTTCAAGACAACATCGCGCGACCGACTCATCGTGCGCAACCATTTCCTCGAACAATTCGCGTGCGACCGTCGGCGTCGGCGCACCTCCTTCCGCTACGGCCGGTTCGCGCCGCCGCTTGCAATCAGGCAGTTCAAGCATCGCAGCACAACAAACGCCGTCATGCCGAGGTGGGGGCCAGAGAAGGGGGTCTGCACATCGCGCGGCCGCGGCCCGGTGCGACTCGCCAGCAGTTCGACTCCCTATAAATTCCCCACCACGGCAGCCAGCCGGCAACGGTTTCGTGGAGCTGCGCCAACAACCACCGCACGCGTGAACATTTCAGAGGTTGGAGACTCGAAGGAGGACGGAGGAAGGAGGAGGGCGCACCGCGATGGCGTCTCGGCAGCGGCGGCGGCGCATCATGGCGGAGGGGCGTCGGTGGGGGGATGTCTTCGACAACATCCTCGTCACCATCTCCGGCTTCCTCCGCTGCCGCGCCGATCGCGTCCACATGGCCTGCGTCAACAAGTACTGGCGCGCCGCGGTGATGGGGCAGCGGCGCCCGCCGCCACCGATCCTGCCCGAGCTGCCGGAGCTGCCCCCGCAGCTCCCCTGGATCATATTCCCCCGCGCGGAGCCGGAGGCGCCCACCTTCTACAGCCCGCTCACGGCCAGCTACCACCGGCTCTGCAGGCTCCCGGACGACGTACGCGGCGCGCGGTGGTGCGGCTCGGGCGACGGCGGCTGGCTTGTCCTCGCGTTCGACGCGCCCCCCGCGCACGAGCTCTACAACCTCAACACCGGCCGCCGCATCCCGCTCCCGCTGGAGTTCACGTCCCCGGCCGACGACAACGTGTTCCCGCTGGTCCTGCAGTGCGCCACGCTCTCCGCCTCGCCGTCCAACGGCCCCAATTACACGGTCGCCGCCATCGCGCTCGTCGACGACCGCCCCACCGCCGCGTTCTGGGCCGAGGGCCACGCGACCTGGTTCTCGACGGGAGGCCCGCTCGCGGAGATGCCGCAGGACGTCATCTACTTTGCAGACACCTTCTTGTTCGTCACGCCCGGCGAGAACCTCATCAGTTTCGGGGCTGCGTACGGCCCTAACGGCGACGTGATCCTGGGCCCTCACACCATCCACACGCTGCCGCGGGAGGACTACGAAGAGGAACTCGCAGTGATGCTCGACGTCGGAATGATGGTCGTGCTCGGCAGGTATAAGCGCTACCTCGTGAACTCCAGGGAGAGACTGCTTATGGTCCTGAGGTACGACTACGACATGGCCGGCACAGGGATGCTCGAGGTCTTCGAGCTCACCTACGCACCGGCTATCAATGGCTTCCAGCCTCGCTACACCTGGGAGGCGCTCTTCGAGCTAAGGGAACGGATGCTGTTCCTGGGGCTGGGCTGCTCCAGGTCCTTCGACATTGCTCGCTACGATGGCTTCGGGGAGGAAATGATGTACTTCTTGGACGAGACCTTCTACCCAGTGCCGCCGGTGGACGACGATGATACGGGCAGGTACACCATGGGCGAATTCCCCGAGAGCTGGCCTCTCGAACGCCCCTTGAGGTCCAACCCTCCCCCAATTTGGTGGCTTCATTGACCTGACGCTCGCCCGGCCGGTGATAGTGCATGCTTACTCTTTGCTTACTGATCATTTTTGGCATGCTGCCTATTGTGTCCTCTTCTCGTCGTAGTGAGTGGTGCAGAGACATACTAATATAGTCTGGTTGATTGGGGATGTCACATAACCATATGCACATGGGAGGGATTCGATTCATGTATGATCGAAAGCCACTTTTAGTTTCGGTTCTGGAACTGAAGATCAGTTTCAGGCTTGTATAGCAGATTTTGGCAGTTATTGCAACTGAAGAACCTCCATTGGATATCTGAATTTCTTTGAATGTTGCCATAATATCTTGTCTGCTCTTTGGTGCCTGTTCATCTGTCATGTTCTCATATCTGCTCATATCACTTTCTGTTTTAGAATACATGTGATCCTGTCAGGGATACAGATGCTGTTTTTTTTTGTCAGGTTTGAAGCTGACTATCCATTAGGTTGTTGACACTGTATTGTTGCCACCAGTTCTACGCTCTTTGACAAATATTTATTTTTCAGAAATCTCTATTTCTTTTTTGAATTTGCATTCCTGTCATTTCGATACTCATCAAGGTACTGGTTGATCAGAAATTGTGGCCCATTGTTGCTGCTACTATTGTTCCCCAAAATGGCTGCCCATTGTCACTTACCCTTCTCTGCGTTTATTGCAACACAACCTCGCCTCTTGGCACAGTTATCTCAAAAGTAGGGTTGCAAATAGATGACCCTTATGGTACCCTCCGATCCTTTTTAGTTCAACCAAATTGTCGGGGACTAATATTTGGCATAAAATATTAGTTCCTGAGAGAACGTCTCAAGATAAGTATCGTCTCGTCCGACCCTGTCCGACCGGGGTCGGACGCCTCCGCCTCGCCCGACCCCAGCGACCGGGGTCGGGGCGCCTCCGCCTCGCCCGACCCCAACTACCGGGGTCGGGGCGTGTCCGCCTCGCCCGACCCCAGCGACCGGGGTCGGGGCGCCTCCGCCTCGCCCGACCCCAACTACCGGGGTCGGGGCGTGTCCGCCTCGCCCGACCCCAGCGACCGGGGTCGGGGCGCCTCCGCCTCACCCGACCCCAACGACCGGGGTCGGGGCGTCCGCCTCGCACCACCAGCAAGTACGAAGGCCGCGGCGTTTTTTCCTTCCGACTCCCTGGTCTTTGGAGCTGTGCCGGGGCAACCCCACACAGACAGCGGGAACAGGGCATGCCACTTGCGTGCCCAACTTGCTCGTGACATCATCTACATGTCTCCAAGGACCACCTCAAGTCAAGGAAAAAGGACAAAGCCTCTCGCGTCGTCTATTGCTCTCTCTCTCTTTCTCAGTCTGCGCATGCTACACTATCTCTCTCTCTCTTGCATGCACATGCATGCATCCATACACGCATACATTTCCTCTTCATGATTACTCTCACACATGAGAGGCAAGGGGATAGCACGGGCAAGCCTGACTGCGGTGCACAAGGGTCGGACAGCCTCATCCGACCCCTTGTCCATCTCGCCCGACCCCTGCGTAGGGGTCGGCAGCCTATCTCGTCCGACCCCTCGGGTGGGGACGTGCCACCGCCATGACAAGACAAACCAAACTTCAATAGTTCAACACTATATATGCAGTACACAGTGGTACGAAACACTGTGTCAACTGCTTCTCTTTTTCAGATGCAGCTGCCGTCATAAACAAGGACCAGGACAATGGGGCCCGCGACATTGACCGAAGCCTCTCCCGCTTTTCCTGGACTCTCTCGCTTTCTCTGATGTAATTCTTTTTCTTTCACCACGCTGTAAATCTCCTCCTCTTGACTTATAAAAAGGGAGGCAGGGCTCCTTGCGGAGGGGGGCACGACACGTGAAGCTTTGGCCTCCGCCTTTCACGCACTACACGCACGAACACAGAGACTTGGGAAGCTTTCCCTCTCTCGCCTGCTTGTACTCATACTGCAAACTCTAGCGAAGCAACACGAGCAGCTCGAACTGGACGTAGGGTCTTACACCTCGTGGTGGCCCGAACCAGTATAAATCCTTGTGTCCGCCTAGCTAACCATCCGAGCTCATACGCGCAACCCCCAAAATTTATTTGCCGGTTTTTAGAACACCGACACAAATGAACTAGTTTTTCAAAATGAGTAGTTCATTTGGTTGAACTAAAGAAGATGAGAGAAATGTCACCGATTTGCACTCCTACTCCCAAATGACAGATGTGATGGCAAAACCACCAACCACTTTTGGTGTGGTCTTGTGGTGCATGGTAAGTTTATCCCCAACTTGAATTTGTACCCAAACTTGACGGTTATACATGGAGAAGTTTTTAAAAAAAAAATGCACGGAGAAGATAACAAATGATGGGCGTTTTACTTCACCGACCATTAGCCAAATTAATTTTTTAAGGAAATTAGCCAAATTAATTTGACACATATTCCATGCGTATACCTTTTCTAGTAGGCCTTAGTCTCTATTAGGCCTTGCTTATGTTGATTCGTACAGTCGGTATGCCGCCCTGTATTTCCATTAGTTGAGGGCAAGGTTTCAAAAACAGTTTGAACTACGGGCCGGGGTGGTATGCCTGCTTTCGTGAAAACCGGTCGGTAAACCAAGCAAAAGCCCCAAAACTAATTTGGATAAAATTTGGAAGCAAATTGGTCATTTTTGCGATTCACCAATCGGTTTTGTATGTTTATCGAGATAGTTTGCCCTCTTGAAAGCATATCGGTCTGTTTTCAAAATTTGAAATTGATTCAAATTCAAAACCGAATACTGCCGAACCATCGCCACCAGATCGGACAGGACCGGTTTTCCCTGTTTCGTGAACCGGTCCGATTTCCATAGGTTTTTCAAACCCTGCTCGAGGGTTGGTCGATGATTAGAGGTGGGAAGAGATGATGTGAGGCTACTCCCAATTAGGGCTGGACTACCGAGCCAGCTCGGCTCGGCTCGGCTCGGCTCGGCTCGGCTCGGTTCGGTCCAGCTTGTTAGGATAACGAGTTGATGTTGGTATTTCTTAACGATCACAGATAAATCCGCAAGCGCACGGAGAATACCGTTGTAGCATTTCACCCGGGAGTATTCCAAGGTATCGTAATTTATATTTTCCACAGGGAAGACGATGGTTAAGAGAGTACTATGCTCATAGTTAATGTCTACATTTAAATGGATCACAGTCCATACAATGCTAAACAATAATATATGGGTAGTGTGACACACAAGAAAATGACCAACTCTAATGTACATCCATAGCCAAGTGGAGAGAGAACAAAGAAAAGAGCTAAGTTCCTGATGTACTTCATTATACAGTCGCATAGTATACAACATACACATGCATGCACACAACTAAGGTTTAGGCATATGCACTCAAGCAAATTGGGCACCGGCTTACCCCTGGTCTGCCAGGCGACTCCGGTCTACAGCTCTACGCCGTACCCGAACGTGGAGGGATACCGAGGACGGACAGGGCTGTCACCACCTACCGTCTACCTAACAATCCGCGGGGCACGAGGCATCCAATGTATTCTACCAATCCAAGCACCATGCTGGCATTGCTAAAACATTACTCTAAATCCCCTAGGCGATGATATGGATCTAGAGCATAATCCTGAGGATCATTGGACTCATGCTTGGATATGCAAATGCATGTAAACCTAAGTATATACATGGTATACTGTATACGAGGACACGTGACAATAAGGCAATTATGTCCCTACCGCCAGTCCTCTAGGTAATACCCACATAACAGGCATATGAATATCACACTAGCACTATATAAGAAGATTATGATTACTCTATCACATAAGCAAGCAAAGGGTCCACAACCAAACAAGGAACGCTTAACCAAAGTTAGACTATATGAAAAAAATAATATTATTAAATAGAATAAAGTCGCAAAAAGAGAAAATGATACAAGAGCCATACTAAAATCTCCAAGAGGACTTGGGAACTAGAGTAGCTCTACTCTAAGCCTAACTCCACTAGAGCTTGGAGACTACATCTAATGCAAAGGAGTGATTTCTCTCTTGGTGTGTGTTCTAACCGGCCGAGCACCCCTCTATTTATAGCCCCAAATGAGAGGGGGGATTAAATAGAGCAAGTGAGAGGCGGTTGAGGAGGATTGGCCACCAAGGTAGGCCGGCCGGCCTGGCAGGCCGGCCGCACATTGTGGCGGTTGGCCACCGCCTTCCATGTGGACGCTCCAGATTGCTCCATGAAGTCGGTCCCGAGGTCGGTTTTCTACTGGGGTCGGCAGAACTGGAGTAAGAGCCAAGTTTAGGCCCATTGTAGCCCATCTTCTAGAAAGTCTTCATTAAGTTCGAGTTGGGCTTCAATATTCTGATTTTGTGGGCTTCTCGTGGCCCACTGGTGGAGGCCTGTAGGCTGTGGCCGCTGGGTGTGGCCGGCCGGCCTGGGATGTAGGCCGGCCGGCCTGTGATTTCTCTCACAGAGGCCTATTATCTCCAGAAATACTCCTGCACTCATAAATCATCCAAAACTCGTGGAAATTTATTAGTTGAAATAAATATGCGTATAAGAAATGCTAATTCTCCTTTATGTGTAGGAATATTGGCGGTCGAAGTTGGTACTTAACGATCGTCAACAAACCCCCCAAGCTTAAACCTTTGCTCGTCCCGAGCAAAGCTAAAAACTGGGTTGTGTTGATCAGGAGTTGCTACCATGTCTTACTCCGCAAAAGCACCATGCGTACAATAGAGTATTCTTCCTCGTATTGAGTAAGCTGGCATGGCAACTTACGCTTCCCCTTACTCCTCATGGGGCTTATTGCTTCTCCTTGCCTTGGGCGGTTGAGAGACAGAACGGTTTGTAGAGCACTATTTACTCATTCTTTGTTAAACTTTCATTCCAGATGTTTTTTTATAGATTTTGCAAATGAAAACAAAGTTCCTCAAATGATTCTCTCGAATCGCTCAATGTGTATGATTCCTTACCAAGGCATTGTTTTGCCTCTTTTCCTCCTACTTCTAACAGGTTTTTATATGTGGGGTTTGGTAGGGGCAAAGTAAGGCAAACTTGCATCACATACATTGCTAAATCAAAAGACCGGATCCAAGGAGAAAGCAAGTCATACAATCTGATCAAGATGTGCATGTGTGTGGATATGTGGATGATGGAGGAAAAATGATTACTCATTTTTGTATACATTCCCTCTCTTTTGTTAAGTTTGAGGGAATGGCTATCCATTTTTTTTTCTTTTTTTTTCACCAAGCTCTACTTGAGTGACCGAGAATTTTTTTTTCTTTTTTTGCCTAGCCATTCTTCTTTTGCAATGAGAATTGGAGAGAGAAATAGAGGTATAAAACATATGGAGTATTTATTTTGTGGAATGGGGGGGAGGGGGGTGTGATGCTAACTTCCAGTGTAGAAGCTAAGCATATGTATATGGTAGACTGTACGTGATCTTAATCATAAAAGTATGACAAGCATCTCACAGGGGTCACAACAATTTTGAAAAAGCTCAATGTAATGACAAGCACCATGTGTATAGAGGTTTTGCATTAAAATCAACATATGGCTTTGGTAGGAATTTTCATCATTGAGGAACTTTGGGTTTTATAGTTTTGAAAAAAAAATTCTCTGGAATTTAAGTCTTACTTAGAACAAGATCATAGCAGCTTTATTAGACCATATCATATCTCACAACAACCTAGACTTGGATCATGCATTTTGCTACCCACGAGTTTCAGGTTCAAGAATAAGAGTGCATCCAACAAACTCAAAACTTGGGAGAGTACTAAATTGCAAACAGGAACGAGAGAGGGATAAAACAGAGCAACTATTCATCATTTCAACATAGAGAATTAAAACATTCTTATCGCGCATAGAAAACGAAAACTACCTTTATTTATTAGTATTTTTTTATTTTTATCTTTTTTTTTGAATGCAAGAAAACAAAGGAAAGATACAAGTTACCTCAGTGGGGGAGTGATCTCCCCCCCAAGCTTAGTTCTTGCTTGAGTGCGCCAATATCCGTTTGGTTCCTTTCTTCATGGCTGTAGCAAGGAGCAAAAATACACAAGAATAATTCGAAACGGGTCACGTTAGTGTAATCAAAATTAGCTCGCCCGTCGATTTCTCATGCCAAGCTTGAGTACAACTTGTAGATGCAAAACAGAGAAGTGGAAAATCTTTTTGTTGAATTTGAGAAAATTTGGAGAAATGAGAGTAAAGCTGGTGAGGAGGGCATTTGGGTGATGAATGAAATGGAGTTGGTATGAAAAACATCACCACCTGACCTTATATTTGTAAAACATGAAGTTCGATGGCCATATTTGGGGAGTAACAATGACAAGTGGCCGTTAGAAAATAAGACAAAGTTCTAACAATGGCCATGTCATGTCAGGTGACCTATTGATGGGGACTCTCCCCCCAAGCTTGGCTCAAATCCTCCATCGATCCTATGTTTTTTTTTTTGATAATGGAGGTTTTGGCCAAAGCTTAGCTAGAATTTATGCCAAAAAAATTATTTTCTCCAAAAACAAATGTCTCAAATTCATTTTTCTTATTTTTATTTTTGAAAAAAAAGGTTAGAGAAATCCAACATGCAAAATAATTATGGGAAATCAAACATGCAAATGCATTTTAATTCAAATCAAATGAAAACCAAATATGCAATTGGAAAATCAAATATGAGATAACTACCAATTTTCCTATTGGCAAGGGCATCATCGTTTTAAGTCCGATGAGCAAGACATTATGACGAGTTCGATTGCCAAGGGTTTCACGCTTGAGGAGAAACGACAAGAAGTCGGACTCTCTCAAGATTGAGTATGGATTTTTTAGCTCATTGTCAGAAAATCGAAGCCATCATGCACTACCCTGTTTTCACATGAAGAGAAAACAAGCAAGTGATAGCCTGTATAGGCTATGATCAGGTATTTGCAGATATAACTAAGAGCATTTGTAAACTCCTAAACCAATTGTCTTCCCCGGCAACGGCGCCAGAAATGCTTGTTGGTATTTCTTAACGATCACAGATAAATCCGCAAGCGCACGGAGAATAACGTTGTAGCATTTCACCCGGGAGTATTCCAAGGTATCGTAATTTATATTTTCCACAGGAAAGACGATGGTTAAGAGAGTACTATGCTCATAGTTAATGTCTACATTTAAATGGATCACAGTCCATACAATGCTAAACAATAATATATGGGTAGTGTGACACACAAGAAAATGACCAACTCTAATGTACATCCATAGCCAAGTGGAGAGAGAACAAAGAAAAGAGCTAAGTTCCTGATATACTTCATTATACAGTCGCATAGTATACAACATACACATGCATGCACACAACTAAGGTTTAGGCATATGCACTCAAGCAAATTGGGCACCGGCTTACCCTGGTCTGCCAGGCGACTCCGGTCTACAGCTCTACGCCGTACCCGAACGTGGAGGGATACCGAGGACGGACAGGGCTGTCACCACCTACCGTCTACCTCAAACAATCCGTGGGACACGAGGCATCCAATGTATTCTACCAATCCAAGCACCATGCTTGCATTGCTAAAACATTACTCTAAATCCCCTAGGCGATGATATGGATCTAGAGCATAATCCTGAGGATCATTGGACTCATGCTTGGATATGCAAATGCATGTAAACCTAAGTATATACATGGTATACTGTATACGAGGACACGTGACAATAAGGCAATTATGTCCCTACCGCCAGTCCTCTAGGTAATACCCACATAACAGGCATATGAATATCACACTAGCACTATATAAGAAGATTATGATTACTCTATCACATAAGCAAGCAAAGGGTCCACAACCAAACAAGGAACGCTTAACCAAAGCTAGACTATATGAAAAGAATAATATTATTAAATAGAATAAAGTCGTAAAAAGAGAAAATGATACAAGAGCCATACCAAAATCTCCAAGAGGACTTAGGAACTAGAGTAGCTCTACTCTAAGCCTAACTCCACTAGAGCTTGGAGACTACATCTAATGCAAAGGAGTGATTTCTCTCTTGGTGTGTGTTCTAACCGGCCGAGCACCCCTCTATTTATAGACCCAAATGAGAGGGGGGATTAAATAGAGCAAGTGAGAGGCGGTTGAGGAGGATTGGCCGCCAAGGTAGGCTGGCCGGCCTCCGGCCGGCCACACATTGTGGCGGTTGGCCACCGCCTTCCATGTGGACGCTCCAGATTGCTCCATGAAGTCGGTCCCGAGGTCGGTTTTTTACTGGGGTCGGCAGAACTGGAGTAAGAGCCAAGTTTAAGCCCATTGTAGCCCATCTTCTAGAAAGTCTTCATTAAGTTCGAGTTGGGCTTCAATATTCTGGTTTTGTGGGCTTCTCGTGGCCCACTGGTGGAGGCCTGCAGGCTGTGGCCACTGGGTGTGGCCGGCCGGCCTGGGATGTAGGCCGGTCGGCCTGTGATTTCTCTCACAGAGGCCTATTTTCTCCAGAAATACTCCTGCACTCATAAATCATCCAAAACTCGTGGAAATTTATTAGTTGAAATAAATATGCGTATAAGAAATGATAATTCTCCTTTATGTGTAGGAATATTGGCGGTCGAAGTTGGTACTTAACGACCGTCAACAGCTGACTCGGCTGTGAGGTGAGGAGGTGGAGGGGTGAAACCACCGCGTGAGGTAGAGGAGGGTGGCATCGCCTGGCTTGAGCTGTCGGCTGCAGCGCATCGCGGCGTCTATCCGCGGTTTGGATCTCGACTCGGTCCCCTTCCGCCGTCGCCGTCGTCATGGGAAGAGCGGTGACGACAACGAGCTCATGCTCGCCATGAGCTTTAGCGTTGATGGCTGCAACGTCGGTGACGGAGGGGAAGGGAGAGGGGAATGCTGTAACGGGGAAAGAAGGCACTGGCAATCTCATGAAGCTCTACCGGACAAGCCTCTTTTTTTTTTTGATGAGCTCGTTTGGCTCGCGAGCGGCTCGCGAGCCAGCTCGAGCTAGCTCGTTAAACGTAACGAGCTAGAAACCTGGCTCGGCCTGTTAGAAAAAGTGAACGAGTCGAGCCGAGCCGAGCCGAGCCGAGCCAGCCACGAGCCGAGCCGAGCTAACGAGCCACGAGCTTTTCATCCAGGCCTATTCCCAATGGGAGTTTCATTTTTAATAAATAAAGTGCCACATAAGCAAAGATGATGAGGTGGCATGAGATTTATGAAGAAAGAGAAAAAAGTGGTTTCATCTAGATGAAACTAGTGTTGCACTATTTCTAAAACTTTGAAACCTATTGAAACCACCATTGAAGCCATTAAGTTACAATTCATGACCTCTCCACCCAATCACAATGCAAGAATTAAATACCATGGCTTGCTTTTGAAACTACAAAAATAAAACTTACCATTGGAGAGAGTTGTTCCTTCGATGGTTTCAAATCATGTGCATGTTGGAAACAACAAAATGAAATTGATCATTGGGACTAGTATTTGCACACATTGCCCCAAAACTTAATGCACATATCTCCAGCCAGTGACGTTCATCTTGCTGCGGCCGGTCGGGCTTCGATGTTGCGGGCGCCACTGCAGCGCCCCTGCCCGGCATCGTGACCTTCCCCCATGTCAGCACGCCCACTCGCAGCCATTTCGTCGAACAACTGGCACGCGCTCTTCTCTCATGCCGGCAGCTCAGCGATCGCAGCAGAACAACACCCTCATGCCGAAGCGGATGCCAGAACAGAGCAACAGCACACCGCGCCGCCGCGGCGCTGCACGCGCGATGGTACGCGAGGCACCGTCCCGGCGTGACTCGCCAGCAGTCCCTCCCTATAAACTCCCCATCACGGCGGCCAGCCGCAACGGTTTCGTGGTGGTGCGCCAACAACCGCTGCACGCGTGAACATTTCAGAAGCTGAAGGATCGAGGAAGGAAGGAGGCGGGCGCACCGGGACGGCGTCTCGGCAGCTGCGCATCTCTCGGTGCGAGGCTGCGGCCATGGCGGCGGCGCGTTCGTGGGGCGACGTCTTCGACAACATCCTCGTCACCGTCTCCGGCTTCCTCCCCTGCCTCGCCGACCGCGTCCACATGGCCTGCGTCAACAAGTACTGGCGTGCCGCGGTGATGGGGCTTCGGAGCCCGCCGCCACCGATCCTGCCCGAGCTGCCGGCGCTGCCCCCGCAGCTCCCTTGGATCATATTCCCCCGCGCGGAGCCGGAGGCGCCAGGCCCGTATATCAGCATGTACAATATGAGCGAGTCTATCATCGTTACAAGCCCTGCTGACTGAGTATCACACGATCGAGCACACGGCAGGCGCCGGATCTAAGACAAAATCGCGCGGTTCAGGGATTGCTTCACACGAGCTCACGGCGGCGGGCACCAGCTAAGACAACACCGCGCGGTTCATCCATGCCCCCACGGCCCACGGACGGCGCGTTACCATTTCGTCGAACAACTCGCATGCGACCGTCGTCGTCGGCGCACCTCGTTCCGCTACGGCCGCAGCTTGCAGTCAGGCGGTTCAGGCATCGCGGCAGAACAACGCCCTCATGCCGAAGTGGGGGCCACAGAAGGGGGTCCGCACATCGCGCGGCCCCAGCCCGATGCGACTCGCCAGCAATGCTAGTATGCTACTCCCTATAAATTCCCAACCACGGCACGGCGGCCAGCCGGCAACGGTTTCGTGGTGGTGCGCCAACAACGAGCGCATGCGTGAACATTTCAGAAGCTGAAGGCTCGAGGGAGGATTGAGGAAGGAGGAGGGCGCACCGCGACGGCGTCCCCGCAGCGGCGCATCTCTCGGCGCGAGGCAGCAGCCATGGCGGCGGCGCGTTCGTGGGGGAACGTTTTCGACAACATCCTCGTCACCATCTCCGGCTTCCTCCCCTGCCGCGCCGACCGCGTCCACATGGCCTGCGTCAACAAGTACTGGCGCGCCGCGGTGACGCTCCCGCCGCCTCCGCCGCTGCCCCCGCTGCCGGATCTTCCTCCGCAGCTTCCATGGATCATATTCCCCCGCGCGGAGCCGGAGGCGCCCATCTTCTACAGCCCGCTCACGGCCAGCTACCACCGGCTCTGCAGGCTCCCGGACGACGTCCGCTGCGCGCGGTGGTGCGGCTCGGGCGACGGCGGCTGGCTCGTCCTCGCGTTCGACGCACCCCCCTCGCACGCGCTCTACAACCTCAACACCGGCCGCCGCATCCCGCTCCCGCTGGGGATCACGTTCCCGAATGTCAACAACGACGTGTTCCCACTGGTCCTGCAATCCGCCACGCTCTCCGCCTCGCCGTCCGGCGGACCCCGCTACATGGTGGCCGCCATCGCGCTCGTCAACGAGCGCCCCACCGCCGCGTTCTGGTTTGAGAGCTTCCAGAACTGGTTCTCGATGGGAGGCTTGCTCCCGGTGATGCCGCAGGACGTCATCTACCACGCAGGCACCTTCTTCTTCGTCACACCCGGCGAGGACCTCATCCGGTTCGGGGGCACGCGCGGCCCGAACGGCGAAGTGACCGTGGGCCGTTTGAGCTTCGACACGAGGCGGCGAGTGGACTACGACGAGGACGTCGGATCGATGCTCGTGGCCGGCACGATGAAGCGCTACCTCGTGAACTCCAGGGGGCGCCTGCTTATGGTCGTGAGGTACGTCTACAACGTGGCCGGCACAGGGATGCTCCGGGTCTTCCAGTTGTCCACCTCCGCACCGGGTATCGACGGCGACCATACCTGGGAGCATATCGTCGAGCTAAGTGGCAGGATGATGTTCCTGGGGCCGGGCTGCTCCAGGTCCTTTGAGGTTGCTCACTACGATGGATTCAGTGAGTCCATGATATACTTCTTGGACGAGAGCCTGAGACTCTTCGCTGTGCCGTCGGTGGACGACGATGACACTGAGACGGGCAGGTATACCATGGGCCAGATGAACGCCGTGAGCTGGCCTCCCGGACGCCCGTCGAGGTCCCACGCCTCCCCAACTTTGTGGCTACATTGACCGGACGCTCGCCCATGCTTACCCTTCGCTTACTGATCATTTTTGCCATGATTTTTGCTCAAAGCATGCTGGCTGTTGTGTCCTCTTCTCGTCGTAGTGAGTGATGCTGAGACATACTATTTGTGTGGTTGATTGGGGCTGTCAGGTAACCACAGGCATATGGGAGGGATTCGACTCATGTATGATCGAAAGCCACTTTTAGTTCCGATCCTGCAACTGAAGATCAGTTTTCAGGCATATATCGTATAGCACATTTTGCCAGTTATTGCTACTGAAAAACCTCCATTGGATATCTGAATTTCTTTGAATGTTGCCAATATCTTGCCTGCTCTTTGCCTCTTTGGTGCCTGTTCATCAGGAATCAGGCTGCCCAAATCGGCGAATCAATTAACCTTGTGAATCGCCTTCATCAACCAAAATTACGAAATAAAAAAATTGAAAAGAATGTGCATGTTTTATAATCAGCTCTTTGCTTATTTTACGCTGCTTTTTTTTAGCAGAATCACCACCCTTTATGGATTAACAGAGTTGTAGGTGATACAAACACCTTCAGGCGGGTTCAAAAACCATACATACCTGCCTAATGCAGTATAAATTGAGCTTCTAACGAGAACATGAGCGTCTACATTAGAGTTCCGACTCTCGTGCACAAATTGAAAAAAGTTAAAACTCCCAGCTCTCTCGCTCTGATTTCCTGGATGATATGTCCATAGGTTCCCATGCCTGCTTCCTTTTGGGTCCTGATAACATTAGCATTATCACAGGCAAGTCTGAACTTCTGAAGTGCTAGATCGCTTGCAAGCGTCATTCCTTCACCACATGCATATGCCTCCATGGTTTCAGGATTAGTAAAACCTTCCCTGACCATTGCCGAAGCTCCTAGAAAATTTCCATCAATATCCCTTGCTGCTGCAACAGATGCAATCCCTGAGTTCTTCGAAATAGCGGCATCAACATTAATTTTAGCCAAGCCCAATGGTGGAGGGATCCAACGAGGAACACTCCCTCGATCAGGGGGCCGACTCTTGGCAGCCGTAGCCTGCAATTCAGAAATGAAGCGTGATACAACCTACCTAGCGTTCAGTAGCAGGGGACAGCTTGTTCGCTTACAGTGTTCGCAGTTATTTCTTCAGCAGCCGCTACAGTGTTCGCGGTTATTTCTTCAGCAGCCGCTACAGTAAAACAACTGCAAAACAGCCTGCGGAACTTAGAATTCTCTTTTGCCTGTTGGTTTTTTTTTTCTGTTGTTGAGAGAGGACTCTGAAAAATATCCTCATGAATTGCCTTCCTGCGAGCATGCCGAATTGCCCAGAATGTCACTGTCACCCTTATAAGATCTTCCTGCGAGAGGGATGTTATAATCGTTACAAACCCTGCTGACTGGGTATCACACGATCGAGCACACGGCAAGCGCCGGATCTAAGACAAAATCGCGCGGTTCAGGGATTGCTTCACACGAGCTCACGGCGGCGGGCATCAGCTCAAGACAACACCGCGCGGTTCATCCATGCCCCCACGGCCCACGGACGGCGCGCTGCCATTTCGTCGAACAACTCGCATGCTACCGTCGTCGTCGGCGCACCTCGTTCCGCTACGGCCGCAGCTTGCAATCAGGCGGTACAGGCATCGCGGCAAAACAACGCCCTCATGCCGAAGTGGGGGCCACAGAAGGGGGTCCTCACATCGAGCGGCCGCGGCCCGATGCGACTCGCCAGCAATGCTAGTATGCTACTTCCTACAAATTCCCAACCACGGCAGCCAGCCGGCAACGGTTTCGTGGTGGTGCGCCAACAACCACCGCATGCGTGAACAATTCAGAAGCTGAAGGCTCGAGGGAGGAAGGAGGAGGGCGCACCGCGACGGCGTCCCCGCAGCGGCGCATCTCTCGGCGCGAGGCTGCAGCCATGGCGGCGGCGCGTTCGTGGGGGAACGTTTTCGACAACATCCTCGTCACCATCTCCGGCTTCCTCCCCTGCCGCGCCGACCGCGTCCACATGGCCTGCGTCAACAAGCACTGGCGCGCCGCCGTGACGCTCCCGCCGCCTCCGCCGCTGCCCCCGCTGCCGGATCTCCCTCCGCAGCTTCCATGGATCATATTCCCCCGCGCGGAGCCGGAGGCGCCCACCTTCTACAGCCCGCTCACGGCCAGCTACCACCGGCTCTGCAGGCTCCCGGACGACGTCCGCGGCGCGCGGTGGTGCGGCCTGGGCGACGGCGGCTGGCTCGTCCTCGCGTTCGACGCGCCCCCAGCGAACGAGCTCTACAACCTCAACTCCGGCGAGCGCATCCAGCTCCCGCTGGGGTTCACGTCCCCGGTCGACAACAACGTGTCCCCGCTGGTCATGCTGTTCGCCATGCTCTCCGCCTCGCCGTCCGACTTCCCCAACTACACGGTCGCCGCCATCGCGCTCGTCGACGACCGCCCCACCGCCGCGTTCTGGGCCGAGGGCTACGGGACCTGGTTCTCGACGGGAGGCCCGCTCGCGGAGATGCCGCAGGACGTCATCTACTTTGAAGGCACCTTCTTCTTCGTCACGCCCGGCGAGGACCTCATCCGGTTCGGGGCTGCGTACGGCCCGAACGGCGGCGTGATCCTGGGCCGTGAAACCCTCCACACGCTGCAGCGGGAGGACTACGAAGAGGACGTCGCAGATATGCTCGGCATCGGCAGATACCAGCGCTACCTCGTGAGCTCCAGGGAGAGGCTGCTTATGGTCTGAGGCACGTCTACAACATAGGCGGCACAGGGCTGCTCCGGGTCTTCGAGTGCACCTACGCACCGGCTATCAATGGCTACCAGCCTCAATACACCTGGGATGAGGTCTTCGTGCTAAGCCAACGGATGTTGTTCCTGGGGCCGGGCTGCTCCAGGTCCTTCGAGATTGCTCACTACGATGGCTTCAGGGAGGACATGATGTACTTCTTGGACGAGACCTTCTACCCCGTGCAGCCGGTAGACCAAGATGACACGGGCAGGTACACCATGGGCGAACCCCCCGTGAGCTGGCCTCTCGAACGCCCCTTGAGGTCCAACGCTCCCCATATTTGGTGGCTCCATTGACCTGACGCTCGCCCGGCCGGTGATCGTGCATGCTTACTCTTCGCTTGCTGTTCATTTTTGGCATGATTTGTGCGCATAGCATGCATTCTGGCTGCTGTGTCCTCTTCTCGTTGTAGTGAGCGGTGCTGAGACAGACTACACAGGCATATGGGAGGGATTCGACTCATGTATGATCGAAAGCCAGTTTTAGTTCTGCTTCTGGAACTGAAGATCAGTTTCAGGCATGTATAGCAGATTTTAGCAGTTACTGCAACTGAAGAACCTCCCTTGGCTATCTGAATTTCTTGGAATGTTGCCATAATATTTTGTCTGCACTTTGGTGCCTGTTCATCTGTCTCATGTTCTCATACCTGCTCAGATCACTTTCTGCTTCAGAATACATTATAATCCTGTCAGGAATCAGGTTGCCCAAATCTGCGAATCAATTAACATTCTGAAGATAGCATTCATCAACCAAAATGACGAAATGAAGAAATAGAGAAAAGAATGTGCATATTCTATAATCAGCTCCTTGCTTATTTTACAAAAGGCGAATCAGGTTGCCCAAATCTTCGAATCAATTAACATTACTCTGCTGACTGGGCATCACACGAGCACACGGCAAGCCGCAAGATAACATCGCGCGGTTCAGGGATTGTTGCGGTCCGTTGGGTTTCAGCCGCTTCACACACGAGCTCACGTCTGGCGTCAGCTGAAGACAACATTGCGCGCGGTTCATCTCGCACGGCCGGCGGACGGCGCGCTACCATTTCGTCGAACAACACGCATGCCACCGTCGTCGTCGGCGCACATCGTTCCGCTACGGCCAGTTCGGTGCCGCCGCTTGCAATCAGGCGGTTCAGGCATCGCAGCAGAACAACGCCCTCATGCCGAAGTGGGCCCCGGAGAAGGGCGTCTGCACATCGCGCGGCCGCGGCCCGGGGCTGATCGACGGTTGAAAATTCGGGTGCGGCAACGGGCTGAAACACCTGGGTGCTATCTAGACAGGCCCTATAAATTCCCCACCACGGCAGCCACAGCCGGCAACGGTTTCGTGGAGGTGCGCCAACAACCACCGCACGCGTGAACAATTCAGAAGTAGGAGACTCGACGGAGGATAGAGGAAGGAGAAGGGCGCCCCGCGACAGCGTCCCCGCTGCGGCGAATCTCTCGGCGCGAGGCTGCGGCCATGGCGGCGGCTCGTCCTTGGGGGGACGTCTTCGACAACATCCTCGTCACCGTCTCCCGCTTCCTCCCCTGCCGCGCCGACCGAGTCCACATGGCCTGCGTCAACAAGCAATGGCGCGCCGCCGTGACGCTCCCGCCGCCTCCGCCGCTGCCCCCGCTGCCGGATCTTCCTCCGCAGCTTCCATGGATCATATTCCCCCGCGCGCAGCCGGAGGCGCCCACCTTCTACAGCCCGCTCACGGCCAGCTACCACCGGCTCTGCAGGCTCCCGGACGACGTCCGCGGCGCGCGGTGGTGCGGCCTGGGCGACGGCGGCTGGCTCGTCCTCGCGTTCGACGCGCCCCCAGCGAACGAGCTCTACAACCTCAACTCCGGCGAGCGCATCCAGCTCCCGCTGGGGTTCACGTCCCCGGTCGACAACAACGTGTCCCCGCTGGTCATGCTGTTCGCCATGCTCTCCGCCTCGCCGTCCGACTTCCCCAACTACACGGTCGCCGCCATCGCGCTCGTCGACGACCGCCCCACCGCCGCGTTCTGGGCCGAGGGCTACGGGACCTGGTTCTCGACGGGAGGCCCGCTCGCGGAGATGCCGCAGGACGTCATCTACTTTGCAGACACCTTCCTCTTCGTCACGCCCGGCGAGGACCTCATCCGGTTCGGGTCTGCGTACGGCCCGAACGGCGACGTGATCGTGGTCCGTGACACCATCCACACGCTGCCGCGGGAGGACTACGAAGAGGACGTCGCAGATATGCTCGACATCGGCAGGATCAAGCGTTACCTCGTGGACTCCTGGGAGAGCCTGCTTATGGTCCTGAGGTACGACTACGACGGAGCCGGCACAGGGCATCTCCGGGTCTTCGAGCTCACCAACGCACCGGCTATCGATGGCGTCCTGCCTCACTACAGCTGGGAGGAGCAATTCGAGCTGAGCGAACGGATGCTGTTCCTGGGGCCGGGCTGCTCCAGGTCCTTCGAGGTTGGCCACTACGATGGCTTCGAGGAGAACGTGATGTACTACTTGGACGAGAACTTCTACCCGGTGCCGCCGCTGAACAACGATGACACGGGCAGCTACACCATGGACGCGCTGGACCCCGAGAGCTGGCCTCTTGAACGCCCCTTGAGGTCCAACCATCCCCCGTTTTGGTGGCTCCATTGACCTGACGCTTGCCCGGCCGGTGATCGTGCATGCTTACTCTTCGCTTACTGATCATTTTTGGCATGCTTAATTTGTGCGCATAGTATGCTGGCTGTTGTGTCCTCTTCTCGTTGTAGCTAGTGAGTGGTGCTGAGACATACTATGTGTCTGGTTGATTGGGCATGTCAGATAACCAAAGGCACATGGGAGGGATTCGACTAATGTATGATCGAAAGCCACATTTAGTTCCGGTTCTGGAACCGAAGACCAGTTTCAGGCATGTATAGCGGATTTTGCCAGTTATTGCAACTGAAGAACCTCCACTGGTTATCTGATGAAATTCTTTGAATGTTGCCATAATATTTTGTCTGCATTTTGGTGGCTGTTCATCTGTCTCATGTTCCCATATCTGCTCAGATCACTTTCTGCTTTAGAAATACGTTGTGATCCTTTCAGGAATAAATAGATACTGTTTTTTTTTTCAGATTTGAAGCTGAATGTTCATTAGATCTTTGATACTGTATTGTTGCCACCAGTTCTTCGCTGGTTGATAATATTAATTTTTCAAACATATCCGTTTCTTCTTGTATTTGCATACCTGTCATTTTGACACTCAATGTACTGGTTGATCAGAACTTGTGGTTTGTAATATAGCCCAATGCCGCTGCTACTAACTTGTCTGTCCATTGTCACTCCCCCTCTCAGCGTTTATTGCAACACAACCTCGCCCTTTTGATACATTTGTCTCCAAACAAAGTAAACTTCATCCTCCCTCACGGCAGATGTGACAGCAAAATTCAATACTTTTGGTGCGGTCTTGTGGTGCACTGTAAATTTGCCCCCAAGTTGAATTTGTACCCAATCTCGACAGCTGTAGTAAATTTACCCCCAAGTTGAATTTCTTCCCAAACTTGGTGGCTAGAGGTATGATGCGATGAGTTTGAGGGTCTTTAGTTTTTGCACACATTGTATCTCAAACGAAAAACTTTGTGCACATGTACTGTAGACAATTAGTGCAGCAAAAACAGGTCCAAAATGAATACAATTTGTTGTTCTTGCTTTAAAATAATTAATAATTCAAATATATTGACCCAAACTATTCAATACATTGATTGAACAAATTTTAATCAGTTTATTGTAAAGGTCTAAACATGTGGAGTGTACCAAATAGTGGAAACAAGTCTCAAAAACTTGCCGAATGTCTTTTGATAAAGTTAGCCTGTTCACAATAGCTCAATCAGGTTGCGCAATTCCACGAATCAATCTTGTGAAGGTACCAATATAACATAGAATAGGCCAATGGAATTATATCAAAAAAATGAAATGGAATTCACGAAATCCTTCTGGAAACAACATTAAGCAATGGAAAAAAAAAGGAGGAAAAAATAATGTGCATGTACTGTACGCTTAGCACTTTTATTAGCTTGCTTATTACTAGGCTGCAAGGAGCCAGGGCATCCCACGAGCGCACATCGACAGACGACAGCCAGCGACTTTGAGGGCTTGGTGCGGCCCGTCAGGCTTCGATGTTGAGGGCGCGCTCGCGGACCCAACAGGCCAACACCAGTCTGCACCAACTCTCATGCCTGTCATCGCGCGGTTCCTCCACGTCACCACTCCCCCGCTGGCGGCTCGCAGCCATTTCGTCGAACAACTGGCATGCGCTCATCGTCGGCGCACCTTCCTCAAGCCGGCAGCTCGAGATCGCAGCAGAACAACCGCCTCATGCCGAAATGGAGGCCAGTGCAGGGAATCAGCACATCGCGCGGCCGCGGAAGTTGCTGCTGTGCTGCACGCGCCAAGGTACGCGAGGCACCGGCCCGGCGTGACTCGCCACCAGTCTCTCCCTATACATTCTCGATCACGGCTGACAACTGCAACGGTTCCCGTAGTGGTGCGCCAACAACTGCCGCACGCGTGAACATTTCAGAAGCTGACGGCTCGAGGAAGGAGGAGGGCGCACCGCGACGGCGTCTCGGCAGCGGCGCATCTCTCGGCGCGCGGCTGCGGCCATGGAGGCGGCGCGTCCGTGGGGGGACGTCTTCGACAACATCCTCGTCACCGTCTCCGGCATCCTCCCCTGCCGCGCGGACCGCATCCACATGGCCTGCGTCAACCGGCACTGGCGCGCGGCGGTGATGGGGCTGCGGCGCCCGCGGCCACCGATCCTGCCCGAGCTGCCGGCGCTGCCCCCGCAGCTCCCCTGGATCATATTCCCCCGCGCGGAGGCGGAGGCGCCCACCTTCTACAGCCCGCTCACGCACTGCTACCACCGGCTCTGCGGCCTCCCGCCCGACGTCCGCGGTGCGCGGTGGTGCGGCTCGGGCGACGGCGGCTGGCTCGTCCTTGCGTTCGACGCGCCACCAGCGCACGCGCTCTACAACCTCAACTCCGGCGAGCGCATCCCGCTCCCTCTGGGGTTCGTTTTCCCGACCGACAACAACGTGTTCCCGCTGGTCCTGCAATCCGCCACGCTCTCTGCCTCGCCGTCAAACGGCCTCAACTACATGGTGGCCGCCATCGCGTTCGTCGACAACCGCCCCACCGCCGCGTTCTGGTGTGAGGGCTGCGAGAGCTGGTTCTCGACCGGAGGCCAGCTTACGGCGATGCCGCAGGACGTCATCTACTACAGACACGCCTTCTTCTTCGTCATGCCCGATGAGAGGCTCATCCGGTTCTGGGCGGCGAACGGCCCGAACGGCGACGTGATCCTGCGCCGTGAGAACCTCTACATGCACCCGCGGGAGGACCACGAAGAGGACGTCGCAGTGATGCTCGAACACGGCAGCATGAAGCGCTACCTCGTGAACTCCAGGGGGAGGCTGCTTATGGTCGTGAGGTACGTCGACACCGAGGCCAACACTGGGATGCTCCGGGTCTTCCAGTTGTCCACCTCCACACCGGCTATCAATGGCTACCTTCGTCGCCACACCTGGGAGGAGGACGCCGAGCTAAGGGGCCGGATGCTGTTCCTGGGGCCGGGATGCTCCAGGTCCTTCGAGGTTGCTCGCTACCATGGCTTCGGGGAGTCCATGATATACATCATGGACGAGACCTTCTACGACGTGCCGCCGGTGGACGACGATGACACGGGCAGGTACACCATGGGCGTGCTGATGCCCGAGAGCTGGCCTCTTGGGCGCCCCTTGAGGTCAAACGCTCCACCGATTTGGTGGCTCCATTGACCTGATGCTCGCCCGGCCGGTGATCGTGCATGCTTACTCTTCGCTTACTGATCATTTTTGACATGATTTGTGCGCACAGCATGCTGGCTGTGGTGTCCTCTTCTCGTTGTAGGGAGTGGTGCAGAGACATACTATAAGTCTCGTTGATTGGGGATGTCAGATGACCGCAGGCATGTGGCCATATGGGAGAGGGATTCGACTAATGTAGTATGATCAAAAGCCACTTTTAGTTCTGGTTCTGAAGATCAGTTTCAGGAATGTATAGCAGATTTTGCCAGTTATTGCAACTGAAGAACCTCCATTTGGATATCTGAATTTCTTTGATTGTTGCCATAATATCTTGTCTGCTCTTTGGTCCCTGTTGATCTGTCTCTTATCTGCTCAGATCACTTTCTGCTTTAGAATACATTGTAATCCTATCAGGAATACAGATGCTTTTTTTTTCCAGGTTTGAAGCTGAATATCCAGTAGATTGTTGACACTATTGTTTCCAGCAATCCTACGCTCTTTTACGTTATTTATTTTTCAGAAATCTCCGTTTCTTCTTGAATTTGCATACCTGTCATTTTTGACACAGTGTACTGGTTGATCACAGCTTGTGGGTTGTAGCTCACTGCCCCTGCTACTATTTCGTGTTGATCGGAACTTCGTCCTCCCAACACTTTACGCATGGTCTTGTGGTGCATGGTAAATTTACCTCCAAGTTGAATTTGTACTCAAGCGCAACGGCTGTAGTAAATTTACCCAAGTTGAATATGTACTCAAACTCAACGGATGTAGTGAATTTCCGTCCAAGTTCAGCCTGTTTAGCAAGCTGTTTTGCAGCCGTTTTACTGTAGCGGCCGCTGAAGAAATAACTGCGAACACTGTAGCGGCTGCTGAAGAAATAACTGCGAACACTGTAGCGGCTGATAAGCAGCAGGCTGGCCGAACAGGCTGGTTGAATTTCTACCCAAACGTGATGGCCAGATGTGTCTTCAGTTTTTGCACACATTGATTCTCAAACGAAAACTTTATGCATATATGTTGTAGACAATTAGTGCAACAAAACTAGGTCTAAAATGAATACAATTTGTTGCAATTACTTTAAAATAATCAATAATTCAAATACATTGACCCATAATATTCAATACATTGTTTGAGCAAGTTTTAATTATGTTACGGCAAAAGGTTTACACATGTGTAGCGTACTCAAATAGTGGAAACAAGTCTCAAAACACGCCGAATGTCTAAATAAAGTTAGCCTCTTCACAATAGTGGAATCAGGTTGCATAATTCGTCAATTCCGCGAATCAATTTTTGTCAAGGTATCAATATATCATAAAATAGGCCAATGGAATTATATATTACAAATGAAAGTCAGAATCTTCGAGTTTTTATTCGCAAAGAAAAAACCTTCGAGGTTTGAATTCTTAATATGTGAAAGCTTGATTGTGTGATTTTAAAACTGAAAAACAATTCAAATATTAGGAAAAAACTCATAATCTACAGTGGTTTTTAGTAAATGAGTCCAGTAATCCGTGCTGGATCGATTCCGAACACGAATAATCCGAGCTGAATAGCATCTGGGCCGTATTCGCATCCCAATACGCATCATGCCCGGCCCAGACTCAAATTGACCTCTGGCTACTTCCAGCACAAGTCGAGGAGGCGTCTCCGCGTCTGCTTCGCCCGTCGCAGCAGCTTCTTCCCCAAGTTCGAGGCAACCCCATCAAAAGTTCGAGGCGGCGGGTGCTTCGCCCATCGCACGCACCCTCCCGTTCCGACCTCCAACGAGACCAGGCGCGCGATGTCGTCGAGGCCCTCCGCAGCGCCCCCTTCGGCGGCCGGCGCGATGGCCATGGACAACTTGGAGGATGGCCTGATCGCCTCCATGTCCACCGAGCAACTGATCAAGCTCTCGCGCCTCCTCGACAACGAGATCCGCGTCCAGAAGGTGAGCGCTCCTCCGCTAAACCCTAGGCCTGCTTCGTCCCCTTTTGGATTTTAGAGTTGTCCGTTCTGACTTTGCGTGTGGTTGGATGGAGCGTAGGACGAGCTGCAGCGGTTGAGTCGGGAGCTGCAATCCAGCGTCAAGGTGATCAAGGAGAATAAGGACAATATCAAATTCAACAAGCGGCTGCCGTACCTCGTCGATGTTGTTTTTGAACGAAACATCGTCGATGTTGTTTTTGAACGAAACATCGTCGATGTTGTTCTTTCACCTCATCGTCGAGGCGCGTACGTACGTCCGTGCTCCAGATATACATCCTTCCATTGCATACCAAGGAGGAAGTCAAAAAGGTTTCAGCACATCAGCAGGTAGATCGATGGCACAATTGGTGAATCGATCCTCGATGAGCAGTGTCTTTTCATACCTAGAATATGAATTCAGAACAGAAGCCTCTCAATGGTTTCACGCCTTTTTCTTTATCTAAAAGAAATCTCAGTTTAAAGCAATCCTTTGTTGGGCGAGTGAAGATCCAAAGGATTGTCGGCTGAAACCTTAAGTTTTTAAATGATGTCTGCTCTTCAATGTAAAAGCTTTTTTTTTTCTCGAACACGCAGGAGAGCTGCGTATCTTTGTATTATAGGGAAAAGAAATGGCCCATACATGACCTCTCAAGCTAGGACCATTGCAAGAGGGGTGAATTCAAACAATTAGTTTTTTCCTTACAACGCACACTAACAAGAAAAATAATTGAAGCTATGCCCTTGATTCTAAAATAGAAAAATAATTGAAACTATACGGCCTTGGATGTAGTGTTTTTTTCAAAACCACCATGCGGAGAAACCTTTTGTTTTAGAAACTATATAATCAGGTAATACATATAAAGGAGTATTTGAAAACTAGAGCCTTTCCGATTTTTAAGAACCGTGACATGTTTGGCTGCTGCTGTATTTTTGTGCACCTCTGATCACCCCCCTAAAATCAAGTATGTCCTTATGTGCCTGCTCATGTTTTATCTCACATGAACACCAATTTAGTCAATAATCTAAACATGTTCAGATTAAAGATGACAACAGGCAGAGGCTTCCTAGCTAATCCGCACCCGTATGTGAAATGTCATACCATCGCTGATATGCGTTAGGCCATGGGCAGCAGCAGCACAAGGGAAAAGGATGAGGTGCTACTCTGCTCCCAATGGCACTTGTCACTTTATATTAGCTTGCTTATTAGGCTGCGAGGAGCCTGGGGATCCCACGGCCACGAGCACACATCGACTGCCAGCGACGGTCAGGGCTTCTTGCCGCCCGTCGGGCTTCGATGTTGAGGGCGCAGGGCATCCCAACCCAACACCGGATAGCAATCTGCAGAGCTCCTGCCCTGTTTGGCATCGCGCGGTTCCTCCATCTCGCCGCGCACCGCACGGCACGCAGCCATTTCGTCGAACAACTGGCACGCGCACATCGTCAGCGCACTTTCCTCAAGCCGGCATCTCGACGATCGCAGCAGAACAACACCCTCGTGCCGAAGCGGATGGCAATGCCAGAGCAGGGCGTCAGCACATCGAGCGGCCGCTGCAGTTGCTGCACGCGCGGTGGTACGCGAGGCAACGGCCCAGCGCGACTGGGCAGCAGTCCCTCCCTAAAAATTGTCGATCACGGCGGCCAGCCGCAACGGTTTCCGTGGTGGTGCGCCAACAACCGCCGCACGCGTGAACATTTCAGAAGCTGAAGGCTCGAGGGAGGAAGGAGGAGGGCGCACCGCATCGGCGTCTCGGCAGCCGTGCACCGATCTCTCGTCGCGCGGCTGCGGCCATGGCGCCGGCGCGTTCGTGGGGGAACTTCTTCGACAACATCCTCGTCACCGTCTTCCGCGTCCTCCGCTGCCGCGTCGACCGCGTCCACATGGCCCGCGTCAACAAGTACTGGCGCGCCGCCGTGAAGCTCCCGCCGCCTCCTCCGCTGTCCCCGCTCCCGAACCTTCCCCCGCAGCTCCCGTGGGTCGCGTTCCGCGGCATGGCTCGGCCCACCTTCTACAGCCCGCTCACGCGCACCTACCACCGGCTCTGCGGGCTCCCGGACGACGTCCGCGGTGCGCGGTGGTGCGGCTCGGGCGACGGCGGCTGGCTCGTCCTCGCGTTCCACGCGCCCGCCGGGCACGCGCTCTACAACCTCAACACCGGACGTCGCATCCCGCTCCCGCTGGGGTTCGGGTCGCCGACCGACAACACCGTGCTCCCGCTGGTCCTTCAATCCGCCACGCTCTCCGCCTCGCCGACGCGCAACCCCAACTACATGGTCGCCGCCACCGCGCTCGTCGACGACCGCCCCGTCGCCGCGTTCTGGTACGAGGGCCGCAGGACCTGGTTCTCGAGGGGAGGCCCGCTGCCGGTGATGCCGCAGGACGTCATCTACTTCGCAGACGCCTTCTTCTTCGTCACGCCCCTCGAGAACCTCATCGTGTTCTGGACCGTGCCCGACCCGAACCGCGGAGTGATCATGGGGCGTACCAGCCTCTACATACGGCCGCGGCGGGACTACGACGACGACTTCCGAACGATGTACGAGGACGGCAGGATGAGGCGCTACCTCGTGAGATCCAGGGGGCAATTGCTTATGGCCGTGAGGTACGTCTTCAACACGGCCGGCACAGAGATGATCCGGGTCTTCCGGTTGTCCACCTACGGCCGGGTTATCAATGGCAACTACCATCGTCTCACCTGCTGGGAGCAGCTCGTCGAGCTATGGGACCGGATGCTGTTCCTGGGGCCGGGCTGCTCCAGGTCCTTCGAGGTTGCCCACTACGATGGCTTCGAGGAGTCCACGATATACTACTTGGACGAGGGCTTCATCGCCGCGCCGCCGCCGGATGACGACGGCGACGGTACCGATATGGGGTCCGAGGACGACGGCGACGCCTCCGCCGCCGACAGTAGCCTTGGTTCGGTGGACGACGACGGCGACGGTGGCCGTCATGCGGTGGACGAAGACGACGGGGGCAGGTACCCCATGGACGAGCTGGAAACCTTTTGGTGGCCTCTGCAATGCCCGTCAACGTCCAACGCTCGCTACGCTTCCCCAATTTGGTGGCTCCATTGACCTGACGCTCGCCCCGCCGGTGATCGTGCTTGCCTACTCTTCGCTTACTGATCGATCATTTTTGGCATTTGTTGTGCGCTTAGGATGCTGCCTGTTGTAGTTAGTGGTTGCAGCTGACTGCCGAGACATACTATTAGTCTGGTTAACTGGGGATGTCAGATAACTACAGGCGTATGAGAGTAATTCAACTCATGTATGTTTGCTTTCAAAATAACTCAACTCATGTATGCTCGAAAGCCACTTTTAGTTCCCATCCTGCAACTAAAGATCATCAGTTTCAGGCCTGAATAGCAGATTTTACAAGTTATTGCAACTGAAGAACCTCCATTGGATATCTGAATGCCTTTGAATGTTACCATAGTATCTCTTGTGCTCTTTGGTGCCAGTTCATCTGTCTCATGTTCTCATGTCGGTTCAGATCGAATACAGATGGTGTTTGTTAGGTTTCCTTCTGAATATTCATTTGCTTTCTGACATATTCTGTATTGTTGCCACAAGTTCTGCTTACCTCCGGATTCCAAAACTTTTACGCCAGCTAGAACTCTAGAAGTCATATTTGTACTACCTCCGGCTTCAACATACAAAACATCAGCGTCTTCAGCCTAATTCTACTAATTGTACTACCTCCGGCTTGAATTGAAGCTACCCGGCCCGGACGACAGATTTGCACTAAGCAGTAACCATTAATGGATCGAGAAAGAAGAGCATCATGATATTACGAGTTATCCGATCCATGAGTCGGTCGCACAAACAAAAAGAATAGACAGGGTCACACTAGCTGATGATGTTGTACATCCAAGTCATACGCACACTCACAGTGCATCTCCCGGCCAAATACTAGCTCCAACACACTACTGTTAAGTTCATTAGGAAATTATTAAAGCAAACTCTTGCTCCTCGATTGACCAGCACGATATGATACGATCCTATCCGATGAATGTCTGCCTCGTGATTCCCACCAGGTGGTAATCCCCAGGCAGCCCGGTAATCCTCATGCCCTTGCTCCTACTCCCCCTCCCTGCAGCAGGACGCCGACGAGCTGCCGATGGTGCTGTTTCACTCACCATGCTCATGCCATTCGACCAGTTAACCATCCCTTCAAATATCAAGATCAAAACACATCATTAGCACACCTAAGCTATCTAGCTTGTCAAAACTATATATTAGTACAGTAGTTGTGTAGTTGCTTGGATGAGATGATGATCATGCATGCATGTAGCAGTAGCTTAATTTCGTCCCTCCTAATATATTCAGAGAATTGAAAAATTCTAAAGAGGAAAACAAAAGCATACTTACACACTGGACAACCTTACAAAGATCATGTTTGTACTCATCAGAAGAAATAGACAAACAAAACACTTCAGACAGAACCACATGGGATTAGTTGGCTGTCTAGCAACAGTCTGATACGATAGATGCTGAGCCCTACTCCATTCATCATACAAGCCTCATGCATGAACAGATGCACGGCGCTCATTCTACAAACTATCAACAAGTCTCACCTTTTGATAAGCATCAAGGCTACACGAACTTCTCTAATAATTAGGCACTGAATGGGAACACCAACCCATTTTAGGTAATGGGTTAGTTTCAAAATTCAGATAAATGGATACACACTGCAGTACATGATGAACCATCACCAAGCCAAGCTATGAGACTAGCACTAGTGGTGTAGCAGCAGAGAGATCCGTGCATAGCATACTAGTATATGAGAAGACAATAATTAAATGCGGGACACAAGAAATACAATTCAGTTCATTATCTAAAAAAAGAGAGAGGAAAAATTCAGTATTTTGCCAAATTGCAGGCTTTCTAATTGAGGTACTCCATCCAGGACACGAGAAAGAACGAAAATTCAGTAATTTGCAGGCCTGTGCAAGAAAGCCGAGAGGGATTCACCTGAGGAGACCGCCCGCGGCAGGTCCCAGGCGCGCAGGAAGCGGTTGGCCATGTACTCTTGGGGAGGCGCCACCAGGCTGTAGGCCTCGCAGTGGACGACCTTGCGGGCCTGCACGTCGACGGCGAAGAGGTGCGCGTCGAGGCTGAAGTAGACGACGCGGGGGTCCTTGGGGTGGATGAGCGCCAGGATGGGCACCTTCTTGGACAGCCCGGTGGCGGCGTAGGTGGCGTCTGCCCAGATGTCGGCGAAGCGCGCCCGGTACTGGAGCATCCAGTCCTTGGAGTCCGGATCGGCCAGGGTCCACACGGTGACCTCATTCCGGCGAGGGCGGCGGCGGCCCATGTAGGTGTCGACGAAGCGCAGCTTGCCGTCGCTGACTCCAACGTAGCGGAACTTGTCGGTGACGCCCCAGGCCTCCCTGCACTCGAGCACCCTGCCCGGCGGGAGAGGGACGAAGCCGAGCACGGGGCGGTCGGCGAAGGGGTCGGTGGTGATGATGCCCCAGGAGAGGTCGACCCACCAGAGCCTGCCGTGGTGGGAGATGGTGGCGATGGGGGCGAGCGGGCGGGGCGGGAGCGGGTAGTGGACCTCCTTCTCGACCCACTCGCCGAGGTCGGAGGAGAAGCAGAGGAGGGTGGCGTGGTCGCTGCCGATGAGGGGCCGGAGCTCGGCGACCATGTAGTGGCCGCCGCCGGCCGGGGAGGCGAGGATGCCGAGGAGCGCCTGGTGCATGACGGGCTCGTGTTCCGGGTCGGGGAGGCGGAGCGCGGCGGAGCCCCCAGAGGCGGCGTCGAGGACGAAGTAGCTGGCCTCGGTGTCGCTCCAGTGGAAGGAGTTGTTGCCGTTGCCGCGGTCGGAGAAGACCTTGACGGGAGCGGGGCGGGAAATGATGGCGGAGAGGAGGAGCAGGCCGGAGGGGTCGGTGGCGAGGAGGAAGGGGAAGTGGCGCGGCGTGGGGGCCTTGGGGAAGACGCGGGCGGAGACGGTGAGGCGGGAGATGCGCGGAGGCGGAGTGAGCGCCAGGGAGAAGGACTCCTCCTCCTCCTCCCCCTCCTCCGGTTGGTTGTCGCGGCGGCGGAGGACGCGCGGGATGCTACCGAGGATGACCCACGCCGACGTCGGCGGTGCGGAGGACGCCTCCGCCTCCATCTCTCCCTTCTTTGCCTCCATCTCTTCCTTCTTTGGTGAGGGCCTCTCTGCTCTGGTGGTGGTTCAGGGAGAGGAGGAGGAAGAGGACAAAGGTGTTTTATTTCAGGGAGAGAAGGTTCGAGGGAGGGTTTGAATTCCTCGCATGCTTTGCCTGTCGCGACTCGGGAGCTCCTGTTCATGGGAAAAAGTCCTTTTTCTTTCTTTGCAAGTTGCAACCCTGGGCTCCCACGCCCACTGCGCCCGTCGGCTTCTCTAAACTCAAACTAGTAGCATGAAACTTTGAAGGAAAATGACACTTACAAGAACATCTATTGATGTTTGCGTTCAGTTCAGTATTTGTCGAAAGGGAATTTGGGAAGTCCAGAATTCACTGCCGATGGCCCACCCGCCAGTGATGGACCCTTTTGCAGGATGATCCTGATCCAGCATGTGTTTTCGTTTTAAACATGATCATTTTTTTTACTCAGAGTTTAACCATGATCATCTGCCGCTCAAATTCACTGCTTGACAAAATCATCCACATTTTGTTGGTGAAAAATTAAGTACTTGGAGAGTCAATAATGCTCGGGCATCCAAACTCCAAAGCCAAAGCCTCTGCTGGATGCCTGCCTGCCCGGCCGGAGAAAGCGCAGCTGGTGGCCTGGCAGGCACCTCCCCTCGCCCGGTCAGCTCTGCTATGCTGCCTGCAAAAGTTGCGCCTTGCTTCCTTTTGTTGTGCAAGGCCAGCTTTTCTCTTTCTTTTTCGCTGTACTAGTAATTGTTTCACGATCGAGTGGTATTTTGTTGGGTTTCAAAATGACAATCTCTCTCGCGGATTAGAGCTTTTGGTTGTTTGGTTTTTCACATTGGCTCTGTTTTTTAGCCTCTCTGAACACCAAAAGCTAGAAAAAATTAGCTCACCTAATTTTTCAGCTTTTAATTCATTTCCAATAGAGCGTGAGTTGCTGAAGCATGCAGTCGAAATTAATTATAAGCAAGTTTTATGCGACCATGCAACATGAACGATTCCCTGGAACGTAGAGCGGGAGCTAAGCATGCAGTCGAAATAGAGTAAGCCTAACTTTTGAATACGGGTCCTCCTACCGGTTTGGTCGTTGAAATGGGACATACCAATACCGGCAAATACCATATACCATTTCGGCTTTTAGTTTAACTATATATATTATATATAAGCATATATCTAATATATGGTTTTAATTAGAATCATACTTAAAAAGAACGTCTTTTATTCATAAAGATTATTTTAGTGAAATAATAGGATGATGTTTATTCAAACTAAATGTCACTTTGAATCTAGACCGGTGTGGGTCAGTATTGTCGAGCATCTCGGCCTATATCGAACGGTATTGACTGGTATAGTCATAGACCTGTGTTGACCGGTACTCCGGACTGGCGGGTGCTACTCCTAGACTGAATTGATAAATGGAAACAGAAAAATACAAAAGGAAAATGAGGAGGCTTTTTTTCTTGCGGGCCGCTGGATGGTGGGACCGATCAAAGTCCGCTTCCATTCTTTCCAACTTCCAAGTGTCGCCTTTTTTTTAGATCGAAAATACCTGTATTATAGATAAGGAAATAGTACAAAGACACATACAAATACGGGTACTTCATACAAGGATACGGAGGACAGCTGTCCCACCACACAAGCAAATAGGCCCCTGAGAAAGAAAGAAATTACAACCAGGCCCTTGGACCTATTGCTCGACAGAAACGACGAGATCCGCCGTCGCCAACCCTCGCCGGCGCCAGCCCGACCCGCCGCCACCACCATCCCAGCGCTGGACGAAGCCCCATCGCCACATGGCTTTGATTTGAGCCGGAACAAACACTCGCCAAGCGAGATTCGCCATAGCTGAACGCACCGTCGGCCGGGGCCGCGCCCCGAGCTCCGCCCAGCTCGCACCTCCGCTCGCCGTCGACGCCCGAAGCCGACGCGGGATCTCCGAGCTCGGTACGACCTCCAACCATCCGCCAACCCGCAGCCTCCTCCTCCTCGTAGATCCAAAAGGCCGGTCCTCTCCCCACCTCGGCGACCGCCAAAGTAGAAGAGGACCGACGGACGACTCCTGTACAAGAGCCGGCAAACGCCGACCCCACCTCCACGCGCACATCGACAGAGCCGGAGCGCCGCTCCGCCGAGACGAGGACGAGCACGAGAGGACCTTATTCCACCTTGACGCCGCCGCCGCCACCGCCTCGACGACGCCGCCGGGAAACTAACCCTAACCCTAGTAAGGGAGGGACCTAAACTACCAGCCGGCCGGAGCCCATCGGTCTCCCGCACCTCACTCCGGCCCGAGGGCCGACGGAGGCAGGGGAGACCGACAGGACCGCCGGCGGCGACCGCGGCGCCTTTCTTCTCCGCTCTCAACTGTAGATGCGACGGGAGGCTTCGAGAGAGGAAAAGAAAGCGATGTGGATTTGAGAGAGCGCCTTGCTGCCGGGAGCCGCGGAGTCACACGGACACAACTCCATCTACAACCAGCGACGCGGCGGCCATGCCTCCAAACTCGAGCATTGCGTTCATGACTTGTTCCGGCCCGTGGGGCACAGGCGTCAAGGGCGTGCTGTCGGCGGGCGCCGCCGCTAGCACCAGCGCCCACGCCACTGTCACGGATTTTTTTTTCCCAGGCCACCACGCCCAGCGCCGGGAGTGCCATTTCGTCGAACAACTGCCAAGTGGGGCGGCACGAGGCCTCAGCTGGCCGTCAGGAAGTCCAAGATCAGGGCAAAACCACGCCCTCAGCCCTCCTATAAAGCTCTCGAGCCAGCAACCAGCCGCAACGGTTTCGTGTGGTGCGCCAACAACCAACGCACGCGTGAATTTCAGAAGTTGGAAGACTCGAGGGAGGGAGGATGGCGGAAGGAGGGCGCAACGCAACGTCGTCTCCGCCGTCGCAGACCTCCCCGCCCGCGCCCGCGGCGGCGGCTGCGGTGGCCGAGGAGGAGCCGCGGCCGTGGGGGGCCCTCCCCGAGCGCGTCCTCGTCCGCGCCTCCGGCTTCCTCCCCTGCGGCGTCGACCGCGTCCACATGGCCTGCGTCAACCGGTGCTGGCACGCCGCGGTGACGGGGTCGGGGCAGCCCGATCCTCCGGAGCTGCCGGACCTACCGCCTCAGCTCCCGTGGGTCATCTTCCCCAACACGGAGGCGCCCACCTTCTACAGCGCGCTCGGCCGCAACTACCACCGGCTCGGCCGGCTCCCGCCCGACGTCCGCCGCGCGCGCTTCTGCGGCTCGGCCAACGGCGGCTGGCTCGTCGTCGCGCTCAACTCGCGCCACGCCCACGCGTACGCGCTCTACAACCTCTACTCCAGCCAGCGCGTCCTGCTGCCGCCGGAGTTCATTAACTCGAGGGGCGCCGTGTTCCCGCTGGTCGTTCGCGCCGCCACGATCTCCAACCCGCCGTACCAGAACGAATTCATGGTCGCCGCCATCGTGCTCGTCGCCGACCGCGCCACCGCCGCGTTCTGGACCATGGATAGAGACAGATGGTTCTCGGGGGGCCGGCTCGACGTGGCGCCGCAGGACCTCATCTACTACGGGGGCGGCTTCTTCTTCATCACGGCCGACGAGCGCGTCGCCACGTTCTGGCCTCTGCAAAACCCGGCAGGCGAGGTGATCGTGGGCCGCCTGGACTACGACATGCAGCAGCGGGGGGACTACGACGACGACGTCGGCTTCGTCCAGGGGAACGGCCAGATGAGGCGCTACCTCGTCCAGTCCCGGGGGCGCTTGCACATGGTCGTGCGGTACATCTACCACGACACCGGCACAGAGATGATCCGGGTCTTTCGTTTCAACGTCACGGCTCCATTGGCCAACGCCCAGGTGCCTAGCGCGGCCTGGGAGCATCTCGGCGACGAGCTGGATGGGCGGATGCTGTTCTTGGGGCCAGGCTGCTCCAGGTCCTTCGAGGTCGCTCAGTACGATGGGTTCCAAGACCAGGAGTCCATGATCTTCTTCCTGGACGAAAGCTTCGACTCCGTGCCGTCGGCGGACGGCAGGAGGTTGTACTCCTTCACCGACATGGGCAGGTACTCCATGGAAGAGATGACCTCCGTGCCCTGGCCTCCGGGAGACCGCCCGACAACGTCCGATAACGCTCCCCCAACTTGGTTGCTCCATTGACCGGCTCGCCCGGCCGGTGATTGTACTTACTCTTCGCTTGATGATTCTTGCATTGCACCGTGTTTGTGTCCTCGTCTCCTTGTACGTTGTGAATGGTGCTGAGGTTAACTGGGAATCTGAGATCCTAACTGCAGTTGTATGGGATGGGTGGCAGATTGAACCACTTTTAGTTCAGGTCCTGTAATTGAAGATCAATTGCTGACATTGCAGATTTTGCAAGTATGCAGCTGAAGAACCCTGTTGAATTCTGATTTTCTTTTCATGTGGCCATATATGTTCTTCGAGCTCTTGGTTCTCTGTCATTGACTCATGCTCACTTTCCTGCCAGGTTGATTGCTGCTTTAGTGCATATTGTGATCCTATATTTCAGTAGTACAATTAACTGGCAGTTTTCAACTGAAAAACTCCATTTGATTTCTGACATTCTGTATTGTTGCCATGAGTCCTTTGCTCTTTGCCAGCTTATACTAAGATGTCATGTTTTCGTTTATTCATGTTGATTTAGTACACTGTGTAATGTTAACAGTAGCAGATGCAGCCACATGGCGGCTTTTTTAGGTACTGGACCTCCAATTTTCAGTTCAGTTTGCGACACTGTGCGCATGTTACCACCAATTTCACTTTGTGCTCTTCGTTGTCCCTGCCTGATTTGGCATAACCATATACTTCATTAATCAAACCTGCATGTTTTTTATTGTCTGAAATGATTCAATATGACATTCTTGTTGTCAAAATCCAAGCGAAAGTTTAGTAGAACTTTGCTGCTGAGCTTATTCTGTTGACCATATTGGACACAATCGATACACTGGATGAAGTGTGGATTGCCTGTGATTCGAGCTCAGTTATATTGCATTCTTAGATCATTTATATTCTAAATTGGTTACGACCGAGTTGGAGAGAAGCTGATTCATTTTCTTTCAGTTGGCTGTCCATGGGCTCACATGCTACATATTGACTATGATCGCCGCACTGAAGCACATAACAGTGCAGAACCTATCTCTGGATCACAAATTCACAATATTTTTACATCAGCACGCTTGCTATGTAAGGTTTTTCCTCCCCTGCAGAAGTAATCTTTTAAGTTCGAGAACAAAACCAGCTTGTTCACCCAGCCTGCTGTTTATCAGTCGCTACAGCGTTCGCAGTTATTTCTTCAGCAGTCGCTACAGTAAAACAGCTGCAAAACAGCATGCCGAACAGGTTTAAGACATATAGTTATTAGTGAACAACTAGTTACTGTATGACGAAGCTTGGGACGTGCGACTTTTTGTAGGCCTTGTTTGTTATGGTTCCTTCACCGGTTCCACATATATTCAAACCGGGTTCGACTGCTTTTCCGGAAAACCGGAAGGAGCCGCACCCCAAAATCAACCGAAGAAGGGAGCTGCCGCCTGCCGAAAGGCAGCTTTGCCGGCTCCCTCCCCGTCCACGCTAGCGCCATCCCAAAATGCCTCTTATGCGAGCGCGCTTTAGAAAACACGCTCCGAAATGTGTTTAAGCAAGAGTTGAACATGGGCCCAAGGCATGTGATTGTCAGAGACTCGTAACGTACCTGAGATGTCTTTTTTAGGAATTGGTTATAATCACATGCATTTACCGGCGTTGATTTTTTTTTTGTGATTACACAGTACAATTTAATCACTCACAACGCACGCACACTCACTCCTATGAATGCACATGCGCAAAATCCTACCCCTATGAGCATCTTCGAAAACTGAGTCGGCAAAAAATCCTCGAGATTGACGAAGTCACCACTGACACCTCGCTGTCGACGGCCACGTCGCCTCCCGCTGAACGCACAACGCCGTTTAAATCCCAGAATATTCGCTCCCACGAGGAGTCGAACCCAGGACCTCAAGATGCTACTGAGACTCTTATAACCACTAGGCTACAAGCCCTTTCGCCGGCGTTGATTCAATCCAATGGATAGGTTGGATTATCACAATATCATCTTTATCACCAAATATGCAATACAAGGTCCTTCAAAAAGAGTTAACTGCATGCTAGTAGTCGTTGTAAGACTACTACTAAGGGCATGTACAACTCACAGACCGGATGTGCGTCTCCAAACACCTCGAAGCTATCATGCAACAGATATAAAGACAGCCCATACAATCCACAGACAGCGGGTCTGTCTGTAAGCTGTTTAATGCTTTGTATGTAACTAAGATCAACTATAAATGTATTTTTGTATACTATTGTGTGGCTATTTTTCTCTTTGCTTTTTTTCCTTCTTTCTATTTTTTCTCCTTTTCTTATTTTTCTTTCCTTTTTCTCCTTCCTATTTTTCCTCCCCTTATCCATCCACTGGAAGCAGCATGCAGCCCACCGCAAGACCAAATCCACCAGCACGCGGAGCTGTGGAGGACATGACGACGCCCAAGCATGGAGCTGCGCCGTCGAACTGCGGGACCCCAACGCTAGCTCCTCCATCCACACCACAGAGGTACCGCGAGCAGGAGCCATGCATCCATGCACGCGAAGACAAAACGCGAGCGCCTCTCCTCCCCTGCATCCGGTGGCGGCAGCGCGTGCGGGCACCATGGATCTGCAAGGAAGAGCCCGAGCACGGGCCATGCCGGTGGAGCTCCACAACCACGCCTCCGGCAGCTCGGGCTGGTGGCGGCGGATCTGCGAGGTCACGGCGCGGCGGACCTCCTCCAGCAGCGCTGCGCGGCAGCCGCGGCTTCGGCCCGCGGCAGAGCTTCAGGGCGCGGTGCGGCGGACCTCCTCCGGCAGCGCTGTGCGCGGGAAGAGCGCGGGCGCACGGAATCCAGCAGGTCGTCCCCTGGGGACGACGGCGGCGTACAACGCGCACTCGCCCGTCGCTCCGCCTGGGAGAACGGGACGGGAGCGTCGCCTCGCGAGGCGACGGGGAAGGCCGTCTCCTCGCGCGCCAGGGGTCTTTTTGCAAATTAGGCAACACAGGGACGGGCTTACAGACGGGGTTGTACATGCCCTAAGCATGGCCCAATCATCTTGTATTCTATTGCTAATTCAACAAGAGAGTAATATGGTCCAATCTCTCCAAACTCATCAATTCTTTGAAGTGAAAAAGAAGACTACAAATAAGTGATGTTTCTTAAACTTTTCAAAGCATTTAACTGTTGCTTATGTTGTGAGCAATTGTGAGTTCACACAAGGTTAGTATAAACTTGCTGGACTAGTCAACATTTATTAGCTTGATTCGCACCGCTGCGTTGGTTGTTGTAGTTTGGCCTAGTGGTTAAGACATCCGAGTAACACCTCTCAGGTCCTGGGTTCGACTCCCTGTGGGAGCGAATTTTCAAGGATTTAACGGCATTTGTGCTTTCAGTGGTAGGCGATGCTCCCGTCGACAGCGAGGCGCCAGTGGTGATTTCGTATCTCTAGATTTGCCGGCTCAGTCTTCGAAGATGCTCATAGGGGTAGAGTTTGCGTACGTGTGTTCATAGGGGTGAGTGTGCGTGCGTTGTTAGTGTCTGAATTGTACTGTGTAATCTCAAAAAAAAAAACTACCTCTAACTGTTCAATCTCTTGTGCCTGCTCTAAGCCAGTGCATCTAAGTAATGTTCGCTTCATTTTAAGATGCAAAATATTTAGTATCCCTGAGATTAATGATGACATTAGTACCCGCAAAAAAAATTAATGATGACATTAGGATATTTTTTAAGCCTAAAAATAAACTAAGTTATTATAAAAATCGGAGGAAGTACCATATCAATTATGAATGCGAGATTATAAATACTGATTGCGGTCGGCCTTGATCGGGCGGAGGCAGGGCTCGATTTTTCTTCTGCCTGAGTTCAATTTGGTAGGAGATTCATTCGCAAAAAAAAATTGGTAGGAGATGGTGGAACTCACGCTTCTTCGTTCTCCTCTTGGTCGTAGTGTAGGACGACTACTGCGAGGAAAGTAGTCTAGGTCAAATGATGTAATTAACGACTAGTCCATATCAAATTTGATGTCTGAATATCGTTGTGAAAAATCTTTCCTTGTTAGAATACGAAATGGGCAATGCAGGATCTTGAAAAAAGAGAGAGAATCTCAGGATCTGTTGAGGACTTCGGCGGCCACACGGGGAAAATACGAACAAGGGCAACGCGGGCCTCACAAGTCACAAGTTCATTCCTACTTGGTTCACCAAAGCCCAGCCCGAGAAGGCCCGCGTAGCTGCTACAAGCCGTGTCTTCCTCCTCCCTTCCATCCACCGCCTCCCGCAAAAACCCTAGACCACATCAGAGCTGCGGGTGCTGCTCGCTTAAACCCGCGAGCCCCCGAATGCTCCGGCCCGCCCCTGTTCACCCCTCCCCCTCATAGCCGCAGCCGCAGCCGCAGCCGCCTCTCCCGGCACACCGGCGGCCATGGCGACCCCGTCGTACGCGGCGGTGAAGTGCCTCAATACGTGCTCCTCAAGCCGCAAGCGCTTCTCGGTAAGCATCGCTCTCCCCCGGGTGCCCCCGAGCTGTCGCGGAATCGAGCGCCTGTTTGGGTTCCACGGCTGCTGACGGGCTGTATGTTTCTGTGTCTCTATGCAGTTCAAGACCTTCTCGCAGCGGGTGGAGGAGATCGACATAGATGTGTACCGCAGCCTCCACGCGGTGAAGGCGGAGCCGTCCAGTGGCTCATCGTTCTTCCTCGACGCCCTAGTGGAGTGGAGGGTATGCGGATTTTTCTTGACTCGTTTCGTTTCTTTAATCATTTCAGACACAACAAATCCGGGAGCAGCAAGGGGTCTTGATTTGGCCCTTAGAGGATCACAGGACGCTTAGTTGCCTTAAGTCTTGTTTTTCTGTTGCTGTTCTGTGCGTTGTATTGATTAATCTAGTTAGAATTACACCCAAGAAAAATAGAAATAGCAAATGTTTCCAAAAAAACACCCAATCAGAAACGAACCTTACCGTGCCTTTATTTTGTAATTTACGAGTTTGAGGGTTTAATTGGTACTCTTATAACGTGAAAGTAATGTCTACTAATAATTTGGATGTGCTAGTTCGATGCTTGGGTATTGAATGAATAGAAACTAATCACATTATCTGAAAACCAAAATGCTTCAATCAGGCCAAACATTTCCTAACTTCAATCCTTCAGCATCTACAAACCATAATGTACAAACTTCTTCTCTTGTACATAAGGAAAAAATTGTAAAGTTCACCCTTCCTGCCGTCTTCTGTCGTAGTCCACCACTTTGCTTGGTTTATCAGCTCTAATGCCACTGCTGACCTGCGATGCACGACTGGTTTCATCGCCACGTTGCTTCACAGCACCTGCTACCAATAAACTGGGCAGCCCTGTAGCTTAGCTGTAGGCATGAACCTGGTGTGGTACAATTGGAGCAACACTCTTGGCATAATCATACTTGATACAGGGCATGGTGATGCCGGTAACGTGAGGGAAATGGACATTCTCATGTTACTAATTTGTGACATGTGGTTCATTACACAATTTTGATTTTAGAAATTTGAAAACATATGAGGTGAACTTGTAAGTAGGTTAGATGGAGTGTATTAGGAGGTAGGTGTCATTTTCTGTCAGCCCCTCTCTAAGGGGATGGAGAGACAAAAACAGATGTGATGGTATAGAATGATGCGGGCTGGGAGGTAGCGTATTTGGAAATGGGTTGGGTTAAACTGAGGGATACGGGGGATGCAAATACGTACTGTTTTGTGATGCTGATAGCTCAGATGCCCACTTGGGCTAGTGGTGGAGTTGAGAGCATGTTGTAAGCTGGACACAATGGCAGATGTGTGATTTGGGCCTGGCGGGAGCATATATGGAAGTTGCAAATGAATTATTTTTCCATGCCCTTAATTTTACTCTGTTTCTTATGTTAATCCAGGAGCTCAATACCGCAGAGGATTTCATATCATTTTACGATGAGATGATACCATTAGTGCAGACGCTACCTCAAATTGTGTTGCACCGAGAAGAACTCTTTTCTGCACTTCTGCAGAGAGTAAACATGAGTGCGAGATTGTCCCTGGAACCAGTACTCATGTAAGGTTACCATGGATTCATGCATCTACTTTCAAATCACTTTGAATCTTCATGGTTCCTTGAATGTGTCCCGTCTTCTCTGCTTTCATTACGAGTCTATAGTTTTTGACTTGGGTCATCTGTATGTGAATGATGTTCAACTACTAAATAGTCCTAGATATTGTGTTCCATAAATTTGAAATAAATATTTGTTAGAACACACTTCATATCTGGACATATTTTATTTATATAAGTAAATAAAATTTGGAAATGATTTCAAATTTGGCATGCTTCATATCTTGTCATTTGCCTGTTTGGTTATGGTTTCTATGATTGTTCTTTTGGATGGTAAATGGAATCTGTACATATTATCACATGTGTATGCAATGAGCTGTAGATGTTTTATGGATTACTGGCATTGAACATGATGACAGTTAGATTCAGATCATGCCTGCCCTGCTTTACTTTTGGGTTGGTTGGCTGGCTGTCATTTTTAGTGTCCACGGAAAGACTACCATTATATCAAGCCTGATCGTGCTGTCAGGTATTCCATAGAAAATAGAAATGTTGAAAGGGAAGTGGGGAATCGATATTAACGATTATAATTCATCTGGAACTATCTTTGGTATGTGTCCTATCCCCCCCCCCCCCCCCCCCCTAACATATTTCCGAAGTCATATTAATGCTCTCTGCAATAAACTGTCATCATTTGTAATGATAACTTGACATCCATGATGACCTTATTCCATATGTAGTTCAAATCCTCAAGATTTCAAAGTATTCTTTTTTGATTTGTCTTTACATTTACACTAGTTATTTTGTTACGGGAATTTGTATACGGATGCACGGAGTGTTGAGGAGCCTATTTTATGAACTTTTTGGTTGCATATGCACGTTGTTTCTTTTGTCATTTGTTTTTTTGTTAACTTTATTTTGACCATTTATCCTGAATTTTGATTTGTTTCTGACTTGAAGTGATCCCCTAATTTAATGTTTTCATTTCATTTTACCTTTTTTAATGGGTTATGGTATGCTCTATGCTGTATCATCAGAATTGTGATCTCACTAGTGAAATGGTACTTTATGTTTCATATTCGGTAACCATGTTTGGGCAGTTAGTCAGTTACTGACTATTCATCTGTTTCAGCAATTATTGGAGGTCTAAAGTGATTTCTTTCTGACATGCAGGTTAATTGCTGCTCTCTCCAGGGATATTCTAGAAGATTTTTTGCCGTGAGTTCTAAATTCTTTTTCAAACCAATCGCAATGTGTTTATTCAGCGTAATACTTGATCTGTTTGATTTGTATTCTTATTCAAGCCTTATTAGTTATTTCTTGCTTGGCTTTGTGTTTGTTCTCAAGGGAGGACTACCTTGACCTAGGTTTTCCTCCAGGCCTAAGTGAAATTTAGTCGTTCATATTGCTCTGCAAGTGTTGACTATGATGTTTCATACATATTCAATTTTATCGAATGAAAAGTGGTTTTGGAGGCCTTCATCCTCAATATGACTTGACCTTCATTTTAATTTTATTGATTGCAGTTTTTTAGGAAGACATGCTAATGCCATTGTAGCTCTCCTCAATGAAGGAGGTGATCGTGACCCTGATATCCTGGAGCAGGTTAGTCTGCTTATTTGGATTCATAAATCTTGTATGTCGTTGAGCAGTGGAAGTCAAATGTGGTGTTTTCTTTCAGGTCTTCACATCTTGGTCATACATAATGATGTACTTGCAGAAGTATCTAGTGAAAGATGTTGTTCAAATCCTGAGGTGAGTTCACATCTCATGGTGTCTTCTCCTCAATCGAATGAACCACTTGCATTTTATGTTATCGGATTTCAGCCTTCAATCTGACTGCACATTTTTATTGTTGCTGAAGGATTACAGCTCCGCTGAGGTATTTCCCGAAGGATTATGTTAGAGAATTTATGGCAGAATCGGTTTCATTTTTGCTGAGAAATGCACCTAATAAGCAGCTAACACACGGTACTGTTCTTTTTGTATTCTGTTTGTTTACCTAGCATTGTAAAGCAAAGGATCGAGTCTGTTGTGGGTCTCTGTACTTTTTGGGATGGTTGTCTTTTGAAGCCACTAGATTTGTCATTTGAACCAGAATTGATCTTCTTAGTATCTAATGGTGGGCCCACCTGACATATGAGCTCCACTGTGATCGGCTCAAGATGTGGTACTTGTAGTGAATGTTTTCGTTTGAACAAAATCTGCAAGTGAGGGCTCAAAGACGACCAAAACTGAAATTTGCTTAAAAAGGGTTTACTGCCCTACTCTGATGACAAACAAAAAAGGACCTCCCTTTTCTTTCCACATCCCCCTTTATTCGTGTTACTTCTGAATCCATTATGCGCGGTGCCACCAGTTTTGTCTTGATGATGGAACGAATTTGCTAGTTTGCTTTGTGTACGCTGTGGTAATGCATAGATCATGTCTATGATCAATTTTTAAACTTCTAGTGTTCGAGAAATTGGAGGATTTGGCACTCTATGCAAGTGCTTTTGATAATTCTACTCCATTGTTCCACTGATACATGACCCTGAATACAAATGTTAGTGAGACGTTGAGTGACATATTCTCAAATGCTGATGAATGGAGTATCAAATTCTCACAGCCCTAGGCTTCTCTCTATTTTACAACATGCCTTCTATCTTGTGCAATTATGTAGTGTTTTCTGTCTGCTTGGACACATTCTTTTAACTTAAGGAGAACTGTTCTCCGTATAAGCTTTCATGTTGTTGATTTACCCACAAACTAAGCTGCTAATGGGGGATGCTATGACTTTGATAATTGTATGGATGACGTTGTTATTATTCTTATAACTGACCATTTTCCTGAATGACTCCTAGGTTTAATGAAAGTTCTACTTGAGGCTGCCAAAAAATCATCACCTATACGGATAGACGGAGTGACTGCTCTGCTGTGGCATGTCATGAAAGGAACTTCCGTAAAGCTTCACTCAAGAGCTGGAAAAGTCTTTAAATTCTTGTTGAGCAAGTCAATTGTTACCACTATCCATGATAAATTCCCTGATGGTAAGATAATGTTCTTTCAGTGACATACTGTTATGGTTTTCGCTCCCATTAATTGCACTTTCTTTTTTTGTTTCATTTGTTCTATTGTTTGCTTTAACAGCCCTCTTCCTTAATTGTTGTACTTTAAATAAATTCATCGTAAGGCTTGTCCATTTTTCATAACCATGATGCTAGGTTTAATAGTATAATTTTGCATAATTATATGAGAGGAAGGTTTTTATTGATAACTGTTCATTTAACGCTATTGTTACCATTCTTCAATAATGTAGTCACTGCATTACTTTGGAATGCAGGTTCTTCTACAATTCATGAGGTCATGACTCGGCTGATTCGTAGATTATGTGATGAAGTGGATATAAAAGAGTTGCCATTAATATTTACTTGTTTATTTGAGGAAATCACCAGCTGTATCAAGGATGGTTGCGTGGAACATTTGAAGTGCTTAATTGATTTTCTTACATTTGCTTTCCAAAATAGCAAGCACAATGATGTGTTTGGTAGGTTTTACCATTTCATGGTCCATACATTTTCTTTGAATGGCAATTCATATTAGAATGATGTTCCGTCTTTTTTTCCTTCTGTCAGACAAGGTTAAGATGCTTAAACTTGTTGAAGCGCTGGTCAGTAAATATGTGTTACCTGGTAGCAACATAGGAGAAGCTTCTTCAACCGAGGTTCTTGGAAGTATTTTGGATTTTCTTCTTTGTGTTCTGGATTATCCAGTCATTACTGGCAATTTATCCATCGTGTCACCCTTCTATGCTCCAGTGTTTAAACTAACAAATTTGAGGTACAATATACTGTCTGTTGTGTGTGGTTGCTTGACTTTGGGAAATTTATTTTTAACACATTGTTGATTTTAACTGTGCTTTCAGTGTTATTGTCTTCATAAGGAAACTATTGGCGAAAGGGTCGCAAATTATACAGCATTTTGAAAGTCAGATATTGAGGTATGTGATATATTTGCTTCTATTGGTTAAAAATTCCTTATTTACATCAAAATTCACAAACAAAACTGTTAAAAATGCGACTTATGTTGTGTAGTGCAATGGACAATTTTCTTGAGAGTTCATCGGAGGAAGTTCTATATATCCTCCTGACTTTCTTTAAGGAATCAAAGAAGCAAATAAATCTTGATAGCACAGATGGAAATCATCCAGTTCCAGGGAAGAAAGCGTGCAAGTTTTTTGAATCAAAATTCTCGTTCTGGATAAAGTTTTTAGATGATACAGTGAGCACTGTCAATCATTCTAGTAATCAGGTAACTGAAAAGGAAGCCGCTATACTCTGGGGTTCTATTTGCTGCTATTCAAAGCTGAATGATGTTCATCAAGATAGTTGTTTGCTGCTCAAGAAGTTAATCTGCAACCTCGACCGGTTGCTTGAAGTGGGAGAAGGTGATGTTACTTGAAGTTCTCTATAATTCCTTGTAATAAGAACCATCATTAGTTTTCTAGAAGATATAAACTGAATTCATTGATATGCAGAGAACATGAATGGTCTTCCAAAGACTACATGGAGAAGTCTGCTAGGCACAGCATTGTCGTCATACCATGAAGTCTTGCTGGTTAAAACCAGCAGAAACTCGGAGTTAGATCTCTTTGTATCTCTTGCCAAGAGGCACAGTACATGCCCACAAGTGCTGTCTGCTGTAGCTGAATATTTGGAATCCTTGCAAGGGTAAATCACCATATACTTTTTTGCCTCCAGTATAATTTGTCTGTTTCAGGCAGTTTTTCATTGGTGGTTGCTTTCAAGCAGGGTAGGATCCCAGGAAGTGACAGAAGAATTTGATTCACAAAATCTTTTGGACCTGTTCTCCATCTTTGCTGTTAACTTGAGCAGTCCAAATAAGAATATCAGGATTTTAACTTTGAGAATTCTATCATATTTTGTGAAGATGGATCAACGAATAGGTACAAATGAGGAGCGACCACACAAGAGACAAAGAACAGAAGATTCTGGGGAGGAAACTGTTGCTAAATACACCAATGTAAGTTTTGTAGCTTAATATTATTACTTCATATTTGTTTTCACTCTAACGTTTTCATTGATATCAGGTTGTGGATACCCTTCTGGATGTTGAGTCAACTCCAATTTCAGTATCTAGTAGCCGAAAAATTGCTATCTTCATTTCTCGGATACAAATGAGTCTATCTTCCAAGATGGTTCATGATGACTACATACCTCCTCTCTTACATGGAATTATTGGCATATTATACAACAGATTTAGTGATCTGTGGCCACCAGCTCTTGATTGTCTTGCTGTCCTCATTAGAAAATACAAGGAGCTTGTGTGGACTCAGTTTGTTCAGTTTATCACAGTTCACCAATCAAAAATTCTGACTGAGAAAAATCTGGAGAAACTGGAACCTGCAACCCAGCCACAGTGTATGTCTCAGGCGTTTGTCTTATGCTCGTTTCTGTATTGATTTTGTACAAACCCATCCCTTTGTGCCCTTACCCCAACAGTGCCTGTGTCCTCACTGTACTACTTGCATGCATTTGTGTTTGATTTCTCAAGCCTAGGCACTTTATGAGGATACTGTTATAATGTGTGTTCCTGTGCTTCCTCTGAAGCTGTGTTTTGCATGCTTCTACATTAAGAAATATATTCGATTTGTGCAAGTCAGTTTATGTCATGTATGGTTAATTTGTTAATCTCCACATATTTCTCTTTCTTTGCAATTGGCCTTCTGAGATCTAAAGTCTTGGTGGCCATTAAGGTCCTTGTACAATAACAAACATGGAGCAGTCTAGAGCGCACAGTGAATCCTCATAATTTTTTTGTCTAATCTTTTTTTTTTCGTTATCATCCTCCTGTGATTTTTCTTATTCCATTTCTACACGTTTCTTACTCCATGTTTGGTATTGCAGCTATTTTGGACTGCTTCAACTTGTATCTTGCTATGGACTTTGATTGCACACCAGTTGAGACCATCGCTACCTTGTTGCTTCAGTCCCTCCAGAGGATACCTGATGTTGCTGAGTCCCGCTCTCGACATCTTATACCATTGTTTCTAAACTTCATGGGCTATGATGATGTCGGCATCATTAGGTATTTGTATAAAATATCTAATTTCTTCATATTAGATTTATATTGGAAGTCTAATCCTTGATATCTTTATGGAAACTTGACTTATGCAGTGCTGATTCATATATATCTGACAAATGTAAAGGGAAACACTGGAAAACGATTCTAAAGGAATGGTTGAGTGTATTGAGATTAATGCATAATGCTCGTTCCTTGTATCAGAGCAAGATTCTTCAGGAAGTACTAACTAAAAGGTTTGCGAATGAATAGTTATTTTATTTGATGCTGCAGCCTGCAGATGAATTGTTTTGTATTTGTGTGATACATTGTTTCTTAATTGTCAATTTTTACCAGGGTTCTTGATGATAGTGATTCTGACATACAAGCAAAAGCACTGGATTGCCTTTTGAACTGGAAAGATGAATTCCTGACCCCTTATAGCCAAAATCTTAAAATCTGATTGACGTAAAGACTCTTCGTGAAGAGCTCACCACATGGGCAGTTTCACGTGACTCTTTGTCAATTCAGAAAGACCACAGAAGCCGTGTTGTTCCTCTAATTATCCGTGTGTTGGCACCCAAAGTAAGGAAGTTGAAGCTTCTTGGATCTCGAAAGGTTGGTTTTTACTTGCTTCTCAGTGTACTAGAATCGTAAGAGCAAACTTTTGCATTTTACCTTTTGTTTATCTGCTTGTCTAACTTCCTTTTTTATTTATTGGCATCATTGTACCAGCATACAGGTGTTAGTCATCGAAAGGCAATTCTTCGTTTCCTTCTGCAGTTTGATTCAAGTGAACTTGACCTCTTTTTCTCGCTGCTTCTGAAGTCCTTGGTCCCCAGTAGCCTCCAACTTAAGATATTTGGTTCTCAGTCTGACAGCGTACTTAGAAATGTATCTGACATTGTTGGAGCTTCAACTGAAATTTGTATAGAGAAATTTACATGTAAAAAGGCTAATGGTTTTCTTCATTTGGTTGAAGAAATATTTGGTACCTTTGATATGGCTCATATAAGTCCGTTCCTTAATGTTCTATTGATCATTGTTGCTCGCTTGCTGGAGAGTTGCATGCGGAACTTGAGAAACGAGAGCGATGTGAATTATCCTTGCAAACAATCAGGCAAACAATCAGATGAACCAGATAATAATAGTTCCTTGAACCTCGACGCGGACAACAATTCTGCAAACATGGAAGAATGCCCAAAAGAGATGGCAGCTATGGACCATATGGAGGTATGTAATATTATCACCTTGTTTGGTGCTCTAATCTTTCAGTTTAATATATGTAGCAGCTACTCCCAAGTGTAGCTAATCCCATTTTGAAAAACCACCTTGGGTATGTGTACACACCCATTTATCACTTTGAGTATGTTCGCATACCCATTCTAAGATACTCTAAAATGACCCACATGAATTACGTGGCAACCCATATTTTTTAGCACATAATGATATACCATGTTACTGGCATATGAAAAGTGTATGTCCACATACTTCTTGTATGTGGATATGCTCAACTGAGATATCACCTTAGATACTCCTAGTATGAACACTTACTCCATGTTGATACACTCTGTTGGGTGAGATACCCCCAAGTTTGTGAGATACAAATGTGGGATTAGCTACACCTGGGAGTAGGAAAAAGAGATCCACAGTGATATATGTCATGCTGTTGGGCAGAGTTCTGAAAATAACCTGGTAACAGCAAGCTCTTAATGCCAAGTTAGTAACCTAGAGATGTCAAGTTTAAGCTGAATTTTTCTGATATCATAGAGGATTAGTTAGGCACTTTTTAGCATATCCAAGTAAATGTAGTCACAATGTTTTATTACGGTTTTAGCAAATTCATATGTCAATTTCTCTTATCAATAAGCATGTCGTTATTTTTATGAGTAATCTCATGTGCATTGTCATTGGCAAGTTTTCATATCTTCTCTGAACCAACCCTTATCAGCAACCTCACTTTGTTTTGCAGGCAAGTGGGTCAATCAAGCAGTTGAAGGATCTGAGGTCTTTATGTGTCAGAATTGTTTTCTCGGCTCTTAGCCACTATGAAAATCATGACTTTGGAGAAATCTTTTGGAATACGTTTTTCACTTCTGTGAAACCTCTTATTGACTGCTTTACCCAAGAGTCTGCCAGTAGCGAGAAACCAAGTTCATTATTTTCGTGCTTCATGGCGATGAGCCGGAGCCCAGCATTAGCACCACTACTGGGGGAAAATAATCTTGTACCAGCTATTTTTTCTATCTTAACTGTGAAGACGGCGTCAGGATCGATCACCTCCTATGCGCTTGAGTTTATTGAGAATCTGCTGAGGTTGGATATTGATTTGCAGCAGCAAGATGATCATTCAGTGAAGAAAATTATCACTCCACATATGGATGTTCTTCTCCATAGTCTCCATGATTTTGTTAATCATCGCAAAGAGCTTAACAGGTGCATGACTCCTCTGATGAACTGTGGTGAAACACATCATCCTTGAATGCGTGGTAGTACCATGGCAATGATATTATGGATTCATCATTTAGATACTAGCATAGCATTACCATTACCATTTTATTCATTATGTATAACATTCTTTGATAAAGTAATTGTCAAAGGTGTGCATTGAAGCATGTGTCTAGAATCCTGAACAATTTGTAAATATTACCGTAGGTAGTAATAGATATAATACTCATTAATCTTAGACTCTTAGTATTATATATGTGTGTTAATTTTTATAAATCTACTGCATAAACAATTTCTGATAACTTTCCTGAACGCATCTGATCTTTTCTTTGTTTGCAAGTTTAATTTAATATCACATCTGATTATGCTTTTGGAATTTTCAAAGACTGACTTTACTTGCATTTTTGTGTACAGGAGATCTGGCACATGGCTTGGACACCGTGAACTTGGATTATTCAAGTTATTGCTGAATTATATCACAGACCCCTTAGCTGCAGAGCGTTTCATAGACCTCATCCTTCCAATTTTCAGCAAGAAGGATTTGAATTCTGGTGAGCCCTTTAAGTCAATTTGGTGTGCTCATTAGCATGCATAGAGCAGGATGCCATTATTTTCTTCTCATTTGCATGATCCAGCAACCTTGACATGATCTGCTGTCTTTTTTATTGTGTCCTTTATCTGGCAGATGAATGTTTGGACGCATTGCGAGTTCTAAAAGGAATAGTTCCAAATCTTAGATGCCTGGTATCTGTAAAAGTTTTACGCGCACTCAACCCATTATTGGCGACTGTTGGACTGGAACTGCGGCTATGCATCTGTGATATCTACGACGGGCTATCATTGCATGAGTCCTCATTGTCCTTTCTGGTGATTATTGCTTTATGCATGATGTCATTTTTTTGTTAACTTTTCTACAATGCCCGTTCCTATTCTGAAGTTGCTTCATGTGATAACTGTACATCCTACAGGCTAGCTTGATGCGAGATCTGAATGCTGTTTCAACCTCAGAACTTGGTGAAGTCGATTACGACACAAGGCTTGCAGCATATGAAAAGATTCAGCCGCGGTTGTTTATTGGCATGAGAGAGGAGCACGTGGGCGCCATATTATCCCATTGTGTGTATGATATGTCATCTGAAGAGTTGATTTTCCGGCAAAGTGCATCCAGGGCCCTGCAGTCGTTCTTGGATTTTTCTGCATCAGTTATGAACAATGAGTCCAAACACTATGTTGAAACTGCTGATATTGAATCTGAAGAGAGTAATACAAAAAGCATTAGCACGAATGGCTATATTCAACAGATACTAGAGAAAACTTACCTGCACAATATGGGAGTAGCAATGACTAAAGACATATCAATTCAAAAGGTGTTTATTTAGTAGTTTTTTTAATGTAATAGTCTATGTTTATTTGTTCGAAGACTGAAACTAATGTCGTGGTATTTAGGAGTGGATTATTTTATTCCGGGAGATGGTCTACAATTTTAATCACATAGCATCATTGAGTTCATTCAGGCCTCTCTGCAAGGATGATCTGGAAGAGGATTTTTTCCACAACATAACTCATTTACAGGTAAATTTACTTCATTCACTCATCCCTGAGGCCAAACAAAGGTCGGAACACTTATTTGTATATTTTTCTAATGCAGGCTGGTAAAAGATCAAAAGCTTTGTCACTTTTCAGAAAGGCAACCAAGGAAAACAACTTTTCAGAGGTAAATATGACATATAACTAAGTTGATTTTGGCTTTTTACCTGCATCTAAAAATTGAAGTTTCTATCCTAGATTATTGCCCATTTGTCCATTTGTTTCTACTGTTGCTTTGAAAGTTAATTCCTTGTTTCCTCCTACATTTTATCCCATTTGGAGCATTGGTGCTAGTAACTTCATTGCAAATTGCAGTTTTGTTACTGGCTAATATGGTATCATGAGCAAAATTGTCATAGTACAAGACTTTTATTTGAAATCGTGTAACAATATACAGACTAGTAACACAATTATTTTGTAAGTGCTTGGTCTAATATTCTACTGGTTTTAATACACTGTTTTGAAATCATATTCAGGGCTTATAACACACTATTCTGTAACCTCATTATCACAGTTGATCCAACAGAAATGTTTTAGTTGATAGTTACGTCATGTTAATCAGTTATTGCCATATGAGGTGCTACCACTGGACATAAATACGTGATGTGTTGAACGACTTGGTCCCAGCTTTGATCAGTATTTTATATTCAAATTGATTTACATTATACAATGAAGTTGTGGTGTTACATGAAACTACTTTATAATACATGTTGTTTCCGAATTTCCAATTTAAATATTTCGAAGATAATAAAAATCAAGTCCGAAAAGATTGACTGGAAATATGTCCAAAACTTCATGTTGTCTTAGCCAGGATCTTATTTACAAAGACTTCACAACTTTTTTGAGAAAGAAAACAAGAGTATCTGTTCGTTAGTATCTTGTCCACTGTTGTTTCTTGTGTTTACAAAAAATTCTAGCATCTTGTGTAATGCTAAGATTTTGTATACATCTTGTTGAAATTTATTGCTTGCAAATTTACGTATTTTGGTTTATTAGTATTTACATACGGAAATTTCTGTACCAATAAAAAACATGTAATTTCCATCTCACCAATTACCATTTTCATAGAACTATTCCATAGTTTGATATTAACTGGCGCGTAACTAGCATCCAGTACAGTGAACGGATGAATCCTTCTCTTACCCTGTTTATTCGCTAACATTATTTTGTGCTTCATTTAGGACATCACTATGAAAATCTTTGTTCCACTTTTTTTCAATATGTTCTCGGATGTGAAAGCTGGGAAAGGTGAACAAGTCAGAGATGTATGTTTGGATACGCTTTCTTCTGTTGCTGCCAAAGTGCAGTGGGAGCATTATAGAACGATACTAATGAGATGCTTCCGAGAGTTGAGCCTGAAGCCTGACAAACAGAAGATCTTATTGAGGCTGATTTGTGCGGTGTTAGATGCATTCCATTTCGCGAAACCCTCAAATGATGACTCAAGAAGTGCTGAAGCTATGAGTGATGCTTCTCTTACGTTCTCATTAACTACAGTATCTTCTGATAAGCAGCACTACCTGCAAAAGGTCGTGTTTCCACAGGTTCAAAAGTTGTTAGGAGCAGATCCAGAGAAAGTCAACGTCAACATTAATCTAGTGGCACTGAAAATACTAAAGTTACTACCAGTGGATTATTTTGAGTCACAACTTTCGAGCATCATTCATCGAATCTGTAACTTCCTCAAGAATCGTCTTGAAAGCATACGTGATGAAGCTAGGTCAGCTTTAGCGGCATCTCTGAAGGAACTTGGGATTGGCTACTTGCAGTTTGTGGTCAAGATATTGAGGGCTATACTGAAAAGGGGGTTTGAGTTGCATGTTCTGGGCTACACACTTCACTTTATTTTGTCAAAAACCATAACTCCTGATATGAATGGCAGCCTTGACTACTGTTTAGAAGATTTATTGGCTGTGGTTGACAGCGATTTACTTGGAGATGTTGCGGAACAAAAGGAAGTTGAAAAGATTGCTTCCAAAATGAAAGAGACAAAGAAGAGAATGTCCTTTGAGTCTCTTAAGCTGATAGCTCAGAGTGTTACATTCAGAACACATGCTCTGAAGCTAGTCTCACCAATTGCTTCACATCTTCAAAAGCAGCTTACTCCAAAGCTAAAATCGAAACTTGAGACCATGCTACATAATATAGCCTTGGGTATCGAGTGTAATCCATCTACTGAAACATCAAACTTGTTTATCTTTGTGTATGGGCTTGTTGAGGACACCGTTACAGGAAGTGAGCCTGGGCAGAAAGGTAGTGTGGAATCTGGTCCTGATCAAGAAAATACTTCAACAAAGAAATTTCCTGGACTAGTTGCTAGCGGGTTGCAAAATTCATATATGATCACAAATTTTGCACTTACTTTACTGCGTAATCGTCTGAAGAGCATTAAGCTAGACAAGGAAGATGAACAACTTTTGTCAATGTTGGATCCCTTTGTCAACCTTTTAGGAAAGTGCCTGAATTCTAAATATGAAAGTGTACTCTCAGTTGCTTTTAGATGTTTTGCCTTGTTGGTGAAACTTCCTTTGCCATCTCTTAGGGACAATGCAAATCCTATAAAAAATGTACTCATGGATATCGCGCAGAGAGCTGGAAATTCCAACAGTCAGTTGGTCACATCTTCTCTGAAGCTACTTACTGATCTACTTAGAGGGTTTAGAATCTCACTTTCGGATGATCAGCTGCAGATGCTTGTTCGTTTTCCTATGTTTGTTGATCTTCAGATAAATCCTTCACCTGTTGCCTTGTCACTTCTGAAGGCAATAGTCAAAAGAAAGTTGGTTTCCCCTGACATATATGATATCATAGTTAAGATAGCTGAGTTGATGGTAACCACACAAACTGAATCTGTTCGCCAGCAATGCATTCAAATTCTGCTACAGTTTTTTCTAAACTATAAGCTTTCTGAGAAGCGCTTACAGCAACATATTGACTTTTTCCTGGCGAATCTGAGGTAGGAATCACTAATCTTTGTAGTTTCTTACCTTTCGTGTCATATCCGTCCTCTAAGCTAACATCATGGAAATTTGCAGTTATGAGCATGCATCAGGAAGAGAAGCGGTGCTTGAAATGCTCCATGATATTCTTACGAGGTTTCCGCAAAGAATTATTGATGACCAGGGTCAAACATTCTTTCTTCATCTTGTGGTTGCTTTATCAAATGAACAACACCATAATGTTTCTGCGATGATACTCAGAACAATCCAAAAGCTGTGTGGACGCATTGGTGATCAGGGAAAGAATTCCGTTTTTGAATATTCTCTTTCATGGTACACTGGTGAAAAACAGAGCTTGTGGAGCGCCTCAGCCCAGGTTCTTAATTAATAGCACCTTTTCTATTCTCCTAAATACCCCAATTTCACATGAGATATATTGTACAAATAGAAGTGGGTGGTCACAAACCAACACTTCATCTGCTCTTATTTTCCAGAAAGCATTGAAACACTTGCACATATGATGTTGCATTGATTTGTTTTTAACTAGAGAAAGGGTTCTTGTGCTTTACAGGTCATTGGTTTACTTGTTGGAGATCGAACATTACGAACTGGCAAGCATCTTAAAAGTATTCTTGCTGTTGCTAAGAAAATAATGGAATCTTCTGTCATTGCTTCTGGAGGAATGCAATTAGGCTTAACAGATGAAACTGCCCTGCCATTTTGGAAAGAAGCTTACCACACTGTTGCTATGATGGAGAGGTTACTTCTACGCTTTCCTGAATTATATTTTGAGAAAAACATGGAGGTATGGTTATGTTTGAGCATATCTACTATTTCTGATTGTAGCTTCAGTTTTATTTCCTCCTGATATAGTTCTTATTTTATGCTTCAAACCTGATTAAACTCTGAGAAAAAGTTTTATAATTCAACACATGAAGCAGTGATATTCCTTGATGTTTAATTTTTGTGCTGCCAAGCAATTACCGCCTTTCTGTTTGTGACTTTTTGGCACTTAGTTTTTTGACCGGGTATTTTTTTACTCATTTTAAGAGGTTTTATATCCCATTTAATGAGAATTATTTACTGGATTTTAAGTACTTGAGGCACTTGATGACTATATGATGCTGTACTGTTCATTTCTGATTTATTTCTTTATTAAGCGTACTATGTTCTTTGACCTTTAAATTGGACTTTCCCTTTGCTCTCAAGTTTGTGACACCATTATAACTTGCAGGAAATATGGATAGTAGTATGCAAGTTGCTGATCCATCCCCATTCCATGTTGCGCAATACATCCAGCTCGCTGGTAGCATCGTATTTGCTACAGTAGAGAAGAAGAAACATGAAGGAAAAATGGATGCATCATGGTTGCTAGTTCAACCAAGTAAACTGTTCCTAATAGCTGTATCTTTCTTAAAACAGTTGAGGGCGGAGTTGAGTGATACTACAGCAAATAATCTAATTGTACAGAATCTGGCATACGCAGTCTGCAACTTGCATACGCTGGTTAGGCGATCAGCTTCATCGCGTCAGTTTTGGTCTAGCATTGGTTCTTCTAATCATGGTGCTTTCCTTGAGGGCTTTGAGTTGCTTGGTTCAACAAAAGCAAAGAATACATTTCTCGTTTGCACCTCTACATCTAGTGATGCCCCTGGATCTAGCCTTGACAGTAGTGAAGAGCCTACATCTTTGTTAGTTTCTTCTATCCTGAAGAGGATGGGCAAAATCGCAACGCAGATGCAGGATATACAGGCAAGCACCATTCCATTAGCCAAGTCATTTTTATCTGTACAATGATGTTTATATTTGATATGTGATACTTTTCTTTTTATTTATTTTTCCTGATACTATGCAGACAAAGATCGTGTTCCATTGCTTCGGTATGATTTCATCAGCTCTTGGGCCTGAAGAATCACTAACCTATGCTGTTCAGCTCTTGTCCCCCCTGTATAAGGTTTCAGAAGGATTTGCTGGGAAAGTCGTTAGTGGTATGATATTTGTCTTTTTTCAACATATTGAAGTTTCATATTTGTCCACTCTCCCTTCCTCTTGGTGCATAATGTAGAATTTCCGTCTTGTTTAGTCTGATAGGAATGATATGTTCACTGTCTAGTTCTTGCGTGGTATCTGTTTTTAACTCATCTAAGCCCTGCTTGCTATTTTGGTTGCCAGATGAAGTCAAGCAACTGGCTGAGGGTGTCAGGGATAAACTACGTGATCTGATTGGCGTGGAGAAATTTGTCGAAGTCTACAACAGCGTCCGGAAGGGCCTCAAGGAGAAGCGGGAGAGCAGAAAGCAGTCCGAGAAGATTATCGCGGCTGTTGACCCGGAACGCCACGCTAAGCGGAAGCTGCGTATTGCGGCCAAGCACCGGGAACACAAGAGGCGGAAGATAATGGCGATGAAAATTGGGAAGTGGATGAGGTAGTTTTGTGTCAGGCTATGTGAAAGTGTTGTTGCTTTCACTCGGCAGATGGTTCTTCACTTAGAAGTTTGAAGTGCCGGCATAAAATTTTGTTTTATGCCAGTTTTGTTGGTCTTCTGAATAATCCAATGTGAAGTATGTAAATCATGTAAGAGGGATGCCATATAGAAATAATATACATATATTGAGATCGATTTTAGGGCAGATGACATATTGTCACGCTTTTGTATCAGCTTTGATAGTCCCACTATCTAAAAAAGGGTCCTCGCAACTTCTGACTGTGCTCTGGTGACGTCGAAGTTTCTGAGTTTTGCTTGTGACTTCTGTCCTAAGAGGGTGTAAGAGCCAAGGATTGAAATCCCGAACTGACCCGTGCTACTGGGCGCCAGCGAAATGACCGGTTTTCCGGAAAACCACGAAAACCGGTCGGAAACCGCTACAAAATTCGAAAACCAAATTTTGAACCAAAAAACTCCGAAATGAACGGTAAACCGGTCCGGTTTACTGGTAAATCGGACATATTTGCCGGAAAACCGGACCGAAATTCGAAAAACCGATTTGGGAGGAAAAATGCAAAAAAAAAGAAATTTTCAAAAAAAATGAAACAAAAATATGTAAAAAAACTAGATGCAATTTGCAGTGCATTGGTGCAAGAAAAACTCGAAAATTCGATCGTTTACTCGGTTAAAAAAATCGATGAATGTTGCTGGTTCAAAAGGAGAAAAAAGAAAAGGTTTTTTTTTCTTTTTCTCCTTCCCTTTTCAACACAGAAAACTTCCTCGATTTTTTTCGCCCATCAAACGATCGATTTCTCGTGTTCTTCTTCCACCAACGTGCTGCAAATTTCATCTAGTTTTTTTTACATATTTTTGTTTCAAACTTTTTCAAATTTAAAACCGAAAACCGGATTGCCGGGTAAACCGGACCAGACCGGTTTTCCGGTTTTTGCGTAAACCGGTCCGGTTTACCGTGGGATTGCAATCCTTGTAAGTTGTAACCAAGCTGTTCATGCTTTAGCAGCGTATGGGTGTCGGTTCCTGATTGTGGAGGAAACTACTACCCTTCCTGATTGTAGAAACTACTACCCTTCCTTACGGCGTAGAAACTACTACCCTTCCTGATTGTATCTGGCTCATCGTTGCTGATGATTTGTCAGCACAAGTCGAGCAATGAAAGTCTCCACAGTCTCCACAGACTCATAAATGAACGAAGAACTCCGACCAGACAAACAGCCCTGCAAGGTTCCAAAGCGTCGCCTCGTCAGAGATTTTCTGAACCAGAGCGGCTGGGGTGACCGCTATGTTCCTGAAGACTCGGGCGTTCCGCTCGTTCCATATGCGCCAAATGCATAGGAAGACCATGGTGTCGAAGGAGCGCCAACGTGGTTTGGGCACCAGCTTCCTGCTAGATAGCCACCAAGCGACAAAACCATCTTCCGGAGCTGGGGTAAGACGTTGGAGATGAGCCTTCCGTAGAAGGCGGCACCAAGTCTCCCTACTGTAGACACAACCGAGAAGGAGGTGGTCTAGAGACTCCTGGCATCTCTATCCTAACAGATACAAATCTCAAACAGATCCTGCAGCTCTAAAAATTGACTAAGAGATAAGAAATGTTCAGGTAAATAAACACTAGCTACCCTGTTAAGACTCAAGACAATGCCATCAACTGATATTTTGCAGAGTGCATATTAGTGTACACTAACAATTATTTTGATGTGGTTTAAGTACAATACGATTACGGTATAAAATAATTTAACATGAAGATTATGAACCCGACTACCAGAGGAGTATTCTTCTTCTGTTGTTTGATGCTTAAGGCACCAACCACCCGCATCATGGCTATCCAATCTAGACTCCTCACTCCAGTTAAGCTTTACTGCACAATTGCTGTCTCAACCAAACAGGTCCTTGAGAGACAAGCAGCCAGCCAGAGGGTAGGTTTGTTTAGTCCACCACCTCTCCGAAGATGAGAGAGAGGATATAACTTCATCAGGAGGGGCACCTAATATCTTCAGTTCCACAGAAGCAGGAACCTTCCCTACGATATACTTTCTGACAGCAATGTGAGAAAGATAAGCCTCCCGGTATGGGGTTTGGTCCGCCCTCCTCATGTGTTGTAGGAAATCTTCATTGTCGCCATAATTATTCCACCACTCCTGATAATCACGGGATCCAGTGTCTTGTGCAATTCGTGCAACCAAACCCTTCTCAAAACCATAGATCCTGTAGTCCAGTGTAAGACACTGGAGCAACACTGCATTCTCAAGGATATAAAATATCAGCTCCACTAGTTCCACTATGGGACAAAACCTGGTAATTGTCACATGCTTGATGTTCCGGTGACAATGTCTAGGAAGCTCTATAAGTTTTGAAGGATCAATAACCAGATGAGTTTTCTCTACAGCAGACTCCTCCACCTGAAAAAAAATAAATCAATCTGATGGTGAAATTGATAAGGGAAAATAACTGAAGAATGAAAGAAAAGAATATTATTCAAACATACATGCAAGATAAAGGTTTCCAGCACTGGAGAAGCGTTGATAAAAGAAACCAGAGAGTAGTACTGAAAGTGATACCCGACTTCAGTCCTTGGTCCAACAATTGCAAGTTCCAGGTACTTGAGGTGACTAAATTTTTCGTGTGGAAATATGATGAGTGAATAAAAATCACCAACCTCATCAGCAGACATAAGGAACAGAGTTTCAAGATTTGGGGCAACTGTTGGAAGCTTCTTTCGAGCATAGTCAAGCAAATTGAACCAGGGGTAGATTGATATATTTACGTCCTTAAGCTGCAGTGCATCTCCAAATGAAAATTGTATTACGGGCCCTTCATAGTGAAAGGTGGAGAGACTTGGAGCATCACTCTCTATTGTCTGCAGCATGCTGCATCGCCCCACCCGCAAGAAATTGAGCAGGTGCAGTGTGCAAGGTATTCTCAGACAAGCTATCTCATGGCAAAACCACAGTTCAAGATGCTCTAGAGAAAGGGAATTAGAAAGAAAGAGCAATAATTCTTCTGCGGTGATGTGCACCCAGCTAAAGTGCACTCTCTTCAAGCTTGTGAAGGAACAAGATCCTTGTACCGGGTGAAAAGCACAGACGGAAAGGCAAAGAGACTGAATTGAGCATCCTTTTTCATCAGAAAACAGTTCACATGGGAAACTGTATTGCATTTCATCACCTCGGGGCAGCTTCAAAGTGAGTTCCTCAACCCCAGGGGTTGCTTCATCAAGCCAACGATTAACATGACTGGCAGGCGCCTTGCGAAAAAACAGAAGCTCAAATTTAAGCCTCTTTGCCAGAACGCCAGCCCGGTTTTCAAGAGCACCATCAATCCGCTTGATAATATCTGTGGCCATTTGACCCTCTATGCCGGTTTGCTGGTCACCCAAGGCTAATGTCTTGGGACTGAATTCGAGCTCAGGATAATCTCTCCAGGACTGTGAAAGCTCTCGAGATACACACGCAGTGCGTGCAGCATCTTGCATTGGCAAGAGAGCAAGTATCTGATGCAAGACATCCTGGAGAAGCATAAAAGGAAAGTTCAAGAATAGGTTAGAACAAAATGATATAACTGAATTTTTTTTATTATCTTGCATTAGTGATTAAGAGCTGGTGAATTCTTTTCCAAATAAAATGCGAACAGAATCATCCAGAAGAGCTGAATCCAGGCCTGGGTTTCTGCATTACATTTTATTTTTCAAGTCTAATGCTCCCCAGTAGCACTGCTACAAGGTTTGTATGCTCTGCGGAATTCTTGACTAAAATGTGAACTGGATTCTCACAATATCGGGGGTTAGGTTATGTACCTGTGGGAGCCTACATAGTGTGAGTAGTGATCTCTTCCTCCTCTTGGCACCTCCACCATGCCTGCAGGGGGAACCCTTTCTTCTAATCTGTGAAGCAGCCAATCCATCTGCAGTGCAGCAAGCCGGTGGTGACAGATTTTATATATCAGGTTCGGCTTCAAAAGAGTAATTGAAAAGGTATAAAGGATAATCTGACGCCGGAAACAGATTACAAGTTGACAGAGAAGAGACGCGTCTCCTTTATAGATCACGATGCTCTCCAACAATCCAACTCCATGATAGCCACACAGGGTAGAAGATGTCGTTATGGACTAAGCGATTAGGCAAGTGAGCGAATCAAGAGGCATACCGTCCTGGGATCGCCGCCGGCGTTTCATGAACACGAGTCTCGACAGAGCCAGCATCCCAGTGGTCAATCGCCGAGCTTGCAGGTGGAGGTGGTCAATCGAGAAGAAGGGTAGCGATAGGCGCCTTATAATCTCAGCGACGGTGAATTCCCCCGCCCTCTTCCGATTCCAACATGAGCTCCCGTGGTGGGAGGGAGCAAAGGTTTTCCGGGCCGGAGGGGGAGCGGAGTGAGGGCCTGAGGGTGCTTGGTTGCCGGCCGCCAGTTTCCCAGTTCCAACTCTTTACAATTTTAACTAAAAAAAACTCTTTACAATTTTACAAAAATGAATAATGTAATAATAAATCAAAACAAGGCTTGTTGGTCGTCTAATCTATTTATGTCACAAATGACCTGATATTTCTTATGCGGTGAGTGTTGTGAGCCGATATATGCATGATCCAAAGGCTAAACATTTGGAGATTGTTTATCGGATATTGGGATATTTAAAGAGTAGTCCAGGAAGAGGACTTATCTTTAAGAGCCTTGGTCATCTTAATGTCAAAGGATATTGTGATGCTAATTGGGCAAGTTGCATTGACGATAGAAGATCAACAACAGGCTATTGTGTGTTCGTCGGAGGAAATTTGGTATCCTGGCGAAGCAAGAAACAACAGCTTGTGTCAAAATCAACTGTTGAAGCTGAATACAGAGCCATGTCTGAGGTTGTGTGAGATCTTATAGGTAAGAAATATTTTATCCGAGTTGAATGTGCTGAGAAAAGGTCCAGCAAAGCTACAATGTGTTAACAAATCAGCTATCAACATTGCTAATAATCCTGTCTAGCATAACAGGACTAAGCATGTTGAGATTGATCGCTTTTTTATCAAGGAGAAGATAGATAGTGGCATTATAGTGCTAAGTCATGTAACTTCTAGAGAACAAGTGGCATACTGTTGAACTAAAGGTCTAGGTTTAAAAGAATGTGAATTAGCTTGTAACAAGATGGGGATGATAGACATCTATCGCCCATCTTGAGAGGGAGTGTTGGGTTGTGTATAAAGTCCATGAGCCTAAAGCCTATGTATGTACTATATGTATATGCACCTAAGAAGCTAAATGCAAGATTCCAGGGAATTCTCCCCAAACCGTTGCAACAAAATATGGATAGTAGTAAGCAAGTTGCTGATTGTTCCCCATTCCATGTTGCGCAATACATCCAGCTCTCTGCAGGTAGCATCATATTTTGCTACAGTAGAGAAGAAGAAACATGAAGGAAAAGGTTGTATCATGGTTTCTATTTCAACCAAGTAGACTATTCCTAATAGCAGTATCTTTCTTAAAAAAGGTTGAGGACGGAGTTGAGTGATACTACAGCAAATAATCTAATTGTACAGAATCTGGCATACGCAGTCTGCAACTTGCATACGCTGGTTAGGAGATCAACTTCGTCGCATCAGTTTTGGTCTAGCATTAGTTCTTCTAATCATGGTGCTTTCCTTGAGGGTTTTGAGTTGCTTGGTTCAACAAAAGCAAAGAATACATTTCTCATTTGCACCTCTACATCTAGTGATGCCCCTGGATCTAGCCTTGACAGTAGTGAAGAGCCTACATCTTTGTTAGTTTCTTCTATCATGAAGAGGATGGGCAAAATTGCAACGCAGATGCAGGATACACAGGTAAGCACCATTCCATTAGCCAAGTCATTTTTCTCTGCACCATGATATTGTTTATATTTGATATGTGATACTTGTTGTTGTTGTTGACACTATGTAGACAAAGATCGTGTTCCATTGCTTCGGTGTGATTTCGTCAGCTCTTGGGCCTGAAGAATCACTAAACTATGTTGTTCAGCTCTTGTCCCCATTGTATAAGGATTAGCTGGGAAAGTCGTTAGTGGTATGATATTTGTCTTTTTTCAGACTTATTGAAGTTGCATATTTGTTCATGACTTGTGCGCGTGCTTCCACTCCTTTCCTCTCGATTTATAATGTCGAATTTCCGTCTTGTTTAATCTGATAGGAATGATATATTTGTTCATGACTTGTGCCCGCTCGATTTATACTGTCTAGTTCTTGCGTTGCGTGGCATCAGTTTTTAACTTGTCTAAGCCGTGCTTACTCTTTTGGTTCCCAGATGAAGTCAAGCAAGTGGCCGAGGCTGTCAGGGACAAACTACGTGATCTGATCGGGGTGGAGAAATTTGTCGAAGTCTACAACAGCGCCCGGAAGAGCCTTAAGGAGAAGCGGGAGATCAGAAAGCAGTCAGAGAAGATTATCGCCGCCGTCGACCCGGAACGCCATGCCAAGCGGAAGCTGCGTGTCGCGGCCAAGCACCGGGAGCACAAGAGGCGGAAGATAATGGCGATGAAGATTGGCAAGCGGATGAGGTAGTTTTGTATAGAGGTAGTTTTGTATAAGCCTCTGTAAAACTGCGAGCAACTGAAAAGTTTAAGCTGTTCATGTCTGCTCGTGCTAGCAGTGCTGGCAGGAAATTTTGTTCCCTGTATGCCGGGTGCCGTCCCAGTTTTGTTAATGGTGTGCGGTAGCCAATGTGTATGTAATATATAGGAGGTGTACGATAAGATATCCGATATAATCAAATGATTAGAATTGATTTGGGGGAGACAATATGGATCGGATGGATTTGGCTAGTCGTAGTTGTCAGGGCATCGCTGATGAATGGATCAGATGAACATGGCCAGTCACGGAGTCTCCGCGGCGTCAACCCCCCGAGTCGGCAGCAGCCCGCGTGTTCCAGTCCAGGGCTCCAAGCGTGGTGGCCCCGGGACGGGATCATCATACCGCCGGACACTCGGGAGCGCGGTCGCTGGCTCGTTGACGCCGTGGCCCCGGGAGCACGGGGGACCCCGTGGCCCCCGCCCTGCCAAGGGACGGCAGGTTCAGCATAAAAGTCGTCGGTCCACGGCGACGTTGACCGGCTGGGTCCTTGGTCCATGGACTGGGGTACATCAAGCTAAGCTAGCCACTTGTTTGTCGCGCATACGGGAGGCCGAGCATTTTCCTGCCAAAGTCCAGCTCGCGTGCGCTGCCGTGGCGCCCCGCCGGAACGATCGATCGAGCAGGGTCGTGCGCGCGTGCTTGACTTGACTTGCTCCTCTTCTGCTGATGCTAGCAGCTCCAGTTCGTGGCATGCGCCCACGCAGACGGGAGGAAGGAGCCGTTCCATAAATGCCACTCCCGTGGCGCGCTTGCCGGACCGATCGAGTCATTAGTTCCGCAGATACGAGATCGCCGGTGATGTCGTCGTACTCGTCTCTCCTATCCCCGAGCCCACCGGATTGGGCCGGCGATGCCGAAGCCATGGCAGCCGACGCCGTGTCGAGTTATCTCTCCTTCGACGCCGATGTCGCCGGGGAGTACTACCACCACCACCCGCCTGGGGAGGCGTTCCACCACTCGGAGCGGCAGGCGACGACACTCTTTGACGCGCTGCAAGCGGACGTCGACTACTGCGTCAGTGGAGAAGCTGGAAGCAACGGTGGTGCTGGTGAAGCCAGCGAGCAGAGCCAGACGGACGCGTCGACAGTGCTGAGCAGCCCAGCGGGACTGGCCACCCGCGACAAGATCATCAACGAGTAAGCTTCAGAGACTGTTCCCCTGTCTGGAACGGAGGAAATTGCTTGCTCTGGTTTCATATATGGACCATACCATTTCCTTTATAATCCCCTTGCACTTCAGCTTCAACACTGTTTCTGTTGAAACTTTTTCTGTTGCTCAACATCGTATAGGGACATGAGTAGTGGCGACGACGGCAGGAGCAGCCTCCCCCCCACGGGCAGGAGGGGCAGGATCGCGTTCAAGATGCGGTCGGACGTGGAGGTGCTGGACGACGGGTACAGGTGGCGGAAGTACGGCAAGAAGATGGTCAAGAACAGCCCAAACCCAAGGTAACAAATAAACATTACTGGTGTTCTGGCATCTCCGCTTATTAGTATATCATCATATTGACCGCGTGATCTTTTAAGCAGGAACTACTACCGGTGCTCGAGCGAGGGGTGCAACGTGAAGAAGCGGGTGGAGCGGGAGAGGGACGACGCGCGCTTCGTCATTACGACTTACGACGGTGTCCATAACCACCCGGCCGTGCCGTTGCCACACCATCGCGGGCCTATCAGCTTGTGAAGCCGTAGGGACGGCAGGTCACGAGGAGGAAGGACCGTCGTCCATGGAGGATTTCGTGACCACGTTACCTTACTTTTTTTTTTTTTGCGGTGTACTCTTTAATTATTTCATCACTTTCAATTTGCTTGCATCGCTTGATCCCATGAATATCGTGATTAGTCCATTAGGGCTATGAAGATGTAGGGCAGTGAAGATGATGTGAACATGTAGCTAGTTTTCTATATTGATGATATATATATATTTAGAGTAACCCCGACTTGCAATACATGCATCTAGTATACGGATACAGGCGGACTCTAGTAGCTAAGACATCTAGTTAAGATACAGCAGTGGTAGTTTACATGGCAACAATTAGTTTAACAAAGTTTGATGGAACAACACTCTCCGTCGCATAAAAATCTCTACAAAATACTTAGCGCTTGTCTTTTTCAAACAAACCTCTTAATTTTGCCTGGAGATTGTCTCAAAGATTGAAATCTAGGCCAAGCTTCATATATGTAGTCTCCGATTCTGTCAAAATACAAGCTGCAATGATATTAGAGTTTGACCATTCGTCTTGGTTCTAAATACACACCGCGGTAGTTAATAAAACCAGCAATATAGACCAGCATGGTGTTCTCCTAGAAATGATAAGTCTTGCATCCTTAATATTTTCCCTTTCGAACCAATTATTATCCATATTGCCACTAATATGTGAGTAATTTAAGTCATGTCAAGAAATAAAATATAAATGGAGTGTTCCATGGCACAATAAGAAATTGTACAATGTTGTCTAATATTCAACAATTTAGTGAAATGTAGTTTGTGTTTAATTAGCTGAAATACAGTGAAATATAGTGTGTGTTTAATTAGATAAATATGGTCCATTAGCTATGAGCTCGGGTCTCTGCGGCCTCTACCTACAGGCTACCAATGACCTGTTCCGCATTGTTGAGCTTAGTCTTGCTAGGTCCTCTGCACATTCGAGTGGAGATCTTGCTCTCTGGTGGTGGGGCTTGTAAGGTGGTTGGAGCAACAGTCGGATTGACCAACTCAGGATGGTAAACGATGCGATGATTCATACCCTTGAGGAGGAGCTCCGGGTCTTCATCAACACAGATGCCTATCATTCAAATATTATCACTAGTAGGTTCCTCTGGCATCCGGAATTCGTCTTGGAGCTTTTACCGAGCACAATAAGGATACTTGACAATAGATCGGTTTGTTGGTTTTAGCAATAATGATCATTTTAGATCGTGTATTTCAATACATATTCTACTTCCTCCATCCAGGAATTAATATAAAGACTTGTTGACTTTCAGACATCACGTTTGACCACTCATCTTATTCAAAATATTGATGAAAATATAAAAACAATTAAATCATATTTAAAGTATAGTATCAAGTGATGAAACAAGTCATACAAAATAATTTTCATAAAATTTTTGAATAAGACGAATGATCAATCGTGATGCTTGAAAGTCAACAAGTTCCTACATTTTTAGATAGAGGTAGTATAGGCATGTCTTTTGGACCTATTAATGAGATTTATCTTATTGAATTTAAATATTAGAGTACCTGAGATTGTTGAGCGTCATTAGCACCATTAGCGTGACGCCATTTACAAAGTCATAACTTGTAAATGCAATACTATTAAAGCTAATGATGAATTGGCTAATGACTCTTTTATTTAAGATAACTATATTTTTAAAAAGTCCTTTAGGTACGTAGTTCAGCCACCTACAATTTATATATGTCTGCATCCACCACTGCCGGTGGAGCTCCGAATCAATAGTACCAAGCAGCTTGCACAAGCTTGTGGGAGCCTTGGCACGCCGCCGGCTGTAGAGGAGGGGCCCGGGGGGCGGTGGCCGCGACCCGGCGGTGGGTGGCGGCGGCGGCGGGGTAGCGAGGCGGCGATGGCGCCGCCGGCCGCGGGTAGGTAGGAGGGCGGTGGGCGGGGTAGGCGGCGGGCGCGTCGTGGTTGGGCGAGTTAGCGGTCGCGGCGGTCGACGGCTGTAAGATCAATGAACGTAGATCATGGTTCATAGGTTTGGTGATTGATGTCAACATAGTCATTAAGATTAACGAGGTTTGCTAGTATGCAAGATGTTTAGTCTCATGAATGTAGTGATACACTATTAAAGTGCCAACACCTCAAAGGTTGCAAGGAAGTTGATAAAGAGGAGAAGTGGACATGAGGACTACTCTACGAGGTGACTACTACGCACATGAGGTAAGAGACAAGGTGAGTATGTCATGTGTCTTTCTATGTATCATATATCTTGACATACTCTTGATCATCATGTTAGTCTTGCCTTATATCCTATACCATGATGATCTTGTTTCTTATGTGACGGTGTTATTGTACTAGTTCTTGTTACATATCTTATGCATGCTATATGATGATTCGATCGGGTTGTCCTTTATGACAACTAGATCATTGTGACTAACCTCTTTGGATGAAGAAAAGGTTTTCATATGGTCACATGATCAAAGGAATTGGTTTTCATCCCGTTGATTGGTTGCCTCGATGACAAGGATCAAGGACTTGATGGAGGTTGCGGTTGAGGAGATGGATCAAGGCTAAGGACATGCTACAACCAAGCAAGTGTTAGCTTGGTGTAGATGTAGGCTTGAGTCTATAGAAAAAACCTGACTATCAAGGGGGATCGAGTCGTTTCTCTTATGTCACACTAGTGGTAGAGGTGAGTGGATGCTCAAAGAGTCTCTCGGGCACTAGAGTGGCAATGAAGTTGAGGAGCCAAGTGGATGAAGTTGGAAGCAAGTTCAAGAAGGTATGAAGGAGTTTCAGTTTCTGTGGAGTCACTGTATCATATGGTGACAATCAGGAGTAAGATATGGTGACTCAAGAGATGGAGTCTAGTAGGACAGGATCTATGGAGTCACTGTATTATACGGTGAAGGTCATGGTATCATACGGTGAGTATGGAGGACCAAGTGAGAAATGTTTCTGGAACCGTTGTATCATACAGTGATATCATACGGTGCATCATACAGTGACTCAGATATAGGTCACAGGATCATACGGTGGTATCATACGGTGACTCAGATATAGGTCACAGGATCATACGGTGGTATCATACGGTGATCCAGTTGGCAGACCACTTTGAAGCAACGGCTAGTTTTGGGTTGGAGGCCTATAAATAGTTGGTTGCTCGCCCCTTGAGGGTGCCTTTGGCCATTGCTACTAGCCGGAAAACATAGAGGGAGCCAAGAGGATGCAAGAGAAGCACATGGAGAAGTTTTAGAGAGAAATCTTGGTGCTTAAGAGAGAGGAGAAGCACATAGAGAAGATTTGGAGAAGAAAGTTTAGTGCTTGAGATGGTTGAGAGCATCCATCCACCTCTAAGACTAGTGTGGTCATAGCGATGCGGTCTTGGTTTGTTACCCTTGGTCTATGGCAAGGCCTAGACCGGTTAGGCGTCGGTGTTGAGTTTGCCAAAGAGAGTGTGGAAGCCGACACAAGTTTGTACACAGTCTTGGAGCTTCCCGTGCGAAAGAAGCATCACACTAGTGGAGCTCTTTTTGGCACGCATCAAGTACGGAGCCTTACTTTCGGATGAGTACCCGGGAGAAACCCGGCGGGACGTGCCCGTGACTTCACTCAAGAAGTGGTGGATGGTCCTAAGGAGGAGAGCATTGCCGGTGTGCGGCGGGGTGAAGCCCGTGACTTCACTCGAGGAGTGAAGCGTGCTCTTGGGGGACATCACCGCTTGAAGAGTGGAGTGTGCTCTAGAAGGGATCGCCATCGAGCGGAGAGACGGGGTCGAGACTCCGGCGGGAGTGACCTAACGTGGACTAGGGGAAGGCGCCATCCTTCCGATACCACGGGAAAAATCGATGAGCAATCTCTTACTCTTACTCTCTACTATTTGCATTTTATTATCTTGTTTATCTTATATGCATGTAGTAGATCTTGTGTTTATCATGTGATTGCTTAGCGATTGTTTTCGTGTGCTAGCTCCTTGTTATCTCTAGTGATATGTGCCTTGCTTGTTATACATGTGTACTTACTTGTTTATACCTTTATGCTCTTGCTTGACACCATCTAGTGATCTTGTTATGCTTATGTTGTATATATAGTGTTATCTTGATCACTAGCTTGAGCTTCGCTATGTGTTATCCGTTTGCATGCTTGTTGACGGTGTTTAAGTCATTAAATTACCGTCAACATATTGAAAAATAAAAGGGTAAATCACCAATAATTCGGCAATGTTTTATTTATTAATAAAGTTCCACGAGTTTTGGATGATTTATGAGTGCAGGAGTAAATACAGAAGAAATAGGCGACTGTGGACAGAAACACAGGCCGGCCGGCCCAATCATAGGCCGGCCGGCCACCCTTGGCACCTTTTGTTGACGATCTTCGTCCAGTAGGCTCCAAAGAAGCCTAGCACTGAGAACAACTGAAGCCCAAATAAAGAAATAGCAAACATTCTAGAAGATGGGCTACAATGGGCCGAAACTTGGCTCCTACTCCATTTCTGCCGACTCCAGGAGAAAACCGACCTCAGGACCGACTCCACCAAGCGATCAGGAGCGTCCAGGAAAAAGACGGTCGCGAACCGACGCAGTGGACGGCCGGCCGGCCCCCCTACCTGGCCGGCCGGCCGACCTTAGCGGCGCCGCCTCTCCAGCTTCGGCCAGGGGGTTCCCATCGCCATGGAGAAGCTATAAATAGGACCCCCCCGGCCTCAGAAGCAATTCGCACCTCATTGGAGAATCCATTTACTCTTCTTGTTTAGTGTTAGTATTAGTTGGGAGTTAGAGTTAGAGTGTGAGCTTTGCTCAGGGTTCCGGAGTCATCTTCGGAAGTGCGGTAAAGCTCCTTGTATCTTTACTTTCTTTTGAATAAATATTATTATGGATATCTCTTCTTATTTATTTAATTCAGTAATTCTTTTAATTTATATTATTGCTCTGAGTAATTACTTCGGAAGTATCTCTGTGTTGGATCCACGTCTGTGTAAGATAGACTTTCGTGAGTTGTCAGCTGGTCTATGCGTAAACAATTCACTTAAATTTATTGAGCATGGGTGGTCTGCCCTGTTAGCTAAGGGTAGATTATTTAGAGTGATTGCTTGTATGGTTCAAGGAATTATTCTAGATGCGAGTTTGCACCCAACCCCACGGAGGATGGTAGCCGCGAGTGTATGTGACAGCTGCACCGGTCTCTGTAATCCACCACGTCCGGATTGGATCTAGCAGGGTCTTAATTATAGCGGGTGGTTCCTTATAGTGGTGGCCTTGGCTATCACTATGACACATCCGTGCCCCGATGCACATTGATATGACTGTTGTATGATCTTGAGTGTATAATTGTAAATTATTAGATTGCTGAATATAAAATACTTAGGATGGATATATTTTAGGAAACCTTTTTCTCTACTCGTTGTCCTCCCAATCTTTCTGCTAATTACTCTTTTCTGGGTTACTTCATGAGTGCCACCTTTATCAAACTATCAATGTTTGACGTGATTTACATACGATCGATTTAGACTGTACCCTTGAGGAATTTTCTACTAGCTTCCCTGTGGAAATTATAAATACGATACCCTGGAATACTCCATGCTACAATGGTGATCCGTGCGCTTACGGAATAGAAATATTTAGTAGAGCATAAGAACCACCAACAAGCATTTCTGGCGCCGTTGCCGGGGAAGCTTAGCTAGAAAATTTCCTGTTTCTATTTAAATGCTGCCTTGATCTCGTTTGTTTATCACGAACCTATCACACGCATGATCGTTTAATCTTGACCCCTCTTGTGAAAATAAAAGAAAAATCCTATCGTGAGGAAAAGATAAAAACGTAACTGCCATGGCGATTATTTCGCGGAAAGTTGTGAGGCCAGAGAGAACACCCGCAGGGAAGTCAGAAGTTGCAAAAACCCCTGCCATGCCTCCAGGAAGAATATGCGTTGGTACAATGACCAACAAATGGGGAGATACCTTCTGTTATCAATTCATCGAGAAGCCCCCGTACGCCCCTCCGAAATTGACGAATGGAAGAGTGACGATAACGGGCGAAATAAACAAGGAGGTTCCCAAGAAAGAGGAGAAACCAAAGAAAACCCGCACTCCGAAAAAGAGAGAGCCGAAGAAGACCGCCCCGAAGAAAAAGGAACCCAAGACAGCTCTCGCTAAGAAAGTGCGGAAGATTTTGTCCACACGGAAAATTTCAAGATGTCAACGCTCGACCGCTGGACAAAAGTAGAAGCGTCAAGGCCGTTAGGAAATTTCCGAAATAACTTTAATCCTAGACGCTAACTCACCTCTGACGGGAGGATTTAAACCGTCGTTATCCATGGAATAAAATTTAATTTTATATCTTAATTATGCGTAGCGCATTAAATAAATAAATAAATAAAAACTCGATTTTTGGTTTGATCGGGACCCCTTCCGGGCCCGGCCAACCCCACCTGTCATCACTTTGCTTTGGACAAAGGAGCTGCAGGGGACGAACAGGTGAAGCATTACGCGCAGGAAAAAGAAGAAGCAAAGTGGGCACTTGGACCCGCCGGCCGGCCCGCCGGACCCACCGGCCGGCCACCTCCGGTCGCCGCCGAGTGCCACCGACGCCCTACGCCTGCCTCACCTGCTCCCCTACGTCGTAGCATGCTCGAATGCCTCAGGCATTCGCGTGGATGGAGGAAAAATCGTCGACAATGGAGGACGGCGTCCCATCCTCCACCCTGTGCGAGTATGTGCACCGAAAGGCGCACCTCGGCTCTCCACCCGACGCCACTCCTCCACCGCTGCCGTCCGTCGTGAAGTGACGCCGGGTCCCGCCGGCCGGCCAGCCGTGTCCGCCGGCCGGCCACTCCCGGCCTCGCCTCGGCGCCCGCGCGCGCCCATAAATGGAGGCCGACGCCTCCATATTTTCCCGCACCACAGCTCGACGAGTTCTTCTTCCTCCCTTGTTTAAAACCTCCTAATCAAGCAATTAGTGATAATTAGGTGACGATAAAAATTAAAAAAATATATAATAAAATAATAATGTGTGAGTTTTTCTGCTTTCTTACTGCTGAGTGGTGGTCTTAATAAACCCCACTTTCGACGGCTAACCCCTGAACGACTAACCTTTGGACAGCTAACTCGCTAATTTTTTATTCACTATTCCCTTCGGGTATTTGCTGTCTAATTATTTGTGCAGGTCACTATGAGCTTCTTCACTTCGCTCAAGAGGAAGGTTAGTAGCAAGAGTCGTGGCAGCAGCTCACACTCTGGGTCCGATGCTGGAACACAGCAACCACCGGAACCACTGAATGTGGAGCCGGTTGGCTCAATCGTGCGCTATATGGAGCACGAGCAGCACATTGTGGCATGCAACGAGGATGAAAGGAACCGCATCGCTGGGTTAAGAGACCGTGAGTTTCAACACTCACGTGTTTTCGACCCTCAATTCCTCACCGACATCGGCATCAAAGAAGATTTCGACCAAGCTCTCAGGTACACTGGCCTTACTGACTTCTCTAATACCTTTGAGCTACGTGCGAAGTGGCTTTCTATTGAGTTTTTGGTCACCCTGCAAATTGTTCCTGATAAAACCATAGCACGTACACGAATACAGTTTCGCTTGTTTAATCAGGAGTTTGACTTGCCGTTTAATGACATGAGTGATTTGTTGGGCTTCGAGCGTAGTGGGCAGACAGCTCTAGACAAACTTAAAGGCTTTAACGAACTCACCTTCTGGATTAAAATTTCTGGGGAAAACGGAGTACACCGCCGCACTGGTGAAATTCATAACCCTTCCCTTAGAATCTTGCATCGTTGGTGTGGTTTCGTCTTGTCACCCCGTTATGAGAATAGCGCTGTCACCAGAATTGATCTGTGCTACCTATATGCTATGGTAAAGAAGACTAAAATCAACCCTTTGCTTCATGTGCTTAATCATTGGTTGGGTGTGACGTTTACTTCAAGTGCCCCTATCTTGTTCGCGTCATACATCACTAGAATTGCACGAGGCTTAGGGATGTTGAACCAAGCACGAGTAGCTTTCTTGCCTGGGACCCAAGTGTTAATTGGGTTCGATCACTTTCGCCAAGCCCACATGATCAATAGAATAGCTGAGGGGCGCTACCGCATGGTTTACCATGGGTATAGCACAGAGATTGAGCTGCCAGAGCCGAGGCTAGGACTCTACCGCACAAAAAGCTTAACCATTGACCTGAGGATAGCCGAGCCAGCTCGCCACAGCGTAGCCGAGGGACCTGTGACCCGGCTCAGAGCCAGGAATGCAGGAACCACCGCTGGACCCTCTGCTGTACCCTCTGCTGGACCCTCTGCCGGACCTTCAGTTAGACCTTCCGCCGCACCTTCTGCTGCACCCAGAGCTGAGAGCTCAGGGTCACACCACTCAGGCGACCCAGACACACGCAGCGACTCACCTGCTTGGCCGCCCCCACAAGGTGTGCAGGGGATTCACCAGTTCCACTATCCTCCCGGTGGCCATGCAGCCGCTGGGGGAGTACAGTTTCAGCCGGGAGTGCAGTTTCAGCCTGTGTAAGCTTCATGACCATTGGAGTTTGGAAACCCCAAAGGTATGAATGTTTTGGTGATTGGGTGACCTTATTGATGTGACTAACATCTCCTTGTAGGATATTCAAATGGTCATGTCAATGAAGCGTCGTCTCACATACTCTATTTATCGACGACTTGGTGATTGGTTGCCTCGACAATTCGGATCGAGAACTTGATGAAGTCGCGGAGAAGAAATGGATCAAGGCTAAGGACATGCTAGATCCAAGCGAGTGTTGCTTGGTTAGATGTTAGCTTGAGTCCATAGGAAAAACCGGACTATCAAGAGGGATCGAATTGGTTCTCTTAGAGCACACTAGGTTAGAGATCAAATGGATGCATTGTGAGTCTCTTGAGGGCTAGGGTGGCTGAAGAGAAGAAGAGGAACCAAGTTTGGAGAAGTTGGAAGCAAGGATCAAGAAGTGGATCAAGTTTTCAGCTTATGCCGAAGAGATCGGACAGTACGGTCCTAGGGACCGTATGGTACGGTCTTCATTGAAGATCCAGACAGAGAAGAGAAGTCTCGGGATGCTGAGAAAATGAAGACCGGACAATGGACCGTATGGTACGGTCAAGGAGACCGGACAGTACGGTCATCAGTGGATTTCCAGACAGAGAAGATGGAGTTTCTGGAAGTGGAAGAAATGAAGACCGGACAATCGACCGGATGGTACGGTCCTAGGGACCGGACAGTACGGTCTTCATTGGAGATGAAGAAGAAGATGGAGATGCGCCTGGAAATAGAGACCGGACAATACGGTCTGGAAGAGACCGGACAGTACGGTCCTTTGTACAGTCTCTAGTTTCGCAGGGCACTTTTGGGCAACGGCTAGTTTTGGGTTGGTAGCCTATATATAGTTGGTTGCCCGCCCCTTGAGGGGTCTCTTGGCCATTGTTGGAGTGCAGGAAACTCAGAGGAAGCCAAGAGCAAGGGAGAGAAGCACTTGTGAAGGATTTGGAGTGATCCTAGTGCTTGAGAGAGTAGCAATTGCATCCACTTGATCTCTAGGCTAGTGTGAGCTTGAGAGAGTCACTTCGGTTTGTTACTCTTGGTCTATGGCGAGGCCTAGACCGGTTAGGCGTTGGTGTTGAGCTGTCCAAGGAGATTGTGGAAGCTAACACAAGTTTGTACACGGTCTTGGAGCTTCCCGTGCGAAAGAAGCATCACTAGTGGAGCGCCCTTTGGCACGCATCACGTGCGGAGCCTTACCTCCGGAAGAGTACCCGGGATCGAGCCCGGCGGGACGTGCCCGCGACTTCACTCGGAGGGTGAAGTGTGCTCTAGGAGGGATCGCCTTCGAGCGGAGGGACGGGGTCGAGACTCCGGCGGGAGTGACCCAACGTGGAGTAGGGGAAGGCGCCACCCTTCCGAGACCACGGGAAAAATCATGAGCATTCCTATCCTTATCTCCTTTACATACTAGCATTTACGCTTCCGCATTTACTTCTATGTGCTAGTAGAATTGCATGATAGTTTGTCTCTTTACTACTTGGTAGAATTTCTTGCTAGGGTGTTGCTTGTTGCATAGACTAGATTGTGTGCGCGCATCGCTTGCTTTTGTTATCACCATATCTAGTCTTGCTAGCTTCACGCCTAAAGTACGTTTGGGAGAAATTGTTGACACACCGATTCACCCCCCCTCTCGGTGCCCTTGATCCTTTCAAGTGGTATCAGAGCCTCGTTGCTCAAATAGGGCTTAACCGCCATGAGTAAGGATGCCGAGAGATCATGGGCCGTCCCCGTTCGATGGGACCGACTATGCCTATTGGAAAGCTCGCATGCAAGCTTACCTCGAGGCTCTCGACCCCATCGCATGGGAGGTGACAAGTTCCGGTGTCTCTCTAAGGACTCCCATTGGTACTCTTGATGTGAATCTCGCAAAGGCAAATGCTAAAGCTAAAAATGCCTTGTTTGAAGCTATCACTAAAGAGGTCTTTGCTCGAGTCAAGTCCGCGGGTACCGCTCATGAAGTATGGACTCAAATTCAACAAATTCATGAGGGTTCCAAGGACGTGAAAGAGGAAAGATACTATGTGCTAAAGAACAAATATGATGACTTTGCCATGTCTTCAAATGAGCTAATCAATGACACTTACTCTCGCTTGAATGTGCTTGTAGAGGATATCAACTCTCTCGGTGTGAAGGACAAGATTGATGATGGTGACCTTGTGCGGAAGATCTTGAGGATTCTCCCAAGGGAGAAATATGGAGCACTCATCACATGTCTCTTCAACACCGACATTCAAGCCCTCACAACCCACAAGCTACTTGGGAAGATCACCGCCTTCGAGAGCTACAACCTCGATAAGAAGCTTGATGAGAAGCCCTCCAAGAATCTTGCTTTTGCATCCGAGGGGTCAAGCAAGAAGATGAAGAAGATGGTGACTCAAGATTCCAGTGATGAAGAGCTTGAAGAAGACGTTGAAGACTTGTTGCAACTTCATCCCAATGATCTAGCACTCCTCATGAAGAGAAGCAACTTCTTCAAGAGAAGATTCATCAACAAGAAAGATGCCGAGTGCTACAATTGTGGGGAGAAGGGTCACTTTGCCAAGGAATGTCCGAAGCCAATCAAGAAGAGCAAGAAGAAGACTCAAGAGTCAAGCGATGATGAAGAAGAAGACCCTAGAAGCAAGTACAAGGCAAGGAAGAGGTTTGTCAAGAAGGAAAGCTCTAGAGGCAAAGACAAGAGAAGATCATCTCGCAAGGGACTCTATGTTGGAGAGTGGGCTTCGGATGATGATAGTGATGAAGAAGAAAGTGATGACTCATCCTCCAAGGGAAAGAAGATGGCCGGCATAGCTCTCACCAACATCTCCGAGACTCTACCTCCACCACCGACTTGCTTGATGGCCAAAGATGATGATAGTAGTGAGGATGAGAAGAGCGAGTCCGATGAAGAGTTTGGTGAGGAGGATAAGCCCACATATGAGGAACTCTTGGATAGCATTCTCCTAACCGGCAAGATGATCATGAAGAAGGACAAGACCATTGCTCGGTTGGAGAAGGAACATGAAGTGGCCGCGTTCCGAGTTCGTCAACTTGAGGGTGAACTTAGAGACTTATCCATCTCTCACAAGGCTCTTGACGAGGACTATGACAAGCTTGAGGAAGACCACATGAAGCTCAAGGAGAAGTCCAAGTTACTAGAGGATGAGATCAAGCACCTTTCCACTTCGCTCATGACCTTGGATGAAAGCTATGACAAGCTCAAGGTTGAACACATGAGGCTCAACGGCAAGTTCAAGGTTCTTGAGGAAGAACATCAATCCCTCCTCGAAAAGTGTAACACTTCTTCTTCTAGTTCATCCATTTCCGATTCTTCATATATTACTTGTGATGGACTAACTCCCTCTCTTGAGAGCATCTCTCTTGATGAGAACATTTTGAAGGAATATCATCAACTCAAGGAGGAGAGAGCTTCGGTGATGGACGGGTTCGAGAGGCTCACGAGGGGAAGGACCATACATAAGGAGATACTTGGTCGGAACCTTGTGAACAACCCCGGGCACAAGGGACTCGGCTCCTACCCCGCCGCCATCAACCTCATCGGCAAGGACGAGGACATTCCACCTTGGGTAGTCCCCCTCATGGCGGACGACTACTATTGTGAGAAGTGTTGCCGTGACGGCCACACTAGCAAGAATTGTCCCAAGGTGAGAAGTTCCAAGGTTTTGCCTAACGCTAACTTGTTCCATGGAAATACACACTACAAGCTCTTTAGGGACAAGAAAGGCAAGGTGAAGGCAAAGGCTCTTGGATCACCCGACAAGAGGAGGATGATGAGGAAGATTTGGGTGCCCAAATGCATAGTTGACCTTGAGAGGCCAACCAAGTGCGAGTGGGCTCCCAAGAACAAGACTTAGAAGGGTGATGGTGGTGGACCGTGCGCCGCAACGACAACTCATGAACGTCCACCACAAGCTTCGAGTGCTTCATCGACAAATCTACTCTTCAAGGAGGTAACTTGTATCATAGTAGTTTCTTTTCTTGCATTTGCTTGCATGGTAGCTAGGTGCTCCTTTGTGAACTAGTATGTTTGCATCCATGCATATGTAAATAACTAAAAGAAAAGAACAAAAAAATTAGTTCAAGGTCTAACTTTCTCAAGATAGCTATGAGCATGGGGGATGCTTGAGTTGGTGGACCGATGGACTCAAGGCAAGGTTTGGCTCATAGTGAGTAAGCTTGAGAGAGGCTCAAACTTGACCTTGAGTAGGTTTCCTTTATGCGTTGTCTTAACTTTGCTTGCATATCACATGGCATATTTACTTTCTCTTGCATTTGTATGATATGCTTGTCTCATGCATTGCATATAGGAAATCACAAAGGAGTTGTCACACTATGAGGAAGTGCTTCATTCGTAATATGATCTCACATCTCATAGAAGTGTGACTAAAGAAAAGATTTGCGCTTCATGCCCATTGAGTCTTGCTAAATGATCCTCAAGGTTAAATCTACTTGCACGGATCATAGGCAAAGGACTCATACATACCCCTCTTTTGGTTTTATCTCTTTTGGTTCTTATTGGTTGCTTCTTATTTGCCGATTAAAAAATTACTATAAGCCTATGCGCAACCTATATTGGTTTATTTTCAAAGGAGTGTTTGAGAGTTCCCCTTCTAGTCCATGTTTGGTGTTTATTTGGTTTTTGTGTGAGGAACTTGGACTTAGAAGGAAATTCCTTGAGAATCAGCTTTTCTGGACCGGACCGTACAATACGGTCATAGGGACCGTACAATACGGTGTGCTTTTGCACGAGATCCTTGAAACCTGAGGCAGAAAGGAGACCGGACAATGCGGTCCTCTAGACCGTACAATACGATCTCTATAGCTATCTGTCAGGGTGGAAAAGGAGACCGTACAATACGATCTCTAGGACCGTACCATACGGTCTGGTTAACTTCATCGGGAGAAAGTTTCAATCTCATCCGTTGTTTCAGTGTTGGATCGATCCTGACCGTCGATTCAAACTTAACCTATTCTAACGGGATTTCGATGAGTTACTGTGCATCGTTCTCAATCACCGCCGCCGTTCACCGCGCCCACTGCTCCCGCCACCGCTCTCGCCCCCGCGCGCGCCACCGCCAAGCAGTTGCCGTCGAGCTCGCCGCCGACGTGCACCATCACCACCGCGCGCCGCCTGCTCCTCCTGCAAACCCTAGCGCCGTGCCACCACTTCGCCGAGCCGCCGCCGCACCACCTCGCCGCGTGCCGCCGACCGGACCTGAGGACGACGGCACAGCTGCCGACGTGCTCAGCAGAGGAGCTTCTCCACTCATTCGCGCCCCGAGCTGTTGCTCATCTTCGCGCGTGAGGAAGTCCTCCCCGGCGACTCACCGAGCCCAAGTCCTCCACTCCGACGATCATCGTCGTTTCTTCAGTTCGGTGAGCCACTGATAATCATGAACCGCACAGTAGCCAATCCGATTCCATTCTAGGGTTTGAGCTATTCAATTCCTTCATCGATCAAAAATCCCTAGAAAATCATCCAAAATTCGATCCTTTATTGCTTTTTGGTATGTACTGGTTATATTGCCTCGCAATCTAGGTCGAATTGGTCAGCGTGTCATAGTGTTCGAGCTGTATACCTCATTTATCTATGACATGTTGGTCGCTTTGTGTCGATTTCCGATTCCATACCATCTACTAGCTCGACACTTAGTACATTCCTCGATTAGTGGTACATTGTGTCTATTGCTTATGATCTATGTACACTAGTCGATCTCCACCGAAAATCGACAATGCCGTAGTTCCCCCTTGCATATTTGCCGGCATTGTGTCCTTTACCTCTGCGCTAGGACTTCATATAGATTTATGCGCTTACCTACGATTCTTGCTTGTAGATTATAGTAGGTTATTCTATACTCATATACCCTGTCTTATTCCTATCGTGCAGTGGCAGTGGTCAGCGGACAGTGGGCAGTTGACAGCAGAGCAGAGACAGTGGATGGATTGAGGGCCAAGCCCTTAGTCCTATCTTTGGCAGTCAGCCGTCAGTGGACGGGTTGGTGGGCCAAGCTCACTCGCCCTATCTAGTCTGCAGCACCAGTCAGCAGTTATGGCAGGAGGTTCTGGCAGAGGCAGAGGCAGGGGCAGAGGTGACAGAGATAAGGGAAAGGCCAAGGCTCCAGATCCACAGCCCAAGAAGAAGAAGCAGCGGACAGGTGATCCAGAGTGGGATCGTGCCCTCAGGGCAGCAGATATTGACTTACCTACTGGCAGAGACACAGGGTTTCGGATCAGGGACCCACCTGCAGGAGGACAGGGGGAGACTCCGAGGAGGTCTACCAGGGCCAGAGTCACAGTGCAGCGGACTCCGTCCATCCGTGAGGTTGGTACGTCGAGGACCGCGCAGGAGCAGCCAGAGTCAGAGGCAGAGGAGAGTTCCCACTCCGGTGACGGACCCCCCGAGGTCACCGAGGGTGACAGGCAGAGGATGGCCGTGAAGTTCTGTGCTCTTGACAGAACTGCTACTCTCAGGGACGTGCTTGCTGAGGACGCACTCAGGCTGCCAGGCCCCGTCCTCAAGAAGTTCAGGAGAGTCAGTGAGGAGACTTGGGTACCTGCCAGGAGGGACCCACAGGCAGGAGGTCGCTTCTGGACCTTACTACAGCAGAGGATAGCAGCTGGTCTGAGGAGCTGACTACGGACTGGTGGAGCTGACAAGCTCTTTGTCACTCACCAGCACTGCAGCATACAGGCTGCCAGCAGAGGTGCCGGGACAGACTTCACACAGCACTTGACCTATATCCCGGGCCTCGAGGAGATCATCACCACTCAGATGCGTTGGGATTATGATACAGTGATAGATTTCTATGCTTATCTGTGGATTGCCCCAGATCGGTCTGCTATATGGTTCATGCTCAGAGGGCAGCCCCACAGAGTGACGAGGGAGAACCTCGTAGAGGCCCTAGAGACTGTTCAGCACGAGACTAGGGTGTTTCCACTTGCTCACCCAGGGATGGAGCCTCCCCGCAGACCTCTTGGGGGACACCTACCGTCTGATGAGGATATGAGCATTGCTTTCCCTCCACCTCACCCGGAGAACTTCAGCCGAGCTCACACCAGACTGACACATGAGGGCAGAGTTCTCAGGAGCATTCTTAGCAGGACTATTGTGCCGAGGAGTGGATACAGGGATCAGTTCTCTATACTTTCACAGTGGGTCGTCATGCTGATGCTGAGGCACAGAGGTTTTGACTTGGTGGATTTGATACTGAGCCAGATGGAGGACGTCATTGCAGAGAGCATAGCTGCTAGACACTTAGCCTTCGCTCCACTGATTTGCTACATACTGAGGAGGCTACAGTTGTTATCTCAGGAGGACTATGATGAGCTGCCCAAGGTGACCACAGCGTACACACCCTTGCCTGCCTCCGACAGACGGGTTGCTGCCCGGGAGTCAGCTTCGCAGGGGAGTTCTTCACAGGGCCTAGGTGACACGGCTACCGAGACAGAGCAGCATATTCAGACAGGTAGCCAGATGGAGTCCATTCCTGAGGACGTGACACCGGACTCTAGAGCAGGACCTTCAGCTTCAGCTACAGCTCCAGCTCAGACAGACTCAGTACTTCGTGCAGAGCTTGCAGCTATCCGTAGAGAGCTCCAGAGTCAGCGAGAGGATAGGGAGAGAGATAGACAGATGCTAGACAGTGTAGTACTCACTCAGAGGGAGATGGCTTCTGGCATGTTTTCGTTGTTCACAGGTTTTGAGGCGATCGCTCAGACTCTTCGTCTTTTCGGACAGGCACTGCCAGGTCTCCCGTCTTTCGCTCCTATCACTCTCCCAGGTGTGCTGCCACCAGATACAGTTCAGTTTCAGCAGCTTCAGCAGCTACAGCAGCAGCAGTTTGCTCAGACACAGGGAGGACAGTCTTCCAGCCAGGGACAGTACTTCAGCACCTTACTCACGGCTCCCATCTCACCTGCTGGTGCACCTACGGTGGGGCCGTCGACGTCCACGTTTGCTGGTTTGGCAGGAGAGGCAGGACCCTCACACCAGTACCTTTCTTCACCAGGCCTCTCCATGACTCCGTCAGCCCTACTAGCTACTACAGCTCCGAGCTTCTCACCGCTTCAGCTGACGAGTCCCTTCTTTGTGTCACCACTGCCAGCTCGTACACTTGACTTCGACACAGTAGCACAGACCGCTTCAGTGCAGACAGACTCAGTTCTTACAGCTTCACAGGCAGAGGTCGTGACTACTACAGCTGAGACAGCAGCAGTGGAGCAGACAGAGTCTCCCAGGACACCCCCTTCGCCTCGAGTTGTTGAGCACTCAGTGGATCTCACTGACTTTGGCTACACTCGTGAGGAGATAGATAAGGCACTCACTTCAGGCCAGGATCCACCGGCCAAGGCACCCTCACCTACTGGTAGTTTCACTTGGACTCCCAGTCGCTCACCTACTCCTTCAGTCCACTCAGCTTCAGACTCAGAGGTAGTTGAGCATGTGACACAGCTTGAGCAGACCCTACTTCAGACAGACTCTTCTGGGATGGCTCACAGGCAGCTTGTGCCGTTCACTCCTCTCTTTCAGCCTCAGGAGTCGTTGGGGATGCCACGGACTTGGACTTGGACACCTCCAGTGCCACCCACTCAGCAGCAGCAGGACAGTGCTCAGCCTTCTACCAGTTCTTCAGCACCTGCCACCACTGCACCTCCTCCAGCCGCCGACGCGTAGGACAGCAGTTTTCTCTTTCCTTCTTTCTTCTTTTTGGTCTTTGGTGCCAAAGGGGGAGAGAGATAGAGAGATCTTGTATAGATCTAGGGGGAGTAGTGGAGTGATCTTGTGTTCAGGGAGAGTGTGAGACAGCTTTTGTCCAGGAGGAGATCTTTTAGTACTTCATTGTATATTCTTTTGGTTCTTCGTGGTTCTTGTTGAGCTTGATTTGCTTTTGCTTGTGTTTAGCTCATCAAGAATGCACTTGGTTTCATTTACATACACTTGCTCGTTATCTATATATCTTGCATATTGCTCTGTCTCTGATATATTGCTATGATCCATTGCTCTGAGTTTGTGTATGTTTACCTGGATGCGCTTATTTTTATCTATCTTGCCAGGTTTCCTCTTTCTGTGATGATATGTGCACTCACTTGCTTTTGCAGGAATATCTTATAAACTCATCATCACAGAGTTGTGGTCATAACTCATGCTTTTATTCCATATATATCACCCATATGCTCTAACTCTATTTTGCAGGTGATACCTTTTGAGCTATGACTACCTTGTTCTCCGTTTTACTTGTTCTTCATTTCATATCCTATCTTATCGATCACTCTTGCGCTTTACTTTCTCTATCTTATGATATGTGTTGTCACCAATCACCAAAAAGGGGGAGATTGTAAGCTTCATGACCATTGGAGTTTGGAAACCCCAAAGGTATGAATGTTTTGGTGATTGGGTGACCTTATTGATGTGACTAACATCTCCTTGTAGGATATTCAAATGGTCATGTCAATGAAGCGTCGTCTCACATACTCTATTTATCGACGACTTGGTGATTGGTTGCCTCGACAATTCGGATCGAGAACTTGATGAAGTCGCGGAGAAGAAATGGATCAAGGCTAAGGACATGCTAGATCCAAGCGAGTGTTGCTTGGTTAGATGTTAGCTTGAGTCCATAGGAAAAACCGGACTATCAAGAGGGATCGAATTGGTTCTCTTAGAGCACACTAGGTTAGAGATCAAATGGATGCATTGTGAGTCTCTTGAGGGCTAGGGTGGCTGAAGAGAAGAAGAGGAACCAAGTTTGGAGAAGTTGGAAGCAAGGATCAAGAAGTGGATCAAGTTTTCAGCTTATGCCGAAGAGATCGGACAGTACGGTCCTAGGGACCGTATGGTACGGTCTTCATTGAAGATCCAGACAGAGAAGAGAAGTCTCGGGATGCTGAGAAAATGAAGACCGGACAATGGACCGTATGGTACGGTCAAGGAGACCGGACAGTACGGTCATCAGTGGATTTCCAGACAGAGAAGATGGAGTTTCTGGAAGTGGAAGAAATGAAGACCGGACAATCGACCGGATGGTACGGTCCTAGGGACCGGACAGTACGGTCTTCATTGGAGATGAAGAAGAAGATGGAGATGCGCCTGGAAATAGAGACCGGACAATACGGTCTGGAAGAGACCGGACAGTACGGTCCTTTGTACAGTCTCTAGTTTCGCAGGGCACTTTTGGGCAACGGCTAGTTTTGGGTTGGTAGCCTATATATAGTTGGTTGCCCGCCCCTTGAGGGGTCTCTTGGCCATTGTTGGAGTGCAGGAAACTCAGAGGAAGCCAAGAGCAAGGGAGAGAAGCACTTGTGAAGGATTTGGAGTGATCCTAGTGCTTGAGAGAGTAGCAATTGCATCCACTTGATCTCTAGGCTAGTGTGAGCTTGAGAGAGTCACTTCGGTTTGTTACTCTTGGTCTATGGCGAGGCCTAGACCGGTTAGGCGTTGGTGTTGAGCTGTCCAAGGAGATTGTGGAAGCTAACACAAGTTTGTACACGGTCTTGGAGCTTCCCGTGCGAAAGAAGCATCACTAGTGGAGCGCCCTTTGGCACGCATCACGTGCGGAGCCTTACCTCCGGAAGAGTACCCGGGATCGAGCCCGGCGGGACGTGCCCGCGACTTCACTCGGAGGGTGAAGTGTGCTCTAGGAGGGATCGCCTTCGAGCGGAGGGACGGGGTCGAGACTCCGGCGGGAGTGACCCAACGTGGAGTAGGGGAAGGCGCCACCCTTCCGAGACCACGGGAAAAATCATGAGCATTCCTATCCTTATCTCCTTTACATACTAGCATTTACGCTTCCGCATTTACTTCTATGTGCTAGTAGAATTGCATGATAGGTTGTCTCTTTACTACTTGGTAGAATTTCTTGCTAGGGTGTTGCTTGTTGCATAGACTAGATTGTGTGCGCGCATCGCTTGCTTTTGTTATCACCATATCTAGTCTTGCTAGCTTCACGCCTAAAGTACGTTTGGGAGAAATTGTTGACACACCGATTCACCCCCCCCCCCCCTCTCGGTGCCCTTGATCCTTTCAGCCTGGCCCGTACCCACAGAGCTCTCACGCTCCACGATTTATGGGTGACCCACACATGGGATCCTCTCGCTCAGCTAGATTCGCACCCAACTGAAACTACTGGTACCTCGAGCAAGAAGTTGCGCAGCTCCAAGAAGCCGTGCATGACACCGCCAAACTCGTGACCTCCAAGGTCAGGTCTACTACCAGGGCGGTAGGATAGATGACACATATAACCTCTGCCAGCAGATCGCCTCAGGCCTGAACGTTGATACATCCCAGTCCCAGCAGCAGCAGTACGGGCCCCAACCCGTACCACAGCCTGAGGCACAGCCATCACCTGAGCAGCACACTGGCTCTGTTCCCTTCTTTGACCCACCTTCCCAGGGGGAGTGGGACCCCTGAACAGCTTCTTACCACTAGATTTGGGTCAAGCTTATGCCTTGCAAAGGCCTAAGCTTGAGGGGGGGGGGGGGGGGGGGGGGGGAGTCTCGGAGTTTTATGTTGATTGTCTGTATTTGCCTTGCTCGACCTCGCATGACCGTCAGTTGTATCAGCCGTTCGTCCGTTCTGCAGTATATATATATATGAAAAAAAATTTTAAAAAATAATAATAATAAAATAAAAAAAATAATAATAATAAAATTCGGGTTTGCTTTGTTGTTGCCGAATCTTGATTTTTCTACCCACGCATAAAGGATATGATGAATAGCTGCTCTATTAGTTTTCTACTTGTATCTTTTATGCAGTTGCTATTCCATGTATAGTTGCGTAAGAAGTAATCTGGCACGATCACACTTCTAGTATTGCTATATCTGTGTGGGTAGCACCTGGTTTACCAAATCTAGGCATTGACTTGCATGATATGGCTGTTTTAGGTTGAGTTAGCACGTTTCTGCAATAATAGTCCAGAGATGTTTTAATCTTTATTAATGCTGCAACTAAAACCCTTTTAAGTCTTACACTTCCCCTGTGAGGAATCAATTACCTACCAGAGCCATATACTGCAAAGTTTATAAACACAAACCTCGCTCTTAGCTATCTTTTATATATTGAGTTCGGTTAAATTTTGATCTCTCGGAACACTGCTCTCTTTATGTCAGTCATCTTTCTTTTGGGAATATGAGAAATTCATTACCACTCATCCTTCAAAAATTCTTTTGTCTTCCTTCAAGAGCTCAAGAAAATTCAAAAATTATTGTTTAGGCCATCTAAAAATCTTCTTCACACTCTGCATTACGGGAGTAGTAAAAAAAAAATTTATAGAGGTCCCGTAATGCGCAGTAAAGATTTTTATAGAGGTGGTGGCCATCCTCAAAAATTTCTTGAGCCAAGAAGACAGAAAAATTTATGAGTGATTTCTCTTCCCACATTTATCATTGGACTGATTATGAAGAGTTGCTCTGTTTCCTTGAGATCATCCTTTAACCTTACAAAATATATGTGAAGGATATGCGCATCCAAACCAAGCTCCATCAAAATAACCATCTTATGTAACATTAGGTTGTGAGCGATAGTTTAAAGGAAATAGCTTCCACAAAAGAGAGACAAAAAGGGGAAGTGCAAAAGACTTAAAGGAGAATTCTTGGAATTTTTCTTATGCAGCAAAAAAAAAACTCTGGACTTGTTATTGGCAGAATGTGTTTAATGAAAACCTAATAATGCTGTTCTGCTTTTCAATGTCACATGACAAAGTAATCAATAAGCCCCACTGGATATATGCATGCTTGATGAATAAATTGTGCTGGTTTATGGATTACTCGCTGTCTTGGAGTATGCTGTTGTATATCAGACACCTGCAACTCCTGATCCGCCGATTGCCTAAGTTTGTATTTTGCTCGGGGACGAGCAAAGTTTAAGCTTGGGGGGTTTGTTGACGGTGTTTAAGTCATTAAATTATCGTCAACATATCGGTAAATAAAAGGGTAAATCACCAATAATTCGGCAATGTTTTATTTATTAATAAAGTTCCACGAGTTTTTGATGATTTATAAGTGCAGGAGTAAATACAGAAGAAATAGGCGCCTGTGGACAGAAACACAGGCCGGCCGGCCCAATCATAGGCCGGCCGGCCACCCTTGGCACCTTTTGTTGACGATCTTCGTCCAGTAGGCTCCAAAGAAGCCCAGCACTGAGAACAACTGAAGCCCAAATAAAGAAATAGCACACATTCTAGAAGATAGGCTACAATGGGCCGAAACTTGGCTCCTACTCCATTTCTGCCGACTCCAGGAGAAAACCGACCTCAGGACCGACTCCACCAAGCGATCAGGAGCGTCCAGGAAAAAGGCGGTCGCGAACCGACGCAGTGGACGGCCGGCCGGCCCCCCTACCTGGCCGGCCGGCCGACCTTAGCGGCGCCGCCTCTCCAGCTTCGGCCAGGGGGTTCCCACCGCCATGGAGAAGCTATAAATAGGACCCCCCGGCCTCAGAAGCAATTCGCACCTCATTGGAGAATCCATTTACTCTTCTTGTTTAGTGTTAGTATTAGTTGGGAGTTAGAGTTAGAGTGTGAGCTTTGCTCAGGGTTCCGGAGTCATCTTCGGAAGTGCGGTAAAGCTCCTTGTATCTTTACTTTCTTTTGAATAAATATTATTATGGATATCTCTTCTTATTTATTTAATTCAGTAATTCTTTTAATTTATATTATTGCTCTGAGTAATTACTTCGGAAGTATCTCTGTGTTGGATCCACGTCTGTGTAAGATAGACTTTCGTGAGTTGTCAGCTGGTCTATGCGTAAACAATTCACTTAAGTTTATTGAGCATGGGTGGTCTGCCCTGTTAGTTAAGGGTAGATTATTTAGAGTGATTGCTTGTATGGTTCAAGGAATTATTCTAGACGCGAGTTTGCACCCAACCCCACGGAGGATGGTAGCCGCGAGTGTATGTGACAGCTGCACCGGTCTCTGTAATCCACCACGTCCGGGTTGGACCTAGCAGGGTCTTAATTATAGTGGGTGGTTCCTTATAGTGGTGGCCTTGGCTATCACTATGACACATCCGTGCCCCGATGCACATTGATATGACTGTTCTATGATCTTGAGTGTATATTGTAAATTATTAGATTGCTGAATATAAAATACTTAGGATGGATATATTTTAGGAAACCTTTTTCTCTACTCGTTGTCCTCCCAATCTTTCTGCTAATTACTCTTTTCTGGGTTACTTCATGAGTGCCACCTTTATCAAACTATCAATGTTTGACGTGATTTACATACGATCGATTTAGACAGTACCCTTGAGGAATTTTCTACTAGCTTCCCTGTGAAAATTATAAATACGATACCCTGGAATACTCCATGGTGAAGTGCTACAATGGTGATCCGTGCGCTTGCGGAATAGAAATATTTAGTAGAGCATAAGAACCACCAACAATGCTAGAATGCTTGAGTGCTTTTACCTTATACACTAGCATGTGTAGGACTTGTTGAGTTTATCTTATATATTGTCATATGCTAGGTTGTTCTTATATGCTTATGTATACCTTGCTCCTAGCATGTACAAGTCCTAACACATGGTTTTCCTTGTTTGATCACTATCACATAGTACACATGTACTCTCTAGTTATATATCATTTACTTGTGCAATTAGAAAGAGTAGCTAGAAGTGCAAAAAATTTTAGTTCATAGTGTGCCCGATTCACCCCTCCCCCCCCCCCCCCCCCCCCCCCTCTCGGTCACACGGTCCTTACAACGGCGGAGGAGCGGGCTCGTAGAATTTAGCGCGGCGGTGGATCCGACGGCGGTAGCCGCTGGAGACGAGGAAGGTGGTCGGTCGTGGAGGCAGCTCGCCGCAGAAGGAGAAGGGGTGATCGGCTGTGAATCGAGAGGAGGAAGACGATGGGCGCGGCGCTGTCGTTTTGCTGTCCGAACGTCGTGCGCGAGCGGGCGTGCTCGCGCGCGTGCGCCCCGCTCGCGCGCGTGCGTGAATTAGACATGTCCTGCACGGTCGCTTTAGCACGGATGGCATGGCTCCCGCCCCGCTCTGGCCGTCAGCTCCTGAGACTGCACAGACTAAACGTATAACCAGGGCGCCAAACTTATCACGATTATTGTGTATTCTCTTTTTTTTAAAAAAAATTGTTGTCGTTATTTATTTTTGACCGTTCGTCTTACATAGTGACATTTCTCAATAAACTGTTTGACAGTCTGTCTGGATTTAGATTTTGAAAACAGGAAAAAAGTTTGCGATTGACGAATCTAACCCTCTATTTTGTGTCATTGTTTTCATTAAAAAAAATATAAAAACCACGTAGTATGCATCTTAGCTCACTAGGCCCAACCTACTACATGTTCATCTTTTTTCTCACGATGAAACTCAACCCGAGAAAGAACAAAGAAAAAAACTCGACCTGCCGGAAGACTGCCCCCGACGGCATTTTAGGAAAGCTCACGCAGGCCGAGAAAATCCGATCCTACACAGGGACTCAGCTGGCCGTTGTGAGAACCGGCGCGAGTCTTTACCATGTGCTTTGACCTGGGGAGGACGAGGGGATTTTTTTACTCTACACTGCAGCGCGGCATATCTCAGCCACTTGGTGCTACAGTGCAGTGCGGCACTGTAGCGAGCTACAGTGCCGCGGGTGCCGCGGTGGGCTCGAACCCGGGTCGCGCGCGCTCACAGGAGCAACGCTCCTGGAGCGACGCTGCTGACCGCTCGGGTGCTCCACACGTTGGCAGAAAGAACAAAGAGAGTGGGAGATTAGTCAGTTAGTGGTGCTCCGGCCATGAATCCGAGCAGAGAAGTGAAGGAAATGATCTAGGAGCCAAGAACAACTCATTTTTAAGGTAGGATTTGAAGAAGGTCGGCGCTTCGGGCGCGTGGTAGACTCAGACTTGACGAGAGGGATGAAGATGTAATGAAGAAACGAATTGGTCTGAAACACCTCTTCAATTGTTTCTCCCTCGCAGTAAAAAAAAAGAACAATTTGCGGTGTTCCAAGCTCGGAACGATTCTGCTGCCAAACAGACGCTTACTACTTCCTGGATCGAGTTGTCTATCAATCTCGAACTTTTGCACTACGACTAGTCATATGGTGAGGCTATTGGCATATACGGTGTACGGAAATTTGCTTCAGTACGTCTGGCACGGGCTAAGCTTACTGTAGTAGTACATTTGCTAGGGTTCCCTGCTGTTGTGGTACAGTGCCGTAGTTTCTTGTACGGTCACCTGGCAGTGAGTCGGCCATAAAGTACTCCCTTCGTCCCAATATGTATAGGATCGAGGGGCTTCTCGAGAAAAACAGCAGCAGTGTGCAAAGACCAAAATACCCCTCATCATTACCTCTCTCCCTCTCTCTCTCCATGCCCCCGGGTCCCGGCCTCCTCCAGGCTCTCCAGCTCGCCCCCGGCCTCCTCCACCTCATGCGCCCTCCTCCTCCTTCTCGGCACATCCACCTCCGGCGCATCGGCGACCACGTCCTCGTCGTCGGGAAGCTCCTCCTCCTCGTCGGCGTCGTCCTCCAGCCTCCCCTTCCCGTCCTTCTCGCTGGCGACGGGCTGGCGGCGGCGGGCGGCACCCGGAGCGGCGTGGGCGAGCTGCGCGCGGCAGCGGCGAGATGCGAGCAGGGGAGGGCGGCGAGAAGCGCGGCTGGCGGAGATGAGGCTGGAGGCGGAGCAGGGGACGCGGTGGAGTGAGCCGCAGATGCGGCGGCGGGCAACGAGATGCAGCGGGGCGCATTCTGGAGGCGGAGAGGATCCCGCCGCCCTGATCCCGCGGGCTCCGTCCTTCTCCAAGTGCGCGCGACGGGCGGCGGGTGCGCCGCGGCGGCAGAGAGGCGAGCTGCCCCTGGCGGCGGAGGGGCGCGAGCTCCGCGCGGCGGCGGCGGGGAGCGTGCTCCGACGGCGGCGACTGGCGCGAGCAGGAGGGGACGGGGAGGGAGGGGAGGGTGCGCGTGGCGGCGGAGGGGGGCGAGGCGAGCCGCGCGTGGCGGCGGCGGGGCGCGAGCCGATGGATGGGATTCGGTGGACCGGGAAGGAGGAGAGGGGGAAAAATTGTACTTGTGGGCCCCACTTATCCCTCTCAATCCCTTATATTGTGGGACAAATCCAAGTCCCTCCAATCCCTTATATTGCTGGACAGAGGGAGTATTCCGTGGACAGAAGCGAGGATCTGGAAACCAAAAGTACTCTGCACCAGGATCGGCAGGCAGCAATCCCAAACTGGCAAGGCCAGGCAAAGTACTACCTCCGTCCCAAAATAGTTGTCGCTGTTGACTTTTGATTGTTATGTTTGACCATTCATCTTATTTAAATTTTTCGTGCAAACATTAATTATTTCTTCATCATATGTTTTTTTATCAGTATTAATTTAATCATGACATATTTATTTTAATTTTTGTAAAAAAAAATGAATAAGACGAATGGTCAAACATGATGATCAAAAGTCAACAGCGACAACTATTATGGACGGAGGTAGTATACTGCTATGTACATCCAGCCCAATGCACAACCATCGACTGCGTGAATTGGCACCTGAGCTGCTAATATGTTCATGTCATTGGCACCTGAGCTCAGGGGTGTGCATCATATTATCATCAGGAGCACATATTTAGCAGGGTAACATTCGTCCCTAAAATATTTGGTATTTGACATCAATTAAAGAGGTGATGTTGAAGATGAGTAAAATAGTTAGATATTTTCTTTGTATTTTATTCGTCTTTCAGTCTTGATATAAGGGATTATACTTCTTCAGATTTTGATACCATCCCTTTTCGTTCGATAAACAAACAAAACATGCTTATATTTTTTGATTAAAAGACATGCCTATGTAACTATGATGTGGACTTCATTGTTATTTTGAACCATATGAATAAATCCTTCGAAGCTCCAACACCCGACACTAATCTGTAGTGCAAATAAACTTTTGATTCGTTCTTGTAAACTACTACATAAGTGGGACTTTCTGTATTAGATAACATATGTGAAAAATACCGTCTGGGATAATAAGATATGTGAAAAATAACAAGATATATAAACAAGCTTGCATTTGCAACCTTCAACACATATTAGAAGTTCAGGTGCCAATGACGTGAACCCTACATGGATATCAAGGGTGTGCATCACGTTATCATCAGACTAACTCCAACAGCAACTTGCATTTTGGAGAGGCAATCCGCCCTTTGCACCACGTCTACAGTTCTTTACATTTCTTTCTCATCCCTCCATCTCCAACAGCGAGCGCATCTCTTTCCTATCCCTCCGCCGTGCCCACGCATGTCGCCCCGCGTGCCACGACTCGCCCGGCACGCCGCGCCGCCGCATGTCGCCCCGCGTGCCACGACGCGCCGCCGCACGACCACACGCACGCGCCGCTCCCCTCCACACGCGCAGCTCGCCTCTGTGCCTCCGCTGCGGCCCTCCGCGCACCTCCGCAGTGGCCGCCTCCGTCGCGCGCCCAAGCTCTCCCGCGCGCCGCCACCCAGCTCGCCCCAATCCTCGTGCCACCGCTTCGCCAACGATGGACCCAGCGCCGAATTCGCCGCCGCCGGTGAATGACGCGAATTTCGTCGGTAAATGACTCGGCGTCGCACAACTTGCACAGCAGCAGAGGAAATTCTGGCCGGTCGCCGTCGTCGTTGGAGTCTGACGAGCCCTCTCAAAGACGCAAACATAGCCGCCATTGCCGCCTCCGCACCCACGCGCTCGCGCCGCCTCCGCGCCCGCTGCCGCCTCAGCACTCACACGCTCGCGCGCGCGCTCGCAGCCGAAGCGGCACGACGGCGCGCGGCTCCCAGCTCCGCCTCCGCCTCCCGCAGCCGCCGCGCCAGCCTCGCCTCCACCGCGACCGCCCCTCCTCCACCGCGCCTTCGCACCCGCGCCACTCGCCTTCAAGCAGCCGCTCGCGCCGAACTCGGTCTCGTGCCTCCTCCGCGCCCGGCCGACGCTGGCCCACCTCCGCACTCCGGCCGCCGCAGGTCGCCACGCGCTGCAGCTCGGCCCGCGTCGTCGCCCTGCGCGCCGCAAATCGCCCCGCGCCCTGCTCGCCATCGCCCCTCGCCCGCCAGGTACTCGATTTCATTCTGTGTATGATCAATTTCGTCGATTCATCGTCTGTGTTGCGAATTTTTGGGATTTTGATCTTGGAAAGGGGAAGAAGAAATTTGAAGAAGCCGTGAGCCTCTCTCCTCTCTCGCGGAGGACGGCGCGGCGGGGGCCGTGGAGGCGGTGGAGGCCGGCGGTCGGCGGGGGCCGTGGAGGCGGTGGAGGCCGGCGCAGCGTCGGCGGCCGTCCGTGGAGGCGATGGAGGCTAGCGCGGGTGGACGGCCGTGCACGCGATGGAGAATGCGTTCTAGGAGAGAGACGATGTATCTTTAGCTCGCCTCTCTCCTGCGAAGGAAAAATGCTTCGTCCTTTGCATCATCTGTTGGAGACAAAAATGGTGATGCACAGTGTCAAATGAGATGCATATTTAGGTTTGCATCTCATTGTTGGAGTCAGCCTCAGGACCACATATTTAGCAGGGTAATATTCGACCCTAGTTCAAAAGAATATTCGTTCGAACAATGATAAATTTGTTGCTATCACAAGTTCAATAACATAAAGTTTAAATTTTTTTCTTAAAAAGAAAAGTAATAACCTTTTTAAAGAAAAAAAGAAAAGAGAAGAAACAAAATCGCCAGCAATCCAAAGCAGTACCAACACGTAAAGCGCCTACACGCCGACAAACGGCAAACAAAAACGATTTTACGCAGATGCTCCCAAACCAAAGCACGAAATGAGCGTCTCCATCGGCCACACAGCTGCCAGGGCACACGTGTACCCATATGTCGCGCCCGCCGAATTCTTAACGGGGAGCCCGGGACGCCACGCAAGCTCTTGCCTTTACTCACGGGAAAAGGCAGAGAGAGGGGATGATTAAAAAAGGATGGGGATCAGATTTCGCGAGAGGCAAATCGATTAAGCAAATAATCGAAGTGCGTTTATCTACATAGGCCATTAAACCCAAAGGCAGAGAGCGAGAAAAGGGAACGAAAAAAAAAAATAAAAGAAAGGTGGTGCAGAAGATAGGAGGAGGAGAGGAAGCTTTACGTCATCGCGAGACCTGGTTGCGGCTAGAAGGTTCTCGAGGATGGCGTCGGAGATGGAGGACGAGGCGGCTGCGGCGGGGGCGCCGCTAGTCACCAACGGGGCCGCGGACGTCCGGCGGAGGGTGGGTCACCGCGGCGGCTGCTCTGTTTCGCGTTTTGGGTTTCTTTAATTTCTTTCCTCCTTATTTTTTGTTCTTGATTTAATCTTGTTGGGGTTTCGTGGTGTGCAGAGGGAGCAGGCGAAGGCGATTCTGTCGAAGCAGGCCGTCAAGATCGCCACCAAGGCCGAGGAGCACGAGCGCTTCATCTTCAAGGTCATCTCTCCTCCTATCCCCTGCTTACTGAATCTCCTTTTTCTTGTCCTGTTGTGCTAATCGGATAGCATCTTGTTCCAATCTTTCCGTGCTCGTGCAATCTTTGTGGAGAATTTGTTTGGGGATTCTTTGGTGCTTGTATCCCTAATAGGCTCATTTCGTGGTTAATTCTGGTGTGCATTGTGTCATGCAGTGCTTCAACTGCTACTAGTAGCATATTTGTAACGACGTTTAATTTCCTGGAAGGCAATTGGGTGCAATGGAACACTGCACTACTAGTTCAGAATTCCTGCATTTTTTTAAAAAAATTGGTGCATTTATTGTTTGGTACGGCCACTGCTGTACTGCTGAGATTTTGGTAATAATTGGATGGCTGGATTTGGGGATAGGGAATGTTCTGACATGGTTTTAAATATGCAGGTTACACACTTGTTGGGTGTTCTTAGTTTTGGGGGATTTTGCTACCTCTTGGGTGCAAGTAAGCAACTTAACTGCAGCATCAATCTTTTCGGTTGCCTGTTAAATCAGAAGGATCTTGATGGTGCCTCTTATAAGGCTGAACGCTCTGGTTACGTTTGCAGGACCACAAGATGTGCCCTATGTGTATTGCCTATTCTATGTCATATTTGTTCCGCTCCGCTGGATTTACTACCGCTATAAGAAATGGCATTACTATCTCCTGGTGAGTGCAATACTGTCTCACATTTTGGTGTCCTGGAATGTAAATACAGCAGATATGCTTCCAAGAGTTGTGTTTAAGTGCGCTTCGACTTAACTTGAGTACTGTTATTATCTTAAGTTTCAAGCAGACCATTTTAAGCATTGATTAATGGGAGAATGTTTGTCGGTGACAGATGTTAATGGGATAAGTGGATGATAGTGCAATACTGCATATGCATTATTGCAAGTTGTCTAACTTGTCTATAAATCTATTGCCCAGTTGCTTTTATCCTTCAGAAGTATAAAAGAGAGGCTGATTTCTGCTGATAATGTGTACTCTACTACACAGGATGCGTATGATGTTTATGTATAACCCTTTACTTGATTAAGTATCCAAGAAAAAAAATTTAGCCGATCAGCTGAGCGTCTCTGATTTCAGTGTTATTGTTAGAAGTAATCCTTGTGTTTCTGGAATATTGTAGAATAATCTGGTAGAGTATTTCCGGAGTCTAGTAGAGTGTGTTCCGGAAACTTGTGGAAGTGCTACTGTAGCGCCGACCTACTGTAGCTGCTGGCATGTTCTGGAACCTTGTAGTAGTAGCAGCCAGGCAGCCCCCCCCCACCCACATGTACTATAAATAGCACCTAGTGTGCAATGTAATGAACAGACTCACAGCCTCACTTGCAAGCTGCTGTCCAGCCCCCCTCCCATAGAACTAACAGTTATACCTCAGTACAGTTGTTATCTTAAGGTTCTGTACAAATATTCTTACAGTGTTCAGCATTTATTGATTGGAGAATTTCGTCAGCGGCACATGTTGATAAGATAGTGGATGATATGTGATATATGGCATCATGAAACTTGTTGCGATTTGCACATGATGTCTAAAAACTTACTTCTAGGATAATGATTTCTAATTGTGTATTATTCAGGATATTTTGAATGAATTAGGTATGACCAGTCAGTTGCCTGATTAAGTACCCGAAAGGCTGAAACATGGTTCCAAATAAAAAACTGATCTGGTTTTAATGCTCTAGCTAGCTTAAGTATAGTTGTTATCAGAAATTTGCTGAACAACTAATCTTACAAGTGAAATGTTGATGAAAGGGTTGTTATCTAAAGTTTGCTGAACAACTAATCTTACAAGTGAAACGTTGATGAAAGGATGAATAGCTGTAAGTAGCACATGTTAGTGCGATGAATGAGCCCATGATTATGGGATGTGACACAATTGCCAACTTGTGGCAGATGCATAATATTTGTGTGTGGTGTTTACTGCCGTATGCATCTTCCAAATTTTTTTTTCTTGTTGAAGCCCTGCTAATTATGAAGAACCCACGTCTATCCTTTTCTATGATTCAGTAATTAATCACCTAAAACACGATTCAGTAAAGGGAAAGGGGAGATTACCGGCCTCGTTCATCCTGAAATCGCAGACATGTGAACCAACCAAGATTACAATAGATAAATGTGAAATCTAAAGGAGGAACAGCTTCCTGTTAATGATTTGGAGCTTTGATAGCCCTTTGCCGGTATTTTTAAGTCAGCATTCTAAGTTATGTTTCATTTGTAGTTTGTATGAAACCAATCCTTATTCTTCTGATGGAATATATCATTTATTTACTTTCCAAACCATTACATGTCTTTAAAATCATGCTTCATTTTTTTTATGCAGGACTTTTGTTACTATGCCAACACTTTTCTCCTTGTTATGATTCTTTTCTATCCAAAGGATGAAAAGCTTTTCATGGTTTGCTTCTCATTTGCGGAGGTATGAAAAATACTCTTGGTGATTTCTGGTCCATGTCCAGAATATGTTTATAATAAATTTAAATCTTTACAGGGTCCACTTGCTTGGGCATTAATTGTGTGGCGTTGCAGCTTGGTTTTCAGCTCATTTGATAAACTTGTCAGCGTCCTGATACACCTTCTGCCTGGTAAGTTATATAAGGCATGAACCGTTCCCATTCATTGTGTATAATACTTCAATTTTGCAAGTAAAACATCATTTTAATCTAGTGAAACCATTCAGAGATTTCAGGCTAGTTAAACTATTTGGCCAACACACACGAGTAAGCTATGGGAATTTTACACCTTTGTTTTTTTGTATTGTTGATCAGTATCAGTGAGCTGAATCATGATTCCTTGAAATTGTGCTTCCCCTTGTTATTTTTTCCGAGCTTCCGTCTTCCCTTATTACTGAATAGATAAAAATTATTACACAATTAGGACATAATGCTGTACTATATAAGGGCAACTTGAATTTTGGTGTTAAATATAGTTGAGGCCTTAGATTCCAGATAGATCCTTTGGGCACTGACATTTTCTTCACATTTGCATTTTATGTTTAAATGTATACCAAGTTTCATGACTGATTAAGTACCTCAACAGGGATTGTTCTCTTCACTGTCCGATGGTGGAACCCACAGACATTTGCTGCAATGCATCCAGAAGGAAGGGCAGCTAGAGTCACATGGCCGTATGTGGAGGACAAATCATATCTGTGGACATGGCTGTTTGTTGTTCCTCTAGCTGCTTACACCCTATGGCAACTTATGTATTTTCTCATAGTTAATGTGCTGCGCCGACAAAGGTTGTTAAGGGATCCAGAAGTTATGACATCATACAGGTACATGCTAAGGCTACATTACTCGTATAACATTGTGTATTGTCGCATGCATTCTTGCTTTTAATTATGAGAAACTAACTCAGAAGATTAAATGGTATTCTATGAAATTTTGAGGGACAATTGTTTGTGCCAGTCCTTAACACACTTCTCGGGATACCTATGCTCTCCTCTTGGTGCCAATGTTAGACCTCAGTTAGGGTTAATCACGGGTGAAGTTGTATCTCCTACTTTTAGTCACATGGTTTATGGTTATGTGACATGAAATTTCTGTTGTTTGTTGACATCTTTGATGCTTTCCCTAAGTTTGTGCCTACGTTCACTCTGAGTTTTGCTCTGTTTTTTACTTGAACAAATCAAATGTCAAGAGAGGCAATCTACTAATTTATATTGTGCCAAATGTTTGATAGAGAACTCTCGAAGAAGGCACAGAAAGCAAACAACATCTGGTGGAGGTTGAGTGGACTGCTTGGTGATAAGAACCGGCAGGTCATGTACATACTGCTTCAGGCCGCGTTCACGGTAGCGACAATGGCTCTGACTGTCCCCATATTCCTGTCCTACCGGATGCATGTGGTCTTCCAGATACTTAAGGTGTGCGCAGCCACATGGAATGGTGGAAGCTTCATCCTGGAGGTGATGCCTAGGCAGGTCGTGCAGAAGGAGAAGAAGAAACTCGAGATGAAGCCCATCGAAGAAGCAAACTCGACACAACATGAGGAGGAAGATACCTCGGATAACCAACAGCACACATCTGAAGAGCAAAATCATTGAGCAGACTGTTGCTGGCTGTAAGATTAGGTTCTGCTTGTTACTGATATAATATGTTTTACATTGTGTGTTCCATGGTAGAAGTAACTGGCTATGAATGGTATGGAGGTTTGAGAACTTTGATGTCTGCTTAGGTGGGATGTGGGTGCCATGGAGGACTGTGTGGCGTCTCTGTTCGTTTGGTACAGCACATTGTGGTATCTCGGATGTTGCCAGTACATTTCGTGCCAAATTTGTCTCTAGGATCCTTTTCCTGTGTGTGGCTGTTACATTGTTTTTGCTCTGAATTTTATCATGCTACTTCAGCTGTTTGGTTTGCTGCAGTGCTCAGGTGATCTGGACATGTGCAGGATCCGTACTTCCTAAAAATATGACTTGACTAAAGTGCCTTGCAAGCAAATGTTCATGGAAATTGCCCCGCGCTTCCCAAAGCGTGTCGTTGACTGGTGCCAGCTAGCAAGAGTCAATGCAAAAAAAATAAAAATAAAAATAGAGGAATTGCACGGTACGTTCATCTGCCGTGATGCAGTCACCAAACAAAAACAACTCAATTTGTTAAAAGAATAACAACACTGTTTTATTCGAGCACCAAGGAAATGTGAAGGGTGTGACAACTGACCGTAGCTTCAGCATCACTAGGCTGACGTAGAACTCCCAACCGGATAACGAACGCGACAGTCTCTGTCAAGTGTCAACTAGATTTCTCGTCCCTCGCCAGGGAATTCTAGAACCTTTGTATCATCCGAATTTATAAAACCTATATGCATCCTCTGATCTTAAATATAAGTTGTTTAAAAATTGCTTTGTAGTCAGATTTTGTAAATTTTAACCATCAATATATATGTCGTTTTAGAATTGCTTTGTAGTCAATGAACTTTATGTGTACTCCTTTTTACTTGAAACACAATATTGTTATAGGAATTACTAGCCAAAGTATTATATTGGAGTCCAGAATTGATGTCCTAATTTGACTTACATTTTGGATCTGTGGGAGTTCTGAGGTGGCCGGATCACATGATTTGTACCCAAAAAAATACGACGTGTACAAAAGGGCTGATGGCCCCAAGATTGTGCTAAAAACCTCTTATTTTGATTTTTGTCGGTTCTTCCTAGGGCAGAATTGTCTGACAAGATTCCAAAGAGAGAGAAAAAAAGTAGAAATGAGCATTTTTCATGAACCGTGGTGAAGTTTATCGCATTCATATCTCCTTGCTTCACTAAGTGGTGTCAAAGTAAGTTCGCACTAATCCAGGGGCAAAGCTAACCGATGCCATCGGGGTCACTCCTCCCCGACCGTGACGTGCCGGACGAACCCATCACGTCTTTCTTTCCAAGCAACATAATGCACAAAGGGGTTTCAGTAGCACTACAGAGTTCTCATCAGTGATTTTCTCACCAAACAAGCAATGCCGTTTCACTTCCTTGACAGAGCAACTGAGATGGTTTGTCTCAATGTTGACCTAACATGGTAGTAAAGGGGTTTTTTTTCTCTTCTTTTTCTTTATGGTAGCTTTTCTTTTGACGCTTCTTTGGCGCCCGTGATGTCACAGGATGAATTGTCGAGTAGATAGGTCCGATTCGGACGCTGCAGTTGTTCCGCGGTGATACGGACTCGACCCGTTCCTATCCACCCTGAGGTATCAAAGAAAGAATTCACTTGTTCACAAGCAAAGAGTTTCATTGCAATTGTCACAAATCCTATGGAAAATGGAGTACGCTTATTTACCCCGTCGCTTCGAGGTTCGGTGGATGACCCCATTGGTCTCCATTTTATATGACTAAATCTATTCTACGTCAGTTCTGATCGTGTCACGACCGAGTTTCGTTCATGGGAAGGAAGCAAGCGAATGGATCATTACCAAACAATTTTGCATTCGGTGGGGGGGCCTATATAACGGTCGCGGCGCGCGCCGCTTGAGAGATTTTTAGTTTCGTTTTACCCGGTCAGATAGAGCAGGGCAGGGCAGGGCAGAGGCAGAGCAGCTTAGCTACATGACGGCTGCGATGATGCGTTTCGCCACCGTGTCATCATCCGGCGCGCTTACCGCCTTCGCGGTCGCGCTGCTGCTGACCAACTCGTGCGTGGCGATGCGCCGCGCCAGCGCCCGCGGCGATGTGTCGTCGGCGACTCTCGTCGCCGCGTCCACCCTGCTCCTGCTCGCGCTCCTCGCCACGGTCCGGGCGCACGAGCGGGCCGGCGGCGACGACGCCATCGCCAGGCGGCGCCGGGCTTCGCTCAAGGCCGTGGCGTGGGCGCTGTCCGCGACGCTGACCGTCATGTTCGCGCACCGCGTCGCTGCCCTCGCGCCGACGGCCGCTTTCGCCGCCCTGGTCTGGAGCATGGCCACCGCCACGGTGGCCGGTGGATTCTTCTTTCTCTTCGTACACGGCCGCGGAGACGCCGACGCCGCCGTCCTCGTTGCTCGCCACCAGCAGGACGCGTGAGAGATTCTGGGTGCTGCCCGGTGCTCGTCGATTGCGTAATGATAGAATGCATAAAACAAACGTGTGATGATATACAAAAGGTACCAAGCTGGAGAGCAAATTTGTGCAACATTGCAAGTTGTTCTCACGATATTTGATGACTGCTGTACAATAACTTCTGTCCATTTGTGTCCTTGAATTTGATATATATACAGTATTCATATCCAAAAATGGAAAGCAAAAGCCAGGCATAAGGTTATTTGCTTTAGATATGATTGGCAAGCTAGATAATTAATCCATTATAGTATAAGCTCATGATTCTCAACACATACGAATAGAAAAGAAAACATACATGATAGAAACTTTCTATTGCTTTCACTTCCACGGAACTTGTAATGCGGAGAAGGTTCTTGAAAAAAAAAACGTTTTGCGCGCGCGCACACACAAGAATTATTAGTAGGATAAGGTTAGACCATATGCTTATTTTCCTTTCGAGTGAGTCCTAGTAAGAGATTGTTTGCAAGGATTTTCAAGTTTGTGGGATGCAATCCTATGTTTCAACGAGGCCCTAATTCCAATAGAACATGAATCTTCCTAATATGCTCTACTTTTCTTTCTCTCCAAAAGGGTCTCTATGTAAAGAGAGAATAGATTGTCTCGGTCTTATGGAGATTATTGATGTAAGAAGGTTGTACAAATCAACATGCTTTGTTTTTTTTTTTTTTGCGAGGGAAACATGCTTTGTTATCTGGATCTCTACAGGGGCTAGCTATATGCGTCATATGATGAAAAAGTTTGGAACAACTATCTAGCAGATAATTTGAAAATTTAAGTTCTATATATGACAGTGTATCATGTTTAGGCTGCAAAAGCGAACTAAAGCAAAATAAAACAACTCATACTATATTTGCTAATCTTTTGAAGCCAATATGTCAATCTTAGGAATGAATATGGAGTCAAAATTAAATATATTGCATTACTTGTTCTATCTCTCTTTGAGGAATAAATTCAATATTTTACTCTATCTGCATGAGTAGTAACTATGAAGTTCAAAACCAATTTTCTGCCTCTCTATGAGTAGTAAGCATAAATTTAATTTAGTTCTCTATCTCTAGCCTAAGCAAGAACTCCAGTTAAAACCTCTTTGATAGCATGATCTCATAATTGAATTTCGGCGAGTGCCGATGTAATCAACCCAATTGTTTGGCGGAAACAACTCATCAATGTTTAGTTATTAAAACTAGGCTTTGTAATATTGCCCAACCTTTCAACAAAATAGAATGAAATTGTATACCAAATCGTATAGTGCCAATCTTTCTATGACTTAGAATGGTTGCTTGTATATATTGTTAATTATTTGCGAAGCAAAAAAAAATGTTTATAACCAACGAGACGTCTATGATGACTTTATCAATATCAAAATTTATCGGCCAGTCTTCCGAAAGCTTTCATATTTCAGAAGGGCAAGATGTGCGTGTGTGCATTTATAGAGGTGGACGTGTTTGTGCATATGTGATTTTTTTTTTTGGATAAACTAGTTTATACTCGTGGATGAAGTTATGAGCCCGACCCAATCCTTGGTTGTTTTCTAAGTCGCGCATATCTATCTATGTGAAAGAGATTTGTTGATGAGCAGCAAACCATAAACATGATCGGACGATTTTTTTTTCAAAAGCAAATGCTCCTAGTGTTTGTTCTTCTTTGGCACACTTGAGGCAGCGATGATGGATCAAATTAAGAGAAGGAAGGCGGCACGTCAGATCAAGATTAGACAAACTGAGGTCGTTGGTTGTAAGATAGGATGATGTCAGTTGATAAATGGATTGAACTTAAAATATTTGGGGAACTGAAGAAATCGCAGTGGTCCTTCTAAACTTCAAATTTTCACGTTCTAGATATTTTTTTCGAGAAATGTTGTAGATATTTTAGCAGGTTAGCCTTCACTATAAGATTCAACTCAGCATGACGTAAGCATATTACGGCAGCATTTCGTAGGCTCCAGGTAGTGGCTGCAGAGTAATAGTATGCAACGCAATTTGGCATTGCAGAAAACAATCTATATATCGAGGACAGTTGCTATGGATTAGCAAACGTAAAAAGAACGAACGACTGACCGTTCCAAGTCTCCTCCCGAACAAATGCCTTGACTTGCTTTGTTGTCACAGGGCACTCGAGGTGCGCGCGTGGTGAAAGAACACGAAACCTACTACGTATGCTTTTTGAGAAGTCGGTCGCGTCGCCAACTCGCCTTGAGTCTAGATGACCATAAGCAGAGGCCAGAGGTCACACGCGTATGCAGACAAGAAAGAGACTAGAATTTGCAGCAGACAAGAAAGAGACTAGAATCTGCAGCTCATTTTCCTCTTCTCTCTAGCAATCTGCCTATGCAGTAGTACAGCACAAATACACGGTAGATTAATTTGCTTATGATAACGAAACAGAGAAAAAATCTCGATTTCCTAGTTACAAGGCGAGCACCCGACGCATGCATGGAACAATGGAACCACAGTTTTTTGTCGATTATTTGCAGGCATCTCAGGCTCGCATGCGTGAACGAGTGATTAGTCCGACTCCTGGAGGCCGGCGAGCACGACGGAGCCCACGAACAGCCCGGCGGCTCCGGCGGCGAGCACCGCGGCGAGGACGGCCTGGGCGGCGACGAGCGCGGCGGAGTCGTCGGGCACGAGGACGACGGCGGCGACGGCGGCGACGAGGAGGGGCAGGGAGACGGACGCGAGCACGGAGGGCGAGGTGGCGGCGGCGGTCTCGACGAGGCTGAGCAGGCCGAGGTCCTCGGCTTTGGAGAGCAGGCCGAGGCGCTCGAGCGAGGAGAGCGTGACGCCGAGCTCCTCCGCCTTGGACAGCAGCCCGGCCTTCTCGACGCCGCTCAGCACCTTGCGCCGCTCCAGTTTCTTGAACACGTCCACCGACACGTCCTCGCTGCCCTCCGCGAACAGACCCGCGCCGAACCACTGCTTCGACCACTTCTCGTCGTACCGGTTCACCTGCGCGCGCCGCAACAATTAACTTATTCAGAACCTGTCGCCACCATCGCCAATTCGCCATGGATGGTTTCGAAGCAAAGTTTTCTTTCTCTCGTCTTTAATTAATTTGGCTAAGATAATGTCCAGAGCAGAGCAACTGAATCCTAGGATTAATCAGAGAAGCTCCACGAACTCCGCAAAGCGAACTACCAGCAGTTCATCTATAAAATCACTGTTCAGTCATTGCTCGTAAGTTAAATATTGATGGTGACACCGGCGGTTCTCAAGGCTGGCTTCGCCACTTGCGGCGTGGAACCGAACGAAGCTTGGCTCTTGGCGAAGAACAGAGCCAAGTAACAGAAACCGGCCGGGAGACGTGGACGGAGCAGCGAGGTTAATTACCTTCTTCTTTGGCGCCATGGCTCTGACCTTGAAGTTGAAGCGCCTCCCTCCGGGGGACCGCGGGAGGCTTGGCTGGGACAGGCAAGAGGAAGAGCAGCAGCTGGAGAACGCTGCCGGTATTGCAGCCATTTCTCCCTCCTCTTCCCCGTTTCTTACTCCGTGCAGAACTCGGGAACTCTCGCTGCAAGAACAGAAAGAAATCAGAATATGGCGTCCACTGGTTTTGGGGCTTATCTTTCAGAAGGACCCACCGGCTTGTGGAGCAAAATGTAGCCACAGATGTGTCACTGTGAAGTCTGTGATGTTCCCTACCGAACCGGCCACAGCCAAGCGCATGTCCCTGTACCGCTACACGTCAGAATATATGCAAATTCCATGCTAAAATAATAACAATTTCTTACACTTACAAGAACAGTTCGAAGGAGAATGGTTCAGGTGTTACAAGGGCTTACGATGTTATCGCTTACCATTTCAAAATTGCGCATTTACTATGCTCAAAATTGCCAAAAAAGTATGAATGGATGGATCATGTCTTTTACCATCATGCAAAAAATAGAGGAGCAACAAAAACGTATACAAGATGCTATAGAAAAATAGAGAGAAATCAGTGCGTGAATGGTACAAAGTTGTGTCAAACCTTTCTTGTGTAGTTGTGTTCATTGTATAAAGTGATTGGGCCAATAGACAACATAACCATGTTTGTGGGCTGACGCCCGTACACACTTTTTCTCATTGAAAATAGTACAGCCCATCTAAGCAAAGTACTTGGACTACAGATAGATCTCTACGATGATGCTACATTTCTTTTTAGAACCTACGATGATGGCTGTATCTGTGGACAAAATACCATGCTACAGAAGAAGATTATGTAACAGTGACTACTATTCCTTCTACTACAAAAGTTTCGTGATACACATGCACATATTAGAGACATGATTTACCTCGTATGCAGCATATAAATATAAAGTTCGGGCCACAATTTCATCATCTTCGAAATGCTGTGAATATAAATTCGTTTCACATCTATTCTGCGAGGACGCTGGGTGTGGATTACGTAGTAGGTGTAAAATGAAGTGGACCTTTTAGAAGAAAGAATTTACCTGCGCAGCAGCTGTTCTGCTTCGCCTTTTCGCCCAAGGGTGCGTTCGTTTCATTTTAGAGGGTGCTGTAGCAGTCACATCAAAGATACCGGCACGATTTATGTGTACTAAACAAAGTCAAATTACAAAACTAAGTCCAGGACTCCCCCTCTATTTTGCGAGACGAACGTAATGAGGGTAATTAAGCGGCGATTAGACGATGGTTACTGTAGCATCACTGTGTCAAAACATTGATTAATTAGGCTCGTTAGATTCGTCTCGAAAAATAACGCCCGCCTGCAGAAAGGTTTTGTAATTAAATTTTATTTAGTACCCCTAAATAGTAAGATTCTTTTTACTTTAGAGGGGTATAAAGTTTAGAGGACACTTTAGAGAGGGCACTTTAGAGAGGGATCCGAACGGCACCCAAATCTTCCCAGGGTCCCTTCTTTTTTAAGAGAGAAGCAACGACGCTGAGCTGGCTCTTAATGAGTAGTCACATGCTCCATGGCTTCGTGCTTGTGGAAGGCGTGTCAGCGCCAGCGTTCCCTCTGGCCCTCTCGGCCGCTCCGCGGCGCGGATCCTCCACCAAATACCACCGCCCCATCATTTATAGCAGCCGAACATGCCATCATTCTTTGAGCGGCTTGGCCTAGAAAAGACTCCAGTCCCAACTCCCAACCCCCCGAATCGTTACATGTCACGTGACATACTAACGTAAAAATCGATACAACTGAGGCTGCTTGTTTGAGTTTGAACAAGGGTCTGTTCGTTTCTTTAGGCCTAAATTTAGGCCTGTTAGAATCTTGTCATTTAAACATATTAAATAAAGTTTAATTAAAAAACTAACTACAGAATCATGTGATAATTCGCGAGACGAATCTAATAAGGGTAATTAAGCCGTGATTAGACGATGGTTCCTGTAGCATCACTGTGGCAAAATATAGCTTAATTAGGCTTGTTAGATTCATCTAAATTAGCACACATCTGAAAAATATTTTGTAATTAGATTTTATTTAATATTTTTAAATGACAAGATTCTAGCAGGCCTAAATTTAGGCCTAAAGAAACAAATAGGCCCTAAATTGATGTCTGAAAGAAAAATAAAGTTGTCTTTCTTTGTTCGTTCCTGCTGGCTGCCTCATGATTACGCATGATAAGAGTCGATAATCTTTCTCTTCATAGCAAGCTAACTTTTCCTTGTGTACAAGCCATCAAGAGTCATTTACTGATAGTATTACTACATCATAGCAATGCAACTTTTGGTAAAAAGAAAATATCGATAGTATTCTCATCAAAAATTTGCAATAATTTTTGTACGATGGTGCAAACATACATGCCATGTGCTGTAAGATGGAAAATGCATTATTGCTCCTTTGGTAGCAAACCCGTGATTACGTGTATACTCTCTCTGTTCCTAAATTATTGACGTTTCCGACTAGAAAGTGAACTAGAAATAAACTGAGAAAACACAATCATAATGTCAACAATATTTAAACCGAAGTGTTGAGTTGCATACACCAACCAACTCACCCAAAAACCTAAGCTGATTGGAAGAGGTGGGCAATTCACTTATGGTTCAACACTCCCCCTCACGTGTAGCTCTCTTGGCGCAAACGTAAAAATAGGAGCAGCGCAGCGGAATATGCGGTCATCAGGACTTGAACTCAAGACCTCTGGCTTGATACCATGTTAAGTTGCATGCACTAACCAACTCACCTAAAAGCCTAAACTGATGGGGAAAGGTGGGCAATATACTTATGGTTCAACACGAAAGAATACATTAGTTTTTTTTTTAGAAAAGGGAATATGCATTAATATTCCAGCCTCTGTATCGATCGATACATGTAGCTGTCCATTATTACAACCAAGTTCCGAACGACGAAAACAAATAAACCACAACCGTTCAAGACATCCATCACAAGCGACTCCATTAAATCAACTAGCCGACAATCTATTACTAAAGCACCAACCATTTAATGCAAAAATCTCCATCACTGTTGTCTCAAGCACACGGCACCCCCAATTTATTCGGGATCTTTCTTCTTCCTTCTGCAGTAGCGCCCAGAACCGAGTCCAGTATGTTCCTCTGAATACCACCTGCATAGAAGTAGAAGCTCGTGTCTTGTTAAAAACCTCATCATTGCGACTTAACCAAATCGCCCAACATATGGCACATGCACCAACCAAGGCTTGATACTTAATTTTCTTTTCTACCCCTTGTAGCCACCCATTAAACAAATGATGAACACTTTTAGGGGAAGGTAAATTAAAACAAAAATGTATCAACCTCCATATAAACCTCGCATTTTGGCAGTCAAAGAAGAGGTGTTGTATCGATTCATTTAAATTACAAGAACAACACTTAGTACTTCCTTTCCAACGCCGTTTAGCTAAGTTATCCTTGGTTAAGGTAACCCCTTTAATCATGTACCACATGAAAACCTTTATCTTAAGAGGAATTTTAAGTTTCCAAATAATGTGGTTATGAGGTACAACATTAATAACAGCTAACGCTCTATACATAGAACGGACTGTAAAAGCATCTTGTTGATTTAAAGACCACACGAAGACATCTTTTTGATCTGTTAATTGGGTATTCATGACTCTACTCACCAAGTGGTACCATGAAGTCAAATTATTACCCACAAGAGATCTTCTAAAAGATACATTCAAAGGCCTAGATCGCAAAACCACATTAACCGAAGCACTTTTCTTTCTAACGATATTATAAAGATTAGGGTATTGGTCTTTAAACGGTGTATCACCAAACCAGGCATCCTCCCAGAATCTTACCTGAGATCCATCACCCACATTGAACTTGCCCAGTCTCAAAAAGTCTTGTTTAACTTTCATTAAGCCAGACCAAAAATGAGAATCTCCAGGCATGTATTCTGCTTGGGTTATCGTTTTATATCTCAAATATTTTCTTCTAAGAAGTGATTGCCATACCCCATCTTCATTTATAAGTTTGAAAAGCCATTTACTAAGGAGACATCTATTCTGTAAGTCTAAGTTTAAAATGTCTAGACCTCCTTGATCTTTCGGTGAACAAAGAATACTCCATTTAGTAAGTCGGTACTTCTTTTTATGCTCATCACTTTGCCAAAAGAATCTAGATCTGTAATAATCCAGTTTCTTAAGTACCTCTCTTGGTACTTCAAAGAAAGATAGCATAAAAATAGATAAGTTACTTAATACAGAGTTAATTAAGACTAATCTACCGCCCACCGAAAGTAGCTTTCCTTTCCAACAACTAAGTTTCTTTTGAAACCGCTCTTCTACCTCCTTCCAGTCCACATTCCTAAGCTTCCTATGATGCATGGGTATTCCAAGGTATCTAAACGGAAAGGATCCCATGTCACATCCAAAAATTTGTGAATATTCACTTTCCAGATCCTTTGCCTGCCCATAACAGAATAATTCACTCTTATGGAAATTGATCTTTAAGCCAGATAATTGTTCAAAAGCGCACAGCAAGAGTTTCAAATTTTTGGCTTGTTCAAGATCATTTCCCATAAATAGAATTGTATCATCTGCATATTGCAAAATAGAAAGTCCATCATCTACCAAATGTGGAACTACACCTTCAATCTGCCCATCTTTTTGATCTAGCTATTAGGATGGCTAACATATCAACAACAATATTAAACAAGATAGGCGATAAAGGGTCTCCCTGTCTAACTCCTTTCCTAGTTTGGAAATAATGACCAATATCATTGTTTACCTTAATACCCACGGAGCCTTTTGAAGTAACTTGATCAATCCAAGCACACCATTTTTGTGAAAAGCCTTTCATTCTCAAAACTTGTTGGAGAAAAGGCCATTTCACTTTATCATATGCTTTCTCAAAATCTAGTTTAAGGATAACCCCACTCTTCTTCTTTTTGTGCATTTCGTGGATGGTTTCATGTAAAATAACAACACCTTCCATAATGTACCTTCCTGGAAGAAAAGCGGTTTGTGATGGTCTAATAACTTTATGGGCTATTTGTGTAATTCTATTTGTGAGAACCTTAGTAAAAATTTTGAAACTAACATTTAGCAGACAAATAGGTCTATACTGTTGTATTTTGACTGCCTCAGTCCTTTTAGGAAGAAGCGTGATCACCCCAAAGTTTAGACTGTGAAGAGGCAAATTTCCAGAATGGAATTCATTAGTTTGAGTGATCCAAGCAGTGCCGAGCTTCATAATGGAAATAGTTGGACGGTTGTTACATCTTGTTGCATATGGGAATTTTATTTGGAGAATCATAACCACAATAATCAAGTGATTCAAGAAACACTGAGGCCTATGCTTATAATTACGGGCCGAATTTCTTACTTAAGTTGTCGTAAATAATGTTCCTTATGGGGTGCCTAACATAATTTAGTCTATCAATGATTGTGTATCTTATCGGTGTCATTTTGCGGATACATTGCTGTATCTCGATGACCCGTACCGCAGTTCCTCGGATGCGCGCTACCCACAGCCGCTGCATCAGCAGCGACGTACGCAAGATACGCCTGACCGAGGAGTGCTTGTGTTAATTAATCGCACCGTATTTTTTTTTGCGAGGGATTCTCTGTGGCAATTGGTACTCCTGAAGTCGTTGACGTGTTTTATCGAGAGACGTTAACATCATTTTACTCAGCATCAGTTGAGTGAGACGGCGGAGAACAGCAGAGCAGTGGATCAGCTAGCGTCAAAGTGAAGGGCGCCGGCGGCTACGAATTTCGCGACCCGTAGCCGCGAGAGCAGGTAAGGTGATTGTCCCAGCAGCATCGTGTTGGTGTCGTGTTTATCCACAAGACCCGTACTCTAGTACTAGGATCAGGTCGTGCTAGTACCACGTGCCGTGCCGTGCCGTGCTCCACATCTTTTCTTTCGTCCCTGCTCTTCTTGAGTGAGGCTCCTGAAACTGCTAACCTCACCCACAAGTTAACCCAAACGTGTCTCTCCACTAATTCTATGGTAACGGGTTAGAGGGGTCATGAGAAAAATCAAGCCATGTGTTTTCCTCATGAGCTTTGGACCACATGATCTGGGGCAAAATAAAGAGTAACAGCGTGCAATTAGTTACTGTAGTTTTTTAACACCAATCAGTTACTGTAGTTCCTGAGTACTACTAGTACCGTTGTTCTTAGCTCTTTACTTCATACTCTCTGTGCGGATAAGAATTACGGTGCGCAGACAACCTAGGCAACCACGAATTAGTTGGTACATTTACAACAAAGTCAACATACCTCTGATGATCAGTTAACTAAAGATGAATAGGTATAGCACAACTTAATTATCCAAAACAAGTACATTACTCCCTTAATACACACGTTGCCCTAACCACCACTTTCATTCTGCTCTGGTAGTACAATAACTGTGTCATTAGCACGTCATTAAACAGTTTTTATCCATGTCCGGACGATGAGCGACGTGAATAACGAAGAAGAGAGAGGAAGGGCAGCGAGAGAAAAGGAGAGGACAAGTGGAGGGAGTTTCGGTGACAGTGGTGGAAAGGTGGAAAGTGCGCAACCTCTGACCCTGGCCATCACCACCACCCCCGCACAATTTCCTCCCCCTACTTTATTGCAAGAACCAAATCCCACGCCTTTCTCTTTCCCCTTCCTTTCTTCCTCCTCCCTACTGCCGCCGCTGATCTCTCTCTCTCTCCCTCTCTCTCTCTCGCCCCAACTCCCAAAGTCCCAATTGCCTGCTGCTGCGGCTGCTCTTTCTTTCCCCATTGCCGGCTGCCGGTCTTCGTACTTGCACCTGGAGAGAGGCAGAGAGATGGGTTCTTGGGGAGTGAGAATCACATGATGCGGTTACCACCGTCCCTCTTTATCTCTTCCCTTTTATTTTTTCCCCGGCATATTCTTCTCCTCCGGTGGTCAAGATCCTTCTTTCCTACAGTCCTGCTTAGCTTCTAAGCTGACCAATACCTCCAAGATTGCTGGCCAGTGGAGCATTTCTCCCATGGAAGTCTTTCTGGTAAGGCAACCAAGCACAACAACTCTCTTGTACTCAAGGACCGGTTGTTCTTTCTTCTTCTTGTTGTTGTTGTTTTCCCCCGTTTGCTATAGCTGATTCTTGGATGTTCTCTTCTATCTGCCTGGTTTCAGTGCTAGTTCAATCGGATTTTGATGCAAGAGAAGGGGGAATCGGTCATTGGTAATTTTGTAACCGGTTGTTGGAGAGCAGGACGAGCAATTTCTCGGGAGTGTACTGTTGCCAGTTAGTCAAATTGGGGGCAATTTCAGTCCATTGGGTAGGAACCAGTGAAACCATAGTTGGAGAGTATTCGGCATGTACATGTTGTATGATTAGGAGCTGTGGCAGTTCTTTGTATCCTCTCTAAAATTTTGGGGCAAATTGTTACCAATTCGAGGCAGCTCAATCGAGGAAAGAAAGTACCCAATTAGGACGTTCAGCTGGTGCTGCAGTCTGCATTCTTCCAAGGTTGTTGACAGATGGGTTGCTCGCACTCGAAAGTGGAGAATGAGGAGCCCGTGAGGAGGTCCAAGGATAGGCGGCAGCTGATGAAGCAGCTCGTGCGCCGCCGCCCTGAGCTTGCAGCCGCGCACATCGCGTACCTGCACGCTCTCCGCAACACAGGAGCCACGCTCCGAGACTTTGCTGAGGTGGAGTCTGCATTGTCACAGGGACCTCCTGAAGACCTTGCGGCACCCCCATCGCCACCTAGACCACCTCCTCCTGAACCATCGGTGACATCCTCAATGCCACCCTCGCCGCGGCCACCACCACCACTGTCCTTTAGTCCAATTACCATAAGAAAGATGGAGAAGAGGGATGATGAGCTCCGACCACCACCTCTGACTTTTAGTCCAATAAGGCTAACCGTAAGAAAAATGGAGAAAAAGAATGATGAGCTCCATGGGGATGATTCTATGGATGGCGATGACAGTGACACTGATAGCTGTTCAACACCGCTACCACCACCCCCGCCACCTGGTATAGCATGGGAGGACTTGGATCCTTTCAATGTGCGTCCCTCGGATTTCCCATCTCCGTTTGCTGGTCACAGTGATGCAGAAGTGGCCTCACAGGTTACCATGGACGATAATAACTGGGTGGAGACAAACACAGAATTGGATGGAGACGATGATGAAAGTGTGCTTGGCAATGCAGTTGACATTGCGAGCAGAGTGGAGTTGAATCCTGTAAAGAGTAGGGCTCTAGGTGACAACAAGTCTTCAATGGTGAGCCGTGTGACAAAAGAATCAGACTCTTCGGTTCTGGCTTGGAGGAGTGAGGCGTCTCTTGTTGGGATTGTAAAGGAGATTGATGAGTACTTCTTGAAAGCAGCAGCAAGTGGTAGCGATGTTGTCACTCTTCTGGATTCTGCTGGTGGGCGGCCAGAACATGTGGAGTTAGAGGCAAAGAAAGGTAATATATGTCCATATACTATCATTATATGTATATTCTTTGATATGTCAATTGACAACTGCCACTCCACTCTAGAGTATTTCTTTTTGGGGATTTCAATACTCTTCTTTCAAAAACGTACATGAATCTTAAACAATAGCAATATTCGGTATGTTCAAATCTGAATCAACATGAGAAATGAAATTGATGATACGATATCCATAGTTCGTATATAAATTAACTTAATTTGGTGTGAATCAAGGTCATGATCTGCTGTGCCTGCGTCTAACAATATCAATATGACTATCCTACTGTTCACTTAAGAACAAAGACTCGGAAGCCCTGGTTACCCTGGCAAAACCTTCCAAGGCTTCTCTCAGCTTCTCTCCATGCGTGTACCAGGGAAATGAATAGCCCAACAAAGGAGATTGTTTATACAGATTCTATCTTATATTTGGTCAAGCTTTATGCCTGATGGGGTATAGCATTGATGCTTACATCTAATGTTTTGATTTTAGATTTTAGATTGGCATTCTTGATATGGAATGTTAACTACTTCGCTTCTTATATTTGTATTTTTCTTCCTTTCAAAAAGAAGGGTACGCAAACACACCTCAGCTTATACATGTGGTTAAAAATCACTCCCCAACCAACCCACCGAACTACCTTATGGATCTTCTTGCCTATGCAGTATTATTTGGTTGTCTGCAGTGTTATGTGTCCATATTAATGGAAAGTGACAAGTACTTGAAAACATTTCAAGATATAGTGCATTCAGTAATCCATGTGTTACTCTTGCAGTAGGGAAAATTGTTGTTCTTGGTGTGCCGGAACTTCCTAAATACCATTGTTTGTTGTATTAGTTACAGGGAAAAAATCCGCAAAGGTTTTCTCCACGCTTTCTTGGAGCTGGTCATTCAAGTCCCAGCAGGCTAACAGTGATTCTTCGATTCGGGATTCTAGTGATGCCTCTGGATATGGTTACCATGGCAAAACACTAGAGAAGCTTTTGGATGAGGAGCAAAAACTCTACAAGTTAGTCAAGGTAAATTATCAGAGTCCTAGCACTATTTTGGTTGGTATATGTTTACATGCAAGCATGGATTGCTTTCCACAGTGCAGTCAAGGATTAAACTAAAAGACTGTTATGTAGCTATTAAGATTTCATTATTTATCTGACAACTTGTTTCTTGAGCAGTGGGTTTTGTTTGTTATCTTATAGAGTAAAATACACCGGCGGTCCTTAAACTTGACACGGTGTGTCATTTAGGTTCCTGAACTCTCAAAATGCATATCCGGGTCCCTACACATGCTAATGTGTGTCATCTAGGTCCAACATTCCGAAACTACCCCTCTTGTTGCTGATGTGGTTCCATATAACCATGGTTTGTCATATGTTTATCTATATTATTGCATCATGCAGTCTAATTATGTCATTTAGCATGAATTGTAATGGAAACAATAATTAGGAGGAAAGACAGAGTATGAAAAATCATTTTCAAATAGTTGCCTATAAGCAAGGTTAATTATGTCCGTTAGCATGAATTGTAGTGGCAGAAATATTTTGGGAAGAGAAAGAGTATGGAGAATCATTTTGAATTGGTAGCCCATCAGCATCTATAACGGTACTTTCGGTTCTTTGGACCTAGATGACACAGTTTAGCAATTTTAAGGACCCGAATATGCATTTTGAGAGTTTGGGGACCTCGATGACACCCTGTGACAAGTTTGAGGACCACTACTCTTATATTAACAAGATGACAACATGCGGTGACAAAATGTTTACGTATTGCCATTTGTTGATTTACCGAGAGTCAAGTTATGTTGATTGTTACTATCTTGTGTCTTGCAGGACGAAGAATCTGCAAGGCTCCAGTACAAAAAGTACACTTCGTTGCTACAAAAGCTAGAATCAGGCGAGCATGATAAGCTGCATGCAGAGAGAGTTCGGGATACGGTTGAGGAATTGCAAACTCGGATAATTTCCTTGGATGAAGCTGTGACTTTGGCATGTTTGTCCATATCAAAGATCCGAGATGAGGAGTTGTATCCTCAGATTATTGAATTATCTGCAGGGTAAGTGCTCACTAAAAGGATCAACAGTCGAACATTGCATTTTAAAACCAGTGTTTAGTGCATGGTATCTGTTTTCAACACTTACTGCACAACAGTTAGTTTCAGGAAGTTTCATTTGTATGTTCCCATGCTACATAGTCTAGTACTAACATATAGGCTTATAGCTGACAAGCTTATTAGGATCTCCGAAGTATTGCCTAACATATGTTGTATTTGTCCTACTGGCTGGTGTTTTACTGTGGTCCATGATTGTTGAAAAATTAATTAATTAGTAGTTAGCTCATACATCGTCTAAATTTTGTTGTAGAATGTGACAAGTTCATTGCATCTCTGTTTCAGTGCCAGCAATTTTGTCTTGTTGTTGATGCAATTTTAGTCCTTATCAGGATCCTGTTTCATTTCTTTTTATCTCTTCTAAATTATGAGCTTCATTTTCTTCTTTTAACCTAGGCTTGTGCATATGTGGAGAAACATGTACGAGTGCCATCAAGTTCAGAGCCATATTGCACAGCAAGCTAGTCTCCTCGGCAACAGACCTGGGAGTGAGCCGACAAGTGACACTCATTGCCATGCAACATCTCAACTGGAAGTTGAAGTCTCTAGATGGCACAGTGCCTTCTGCAATCTTATCACATTGCAGCGTGAGTACATAAGCGTCCTTAACCAATGGATTAAACTCACTGACTGCCTCCCTGACGATGATGGCTTGATGAAAAGTTCATCTGGAATCCGTAGCCTCTCTGAGGAACTCCAGCGTGCTCTTGAGAGGTTGCCTGAGAAGGTATAGTAAAACCAACTTGCTCTGTATTTTCAGTACCTTTTTTTGTCACTCTAGGAAATGCAAGTTTCAGGAACTTTTGGTTAAAAGTATATCACATTGCTTAGATAAGGAACCATCTATTATTCATATACTCATTTGTCATAAGATGAGATTAATCATATTAAACATTTAGCAATTGGCACATGCTCCTTTTGTTTAAAGAGATGGCCCTTTTGTATATAAACAGGTAGCAGCAGAAGCAATAAAAACTTTTATGTCAGTCATACACTCCATAGTTGTACAACAGAGTGAGGAGCGTCAACTGAAGAAAAAGTCGGATAACATGGAGAGTAAATTCCAGACCCAGTTGGAGAAACACAGTGAGAATGCAATGCAAAACTCAACACAGCCTCCAGTTAAGAATGAAATGAAATTGGATACATTTAGAAAGCAAGTCGAGGAGGAGAAGGCCAGATATCTGCACTCAGTGAAGGCCAGCCGAGCCATGACTCTGAACAATCTGCAGACCGGCCTTCCAAATGTGTTCCATGCTCTAATGGGATTCTCGGGAGTGTGCGTGCAGGCATTTGAAGGCATCAGCAGATGCAGTGAAGCTGCTATTGGCCACTCGGGAGCGGTTTCACCTGTTATTTGCTCATAACCCTCACTTGGGTGGCTGTGATTATTCATTGTAAGTAGGCAAAGTATAAATTGGTTCCACGTGAATAGGCTTCCCTTCTAATCTCTTGAACTTTAAATAGTTTTTTTTTCTTGTTTTGGGGGGTGTGTGTGTGTGGGGGGGGGGGGGGGGGGGGGGGGGGGGGGTGAATTTAAGTCACTACAGGCATATTGATCTTGAATAGATAAAAAATTCCCAGTTGAGAAGAGGTGGATACCTGCTGAGGTTAGTGGTAAAAATTTGAACTGTCCTAATTGGAATCTGTTGCCGAAAGAGATTCGTCTAGTCTTTCATAGCAGGTTACCATATGACGATTCTATTTATCTCAATATATTTCCAGTACAGGTGTCCAGATGCTTTCCTGGATCATACCCGAAACATACTTTTTCCTTGGATATTGGTTGCGATTTGATACAGGGGGAAGCACTGCTCTATATTGTAAAAGTTTTTTTATGGTGGCATGTAAAAGGCTTCTAGGTTTTATGAGTGTTATCAATATGAAACGGACGACTCGATAAATCAGGAAAGTGTAGTTTTTGTTTTCCAGTAATATATTAATTTGAGGAATTACTACGCAAAATATAGTCATTTTCATAGGTACTACTGGAAGATGATAAACTCAATTGCAAAATACGTATATAGTTAAAACAGTTTATAGCTGCCAATAATTTATTTTAATGCAGACAAGGACTTTACATTGTATTGACGGCTTCTAAAGTTCACAAAATAACAAAGTAATTGGCGGATGCTAAAGTTCACAATCTGTCAATTAAAAATTTAGTAAAACAATGAAACTCCATGCTTTCTAGGCATGAGAGTTTTAGGAATAAATATCTGGCAATAAATGTACTATCAAATCATGTTTCATAGTATATTTTTTGAATTTCAACAAGGATCGTGTGAGCGTGAACATCAGAAGGATAAGATTGGATCTGAGAGTGGTAGACAGTTTGAATGAACCACCTATTTTTCATTTTCCAAAAGATCTGTGTGCTGCATGTGCAGCTACACCTACAGAAGATCAGGTGACCAATGTTAGTTAGCCGTTTAGGAAAACAAACAAAGATATTTTACGGCCCGATCAGTGTGCAATGATAGGCAATCTATCTCAAACATTTGTGTGGCTATTTGTATTTGGTATTTGGTTGGGTAACTCGTTTACTTATTGCAAAATGCTGAATTTGGTTAATCAATTAAGCTAATCAACTCATGTGAATCGGGTCTATATAAGAAAAAAGACATACGAATAATTAAACTAAGACATCACTTCAACTTGATTAGTTCCAAAGTACATTAACTATGATTTGTTCTCACGATTCTTTCCTAGGATGTATTATCCCAGGAAATTTCTATGGTTTGCCACTTTTGGTGTTTAAGTTAAACAACATGAAGATATTCTTATAGAACTAGAACCTGCATATTATTGATAAATTATTGAGTATGTTGTATGTGGTATATACATGTAGTTGTTCCAAATCCCATTCATCAATAACTAATAATTTTGGACAACACCACCAGAAGCAGCTACCAGGGGACTCCAAGCATCTATAAGAATTTTATACATAAATTATAATCCTAATGGCATGGAATATTCGTAAGACATGAAGATTATGTTCTATAAGAATTATTATATTGTTTCGCAACATTTCAAAAATAAATTCGCCCATGTTATTATCAACAAAGGGGAAACCAAGATACTTCCCCCGAATTGCACAGTGGATATAAACTATATGATATTTTTTCCTGAACTTTAATGTGTATGTTTCATTATTTCACTTCTTAAATTATCACAACAGAAAACAATAGCTCAATCAGTCTTACTGCACAATTGATGATACTTTGTAGGGCTTCTAATTGCCTATTTAGTGTGACTAGATGAAAGGGACGGGTGAGTACAAAGAGTTTATCTTCTAAATTATATTGTACATGTTTCATCCTTTGCCACTCCAACTATTCAGTCTATCAATATTTGCACTATGTCGATAGCGACGGAAAGTGGTAGTGATGTAGATGTGAAGCAGGGACGACATGAGTTGTGATAGATTGCTCTTGTTTGTACGCCACTAAACAAGCGAAGGGTCGTTGTGAGACACTCAAAATGTGAAAGTGCTTCTTACATAGGACCACAAACATGATAAAGGGGTGGCGGCTTAAGACCCAATAACATGCCTAAGGTTATGCAACTGGCATATTTTCTCTCTCCTAATAAATATTAACACAAGATGGTAAAAATAGTTTGCACCTCTTCTACGTAGCACCTTTGATATATATTAAATACATTAATTCAATATAAACGAGTAATCTTCACAATCTCTTCGAAGTTAAAATGGTACATTAATTCAACATGAGTATTCTCCACTACCATTGAATCACTTTGTTGTGGGAGGGCAACATGACTTTTCTAAATAAAAGTAGAAGTTTTCGGAAACAATTAGTGAAGTCTAACTTATTCTTAGATTACTTTGTCTCACACAAAATTAGATTATATATTATTTTAAAAAGAGTTGTCACTCAAAATTACTACTCCAATATTTTCCAGACGTCCTAAAAAACGTGCAGATCAAAAAAAAAATCCGGCGTTAGGATATTGATTATTATTTCAAATTCAACTAATTTAAACTAATGACATGTCATTGTAGTGCAGCAAAGATCATCGAGCAGGTTTATTTATGGTTCACGAGAGGAAAAAGAAAACTGTACATTTCACCAAAAAAAAAAAACTGTACAAATCATTCAGCCATCACCGTACACACACTTTGGCTGCCCCAACGAAAGTAACAGCGCCCAAACCCAAGCCAATCCAACCCAAATCAAACTTACCCAAACGGAGGACGCCCAAATAGAAAAGCGTGCTCTTTTTTCATCCTCTCGTGCGTGCGTGCGTGCGCCTCCCTCCCCCCCCACCCCGCGATCCCAATTCGATCCGCTCGCCTGCCCCCCGATCCACCCCGCCCTCACCGGCCGCCCAATTCGGCCGCCGCCGCTCGGATTCGCGCGGGCCAGCCCGGATTCCCGCTCCTCGGCGCTGCAAACCCTAGATCCGCCGCCGCCTCCTCACCCCCGCCGCCGCCATGTTCTGGCGCATGACCGGCCTCTCCGCGGCCTCGCCCGTGAGTCACTCTTCCTCCTCCTCTTCCCCAGTCTCGTATTGGTGCGTGCACGTTTGCGTTGATGTGGCAACGAGCTGCGGGTTTTCGCCGTGTAGCCGTTTGCGTGTTTGGATTGGATTTGATTGGCTGGGTCGGTTGGATTTGGATGCGGATGCTGGGTTGTAATGCTTGCTTGTTTCAAATATTTTTTACCGGGAAGTTCGTGATGGAGCTGGCGTATGTAAGTGCGCGCTGCAGCTGCTAAAGTATGTGATTTTTGCGTTGGTGCGTACATGCTTACTCTGTTGTTGCGAATTAGAGCGTGTTGCTGGAAGGAAGGACATGGCTTGTTTCGGACTTGGGTACATGCTTCGTTCCGATGGTAATGGATCAGCCTGCGCTTGGAGTCTCAGCAGAGGGGCCTGTGATTTCTATATGTGAAAAGCCTTATCCTTTGCAAGGCTCTGTTCGACGGACATTTTTTTTTGTTATATACTTAGTAGCTGAACATTTGTTAGTGTGAATGAAATGCTGTTGCTGAAAGATTTTGTATGGCGTGTTGGGATGTTGTGCTATTGTAACAGGGTCTTTCCTTTATTGGTTTTCTTTTTCTAGTTCTGTGAATGGGAATGGCCATGTTGAGTCACTCAGCTTTCGCGGATCTTATTTTGTAATTACGGAGGAGAATTGCTGATATTTTTCATCAATATCAAACTGTGTAATCAAGAGATATGACATTTATAATTACATTTCAATGCTCATTTCTGTTCACTGTAAATGTATCTTAACATCACTCCAAGTATTATGTTATTTTTCTTATGTGTTATGCCACGAAAATTCATCTCACCTGACTAACTTAAGTTTGATTGTTTCAGGTGGATACAATTCTAGACAAAGAAAATTTTACGCTGGAAGAGCTTCTTGATGAGGATGAAATTATTCAGGAGTGCAAAGCACTGAATTCGCGACTCATTAACTTGTAATTTTCTTATGAATATTTTTTTAACAGTTTTAGTGCCATGGGTGGCATTGAATCTATCCATGCAACTTACCATTCATTTTAAGTTCGCAACTCATTAACTTGTAATTTTCTTATGAATATTTTTTACCAGTTTTAGTGACATGGGTGGCATTCAATCTATCCATGCAACTTACCATTCATTTTAAGTTTATTTTGAGAATTGCAAAGAATAGTTCTCCACAGCTTCTTATTGTTGCACACATGAGATATTCTCTGCAACTGCTTCAGAGAGAAATGAATTGCCTCTTAGCAAAAACAATCAAGTGTCACTTGTAATATAGTTGTTTTGGTTTCTGCTCTTAATGGTTGCTGCATCTGCACTGTTTATTGTTTAAATCCCATCCTTATGGAAGACATTCTGCTTTGGGCTCTTGGCAATATTTTATACCTTAGCATTTCTCTGGTATTATTTGTATTAATCTGTTAAGAAGTAATTGTTTTGGTCTGGTCAAAATATACTTTTTATTCATACCATCACTATTTCCTTGATATAGGATATTGTATAACAAAATCTGTTGGGTTCCATTTTTTATGCAATTTCCTTACATATACTGCTTGAAATATTATATGTAGTTTGCGTGACAAGGCCCAGGTGGAACAATTGCTTCGTTATGTTGTGGAAGAAGTTCCGGAGGATGCTGAAAAGAAGCGTTCTTTCAAGTACGGCATCATTGTTAACATTTGTTGTCATTTTGTGCAAAAGGCCGAATGTTTACCTTCTCCTAACTTATTGCAGGTTTCCTTTTATTGCTTGTGAGATATTTACTTGTGAAATTGATGTCATTTTGAGGACCCTTGTAGAGGATGAAGAGGTTAGCATTCTTATTGTGTTAGAACACCTTTTTATAGAGTTTGCTTGGGATAATTTTATTCCTAAGTTCTTATACTCGGTGTACCTTATGTTGTATTGCCTTTCTCCCTTTCTGTGTTGCAGCTAATGGACTTGCTTTTCTCATTTGTGAAACCTGATCATCCGCATAGCACATTATTGTCTGGTTACTTCAGTAAGGTAACTTAATTTTGTTTTGCATTATTCTTATCTGGGCCATCCAATCACAGATATTCATGTTTCAAGTCTAGATATAATGATTTCGATGTAGACCTCATTTTATAGTTTATCTGGAGCATGAGTTTAATTCAACTAATTTTGTTCTACTAGGTGGTAATATGTTTGATGCTACGGAAGACTGCACAACTTATGAGTTATGTTCAGGTATTCCTCATCATTCTTTTATGAGTAAAGGGTAATTTAACAATAATTGCAATTCAGAAACAATGCCTGTTGCCAATCTTGTTATTCTTTGTTTTGGAAATCCTGGTTAGCCAAAGCAATTGAATCTTTACACTCTGTTAGTTTTGTCCTTTGCTATTTCCTGCCTGGTAGCTTCTCTGTGTTACATTGCAACGAGCTTGGCTACCAGCTAGTGCTGAGTAGCCTAACTGATTTATGACACTATTATTTTTTTATAGGGGCATCCAGAGATAGTTGTTCAACTTGTAGACTTGATCGGCATCACATCAGTAATGGAGGTAAGCTGTTGTCAAGAATTGCTTGCAGATTAATGTTTTGTTGCGTGCATTTTCTCTGATCTGCCCCCTAATTGTTTAGGTGCTGATACGACTGATTGGCGCTGATGAGGCCATATATTCAAACTATGGTGATACATTGCAATGGTTGGAAAACACAGATGTTCTTGAAATGATTGCAGATAAGTTTAGCTCATCGGTAAGCCACTAAAGCTTGACTGCCTTGAAATATATTTGAGCATGTGGAAATGTAGTTATCTGTTAATTCCTTGAGAAATTGCAAGCAGACATTTTAGTTTGATTTTTTTCAAAGATATTTAAGTTATTTGTTGATCTGCTAGGAAATATTTTAAACTTAGCATGCAGTAGATATTTTGTTGCTTCTGTGATCATGTTTTCAAAGCGCCCAGTCCTGAACGATCGCCAGACCACCGTTCAGCCGCCTAGTCGTACTGAACGGACGACTAGGGGCGATTAGGCGATCTCTAGGCGGTCGATCAGGGACCTAGTCGTCCGGGACTCTGAGGACCTAGTCGATGGAGGAGTTCAGCACAAAAGGTCAGAGAAGCAAATCAAGAGAGGGAGGGAGGGAAGTAGCCCAGCCAGATCAAGGGCCAGCGCATCCGGAGGAAGAATACTAACAGTAGAGAGCAGCAGACCGCAGATAGGAGCGGCATCTGCAAGACGCAGAGGGAGGGCGACAGTGAGCTGCAGAGGGCAATGGCGTGCGGCTGAGATGCGGCGGCTTGGGGTGACGGCGAGATGCAATAGGAAGAGCAGTGGCTCATCTTGTTTCCTTTTAGAGAGGAGGCGGCGCCGGCGAGCGAAGATGACTGGGAGAGCAGAGGGTTGTGGCGTTGGTGACGGTGAGCTGCGTGCTCAGATCGAGAGGCGGCGGCCACAACAGGGAGAAGAAGAAGAAGGCAACCGGTTTTACCATTATACCTTATGACCTAATGGGCCGGATAAGGCCGGCCTCACAGGCCCATCAACCCGAAAATTAGTCGTCCACAATCAAATCGGCCGCCTAATCATGCTTAGGCGTTCCCTAGGCGGACGACCAGATTTCTGAGTGCCCAAATCGCCTCGCTACACCTGATCGAAGGCTCCCGACCGATTTGTCGACTAAGCGATGCCTAAACGCGATTAGTCGGACGCTTTAAAAACAGAGTCTGTGATGGAAATAACAGAAACTAGCTCTGTTATACAATATTAAAATAGAAACTACCTTTATAACTCTGCACACATTATGACCTGGAATAGGAATATTCAATGTGAGATCGAGATAATGTCTTTTGGTTGCATCTTCTAAAGCCCTTGATCGTTCAACAATGAACCAGACTCTTTAGCTCCTCCAAACTTCTCAAACTTGAAAACATTCATTCCTAAGAGTTCTATAACAATTAGCAAGTGTATTAGTGAAAAGCACTAGGTGCTAGGCGGGGTTGTGTCTGATCGTCGACTAGAGTGGGACTCAAGGGTAATCCCTGGGCGTTCTACTTAATTTTGTGGAGCAGTTTGTAGGTTCTTTTTGCCATGTGGGAACATATTAGCATTGACTTGGATATTTCTTATGATAAGTCATCAAATAAATAGTTTTACAATCGCGCTGTAAAGATCCCTCTTCCTAGTGGGTACTGCCCTCTCTTTTCCTCTTACATGGTGCATCCCATCAACCATAAACCACTAAAAGGTCCTGTTTGGATCCCTCTGGGTTTTTAGAAACTAGCTTTTAAAAGCTAGGGGGTGTTTTTTTTTTGCTGTAATTGAATGTTTGGGAGATTAAATTCTCTGGTTTGTAGTAGGCTGTATTAAATTTTTTTCCTAGCAGAAAAGTTCATGCTTTTTTTGTATCGAGCAGGATTCTCCTGAAGTTCATGCCAATGCTGCGGAAATTCTCTGTGCAGTGACTCGATGTGCACCTCCATCTCTTGCTGCAAAGATATGCAGCCCAAGGTCTCCATCTGCTATCTTTGTTGTATATCAAAACTTTTAACTGGAAATTTGGCCAAAAAATAAAGTATAATTTTGGATGTCTAAAAGTGCAGTCTAACCCTATACTAGAGAAGCCTCACCCCCTATAAGTAGGTCTTTTGTTGTTATTCACCTTTCTTTAATCACAACTTAAATCTCTCTTTGTTATGTCCTGTGAAATTCCAGTTTTGTTGGGAGGTTGTTCCATCATGCTCTTGAAGAATCAAGACCCAAGTCTGTTCTCGTTCATTCATTGTCAGTGTGCATATCTTTGCTGGATCCAAAAAGACTAGCATCAGCTTCCTATCAAGCATTCAGAAGCAACTTAAGTCATGGGGCGTTGGTCACTGCCAGTCCAGAGACAGTTGATGGTATGCTTGAGAGTCTAGGTGAGTGTTGTATATTTTCTGCCCATCTGTTTTCTTGTTTTGGAGAATCGTGCTATTAGAACAACATTCTCAGTTCATTTTTCAGCAGTTGTCTTAACATCATTAAATGAAAAACCCAAGGGAGTATGCTATACATTGTTTTCCAATTTTAAGTTAATTTTCTGATGATTTATTGTACGACTGACATAATTTTTTAGGCAACTTGCTGAAGTTATTGGACACCTCTGCTGCTGAAAATGTTTTGCCTACAACATACGGATACTTGCGGCCACCTCTTGGGAAACATCGCCTGAAGGTACTGGATGATGCATGCAGTGCTCTTCTGGACTTTTCAGTGATAATTTTTTGTCGTTTAAGATGTTCAATTAATATATGGATAGATTTATATGTATTAAATATTTTTAGTTATCATTGAGTTATCCAGACTGTCTTCATGGTTTTACTGTGGTTTCTGGATATTACTGTTGGTATATTGAGTTTTTTTGGGTGGTGACATGAGTAGTGCGTCGAAGAATAAATTGTGCTTGAGAGAAATCATGTTTTTTTTTTAGTTTCTTGTGGGTTTCATTTCTAGCCTACCCCAACTTGCTTGGGACAAAAGGCTATGTTGTTGTTTTTGTTGTAGAGAAATCAGAGTTTTTGATATTTTGTGCCAGGGCAGGCATGCCTAAGGCCGAGTTTTCTGGGTACCCTCTGCCCTGTGGCTGAGGAAGCCTAGGTTGGTTAATATCTTGATGGATGGTTTCTATGAGAAGGCTTTCAGGAAATAAGCAGTACTTCTTGCAGTATTAAAAGAAGTATGCAATTATTAAAACACCATTCACACATTTACATTTGTTATCTGATCCATCTCTTATGGCTTTCTGAAGCCTTGAATAGTAAAAGACGAAAAAAAAGAAACCAAACACACAGTACCCCACCTCCTGTAGAAACTAGAAAACGTTGAGCGAGGGGTACAGCTTCACACTGCTATATGCAGCAGAAAGAGTGTGATATGAAGTAATTTTGTGGCCGCAAAAGAATCAATCTCTGTGCAGTGCATATCAGCACCAGCAGTTGTTGGTGTGGTTCCGTACGACAGACTGACAGAGACTGCACTGTTTGGGACTGCAGATTGTTCAGGCTTTTGATATTTGTAATGGATGTTTGGAGAGCCTTGACTCCGGCATTTTTTTGCATAATTTGGAGTTTGCAGGCTACATAAAATAAGTTTAAGTGTCTTTCTTCAGTCAAAAATGGGAACAAGATTCCTGACTGGGTTCAGCCCAATAGTATCGAAACCGGCACATAAATGCTGAATATCTGATGGCATTTAGTTTGTTTTCAATTTGGCAATATTATTTTCTGTTGTGTTTCTATCTCTCTTGTTTTAATAGATTTTGGTGCTAAGTCGGATTTATCTTTTATGTTTCAGATTGTAGAGTTCATTTCTGTGTTGCTGACCATTGGCAGTGAAACTGCTGAAAAAGAGCTAATAAGGCAATCAGCAATAAAGCGTTCCATTGACTTGTTCTTCGAGTAAGTGCCGGTGTTCTTTTGTTTTAATTGTTCCGTTTTTAAAGCTGAATGCTCTTTCACATAATTGTTGAAATACAGGTACCCATATAACAACTTCTTGCATCACCATGTTGAGAATATCATTGTTTCTTGCCTGGAGGGTAAAAGAGTTGAACTTGTCGAGCATGTTCTTAATGAATGCGATGTTGTTGGTAAGATTCTTGTTGCCGAGAGAGATTCCTCTTTGTCAACAGAGTCTAATGGGGTAAGTTATTATTATTCTGTGACTTTCTATACGTGATATTTGAAGTAAAGTTTCCTTATTATTTTTTTTTGGTCTTATATTCTCAGCCCACGGTGCCATCGGAAGGAAAAACTCCTCCGAGAATTGGCAATGTTGGTCACATGACAAGATTAGCAAATAAGATTATTCAGCTGGCAAACAGCAACAGCACAATCCAGACTCACTTGCAGGTTAATTTTTTACTTTGCACATAGCAACCTTTGGTTTGCAAGAATAAGATATGAATATATCCACTGACCATCTGGGTTTATTTTCTTTTGAGCAGGAAAATAGTCAGTGGGTTGAATGGCAAGTGAGTGTGCTGGTCAAGCGCAATGAGGTGGAGAATGTCTACCATTGGGCTTGTGGGTATGTTTGTTTTCGTTTTGTTTTGTATGCTGTGGGATATGGATAGCATTCAACCTAATCATTGCTTCACATGCAATTTTTGCTGACAGGCGCCCAACATCTCTACATGACCGTGGTAGAGATAGCGATGATGATGACTTCCGCGATAGGGATTATGATGTGGCAGCTCTTGCTAATAACTTGAGCCAGGCATTCAGATATGGGATATACAGCAATGATGACATTGAAGAGGTGTGTGAATGTGCTAAGTTCTTAGATCTTATAGTTTGTCACTGAACATACGTATAATCCAGGGTTGTTTTGGTTTGAGACCATTATAATTACTTAGGGATAAATATCTTTCTATTGTATCATAGTATGGCTGATTGGTTGTATGATGATTTAACCATTTCATGTGATAGAGTTTTCTTGAATATGTAGACTTTCTAGGGTACTGCTACATGCCTACATATTGATGGGTACATGTTCGTTTTTTTTAATGACAGGCACAAGGATCACTTGAACGGGATGATGAGGTAATTGGTAGTTATGGTTCATAACTATTCCCATTTGCTTTCCTACTCTTTTCAGGTGGTTGTAGGCCACAATGTGGTTAGATGTTTACTGCGGTGTGAAACAGAAAATTATCAATGCAGTATTCCTTATGTAGAAAAAAGAGATGAATATGTGTATTGTTTTTCGCCAGGGAGAATGTTTTAGCTTCTGTCATGTTACTGGAATGTTTTATCTTCATTCTCCCCTTTCAGGATGTGTATTTCGATGATGAGTCAGCTGAGGTGGTAATATCCTCCCTACGACTGGGAGATGACCAGGATGGGTAATTAGCTATCTTAAAAATGTAGCAGATGACTTCACTTTTTTTTACACGATGGCTGATATATTGTATATTTATGTGTTTACAAGCAGCTCCCTCTTTACAAACTCAAATTGGTTTACATTTGATGGAGAGAGGGGTATCAATGACCGTTTAGCTGCATCTGTTCCTTCATCATCACCGAATTCTGAGGAGACTTCCCTGGAGACTGAGGAAACCGATGACGGTAAAACCAGTGGCACTGAGGACCAAATGGAAACAATCTACCTTGGAAACGGTGCTACCCAGGAGGCAAAAGATATTGCGGAGTGTAACGAACAGCCAAATTGTAGTACTGAGGGTGAGCCATTGGAAGGTACCGAAGGGACGGAACGGCATCCAGATGCCGCAAATGGTGATACTGGTGTAGGTACAAATGAATCCGCCTCTGCTGCACCAGAGTCTTCGCCCCCATCAGTTGAGGCAGAGAGCACAACAGAGGAACCGACAGCCTCTCCTGATTCTGTCCCTGAAGCCTCGCCTGATTCTGTCCCTGAAGCCTCCCCAGACCCCATCCCAGAAGCCTCGCCAGGTCTTGATGTGAATGGCAGTGAGCCTGCCAACGCAGAAGCATCTTCTGAACAAGTCACTCATGACCCTGATGTGCAGCAAGCAGCAAAGGAAGTCACCGCCGAGGATGTTGCTGCAACGGATCCTGAGGTGATCAAAGGCAACGAGTGAAGCGGTGACATGTCTGGTGGACTGAGGCGAGTAATCATTTGTCAGATTCCTCTGCAGACAAGCAATCATCTTGCTTCATGTGCTCAGAAGCCACGGAACATTGTGAAGGAAACTGCTGTACAATAAGCAAGTGTATTATTCTGCCATCCGCCGTGGCCTACCGCTGTACAAATGAGTACCATCGTCTAACACGCTTGTCATCTTGTCCGAAACTGGTCAAATTTCTTTGAATTTTGCTCTCCAGTTCTTACGCTTAGGTGGCAGCTTTTTCATGGAATGAAATATATGATACCTGTGAGGACACATTCTTTGGGTGGTAACTGGTTTTGGCCACGTAGTCTACTCTTTCGTTAGGTTAACATTGGATCTGTAATACGAGATGTTATATTATTCCTAGCTTAGCTATTGTTGTAATTTTTTCAGACAATACATGTGTCAGTCCTTCTTGAACATGTTATTTTTTATAAAGCTTAGTGCTCTTTGTATTTGATTCTGGAAACTCGAATTGTTCAACAAAATTGTGTTCATCTCAATGTGATGCAACTGGCACTTTTTTTGACATTCGTATTTCTCAGACAAGTGATCACTCGTTGATTTCTGAAATGTCAATGTTTGATGCCAAAAAAAAAAAAGTTTGATGCAAGTAGTTTATACACGGTATTTCTTCACCACTTCTGACCGATAGAACGGAGAATCCGTGTCCAAGGCCATCTGTCTCTTCCCCAGCTCTACGAAGAAGCAGCGCACGTCATTCTCTATGCACCTCCGGTGCAGCCTCTCCATGGGGTCGGCCTCTTCTTCCGGAGGGGTGTCGTAGAAGAGCGCCTTGGCGTCGATGCTTCCGCCTTTGGGGTCCTCGAACTGCACGCTTGGCGCGGCCTCGAGCATGGAGAGGTTCTTGAAGACGTCATTTAGCGTGTCGCTCATGTAGCTCTGCGTGTTGTCGTTCCTGCGCTTTTTGGCCACCGGGTAATGGAGCTTGTAGCCCTGGCTACGGTAGTAGTGCTCGTACCAGTGGTCTGGTATGTGGTCGTCGATCTCCTTGCCCACGGCGACCGCTGTCTGCACTCGACGGAAAAAACAGAGCAGGGTAAGCACGGACTGATGAATTGGAACGTTCAATCAACAAATTAACTTGTTTTAGTTCTGATTTGAAAGAATTTAGAGAGAAACAGTACCTCATAGCACCAGCACGCGGCGACGTGGTTGATGGTGTATCCGCCGCCGCCGAGGAGGAGGAGAGGTACGTTGAAGCTGCGCATGAAGGCGACGCATTGCGCGTGTCCGGCGATGGACAGGTTGAGGCGGCCGAGCCTGTCGCCGGAGAGTGAGTCGGCGCCGCACTGCATGACGATGGCCTCCGGCTGGAACACCTCCATGACCTTGACCATGACGGGCTTGAACATCCTGTGGTACCCCTCGTCGTCCATGCCTTTCTTCATGGGCACGTTCAGGGCTCGGTACAGGCCCTTCCCCTCGCCGACGTGGGTGACGAAGCCTCTGTTCTCCGGGAAGAAGTTGTTGGTGCGCTGGTGGAACGAGACGGTCATCACCCGGTGGGAGTCGAGGAACGCGGTCTCGACGCCGTCGCCGTGGTGCACGTCGATGTCCACGTACAGCACGCGCCGGAAGTGGCGGAGGAGCTCGTCGATGGCGAGCGAGATGTCGTTGACGTAGCAGAAGCCGCTCGCCTTGTTCCTGCAAGCGTGGTGCATCCCGCCGGACCAGTTGATGGCGATGTCGGCCTCGCCGCTGGCCAGCGCGCGCGCCGCCGCCAGCGACCCGCCGGCGTAGCGCTGGCAGTAGTCCCAGAGGTCGGCCATGGCGGGGTTGTCGATGGACTGCCCGTCCTTGTAGGTGGAGACCGTGCCGACATCGCATTTGAGTGCTTTATTGCGCAAGGCCGATCCGTGGGCGCTGAAGGCCTCGGGGGTGAGATCCCGCAGGAGGCCGACGTAGTCAGCGTCATGGACGGCGCGGATCTCGTCTTCGGTGGCGGGCCGCGGGCGGAGGCGCTTCATGTCGGCGAGGAGGCCGTAGGAGTGGACGAGGGCGTGCGCCATGTCCACGCGGCGGGGCACCATGTAGTGCTCTGCCCCGTAGTCCACGTTGGCAATGCCGGGGTCGTGGTAGTAGCACACGCGACGCTTCTGGCCGTCGGGGCACGACGCCGACGGCAGCGAGTTGCCGCCTGCCGTCTCCATTGCTGATCGAATCCTTGGATGACTCTTTGGTGAGGCAGTGGTAGAATAGGCGTCGCCTGGTGTCATGCATGCGTACTTGTAGACGCGCGGCGCCGCCGACATGGTGTCCGTCTCGGATTGCAACTACAGCATTGCCGATCGTCTCAGATGCCCTCTCAGTTCCGTACATGCTTTGCAGTTTGAACCCTCTCCGTTGGATCAGAAGATCCGAATCAAATCGATAGCAACTTCGGACGACGCTGTGGGGGAGCTGCCACCAGCCTGACGAAGCAGGGGAGGAAGAGCGCGGCGAGTCAGGATCGCACGGTGCTGCTTCGTTTTATTCACACAAACCCATCCTGATCCTTGGACGGCCGCAGCCGCGGCCGAATTCCTCCAGCCCAAACCCCGATTTTCCACCCTGTCGATCGAATCGACAGCAACTCGACACGCCATCCATGGAGGAAATCCGGCGTGTTCTGGAGGAAATAGCGGATAAGGTTGATGATCACAAGCAGGAGAAAACAGCAGAGTGCGTCGAGGGCAGCAAAGAGGAGTACATCGGCGGCAGCGACGAGGGCGTGGTGCTCGTCGGCAGCTGCGACGAGGACCAAGGCGACGACGGCAAAAGGAAGGAGGAAGAGGACGAGGACACCGAGGAAGAAGACGAGGACACCGAGGAGGATGACGACGACACAGATGAGTGGGATGAAAACGATGGGCGATGGCTGCCATACACCCGGTATCTCGATCCGCAACCACTTTGCACGGTAGATAATGATAATCTCACTGTTACCCAACTAGGATTTGTTTGGGTGTTGTCATATTTTAGTTTCGAAAAGAAGCTTTGGAAAGACACTTATGTTTCGCGAAGCTGTAAGGTGTTTAGATGTAAGAGGCCCTTTGGCAGGGCTTATAACTAGCTTCTGCTTCTGCTTCTACCGATAGAATTGCCAAACACCAAATCTTTCAAAACGGATTCTGACAAGAACAAGCATAGAATCCATTTCAACTTTGCACTGGTAAGCAGAAGCACCGATTTGTAGCTTCTATCAGATTCTCTACTCAAGCCGGTTCCACCATGCCAAACAATCATGAGTGCAAGCCAGGTTCCACCACCCACACACTCCGAGCCCACAAGTATTTGGAACAATGTGCTTTAGTTAAACAATTCATAGACTACAAATCAAATGTCCGAATTGCAAACCGATTACACCGTTGCGATCGTTGCGACGAGATCTTCCAACCTAGATCACACTTGACTATATTTTGCAAACTTTTTTTTTAAAAAAAATGCTCAAACGTCATGTTATTAGTAGTCATCTATTTAATATTTAATTTATTATCTACAATTATTTTCATTTCAATAAATTATACAATGTGTTGACGAAATGTAGCTTCAGTCATTTCACATGCATAATCCATTTCAGAAAATATCAGAAGAATCTGTTTTGTCAAACGGCCTAACTGGAGAAGCTGTTTTGACATAGAATCCAGAAGAAGCTAGAGAAGCTGTTTTGCCTCAGAATCCAGTGCAGAATCTGTTTTTTGCATAATCCGAAGCCCTGCCAAACAGGCCCTAAGTCTGCTATTTTGTAGAAAAATAGTATTATCTTCTCTGAAACTTGGGTCTTTTTTAATCCTTCACCCATAGCCTCCTCCTGAAAACAAAAGGAGGCAACGCCTTGAAAACTCCTTTTTGTGTGTCCTTTGGGTGTGTGTAGAATTCATGTACTACAGTACTGCCAAAAGTCCAAAATTTTTGGCAGGAAAGCTTTTGCTCTCAAGTTCCAGTTCTTAATGGAAACAAAGTTCTTCTAAGAAATGGATGGTCAACAAAGTATTTACTAAAGAAAGTATTCCCTTCCTCCCAAAATATAAAGGATCGCATGTTCGGTCAAAGTCAAACTTTTAAAACTTTGACCGTCAATAACTAAATATTAAAAAATATCAGTAAAGTCTAAATTATATCATTAGATTCACTGTAAAAATACCTATCATAATATATAGCTCATTTTTTTATTTCTATAAATATTGTTGGTCAAAGTTGAAAAATTTTCTATAAATATTTTATATCAATGGAAATATGTATGTATGACCACAATGCCCTATGATTATCTTAGCCATAGCATCTTTTTTCCTTAATGTGTAATTTTCCCCTCAAATAAGTATTTGTAATTAGCTTTTCCAATGTGTATGTGCATAAGCAGTGCGGTCCGGTAGCCTATACAGTTATTTCAAAACAATTTTTTTCTAGTGTTGTGGGTGAAATAAACCCATTCATTAACACTTGTGGTTCGAAACTCCTGAAACACCCGTGTTTGTCCAGCCAAAGGTTGTTGCAGCATATCCAAACGCTTTCATCGTATAAATAACAATCATAAATCCGTGGTTTGAAAATACCATGTTCATTTTTGAAACTAGAACACCCAAAAGCAGGTCTGGAAACAAAGATTTTATTTACAAACTGTTCTAACCAGATGAGTGCAACGGTATTTTAAACAGGAGCAGGTTATACACCAGAGCTAACAGAAAAAATGGCTGAATTGGTCCATGAAAAGAATGGTGATATGCTTGAAGGATGGTTGGAAATGGCTGATAACAATAACTTTACCCGCAAAACCTCTATCAGTAGTCCCAGAGATAACGATAACTTGTGCTTATGGAGATGTCTGCTACCACCGGGAATATTGGACGGATATTATTTCTGAAAGTGAGTGTACGGTTAGTATTTGAACCAAATTGACTATCCTAACTTATAATGCATTCTCAATGTTTACATATGCAGCTGCACCAATTCATCCATATTTAGACCATGTCGGATGTTGCAAGTGTTCTCCCTGAGATTATCCAACACTCTAGCTTATCCTGTTAATATCTATGGGACTTTTGCGGTTCGTGATTGCTGGGAGCCACGCCGCAATTATTTGTGGAAGCAGACAGGTACCATAAAACAACAAATCAACATAAGCACACCAGGAACAACAACTTCCATAAAACTGGAATAATGATGAGAAGGCTTTACGTGATGCGCTTTGCGGCGTCTGGGCCGGCTACTGGTCGCGCGGGGTACGTCGGCACGCTCACCACGGTCGACCTGCACCTCGCCAATCCCGTCGAGATGATGTTTGCTGTGACATCCGACCTATCGAGACTAGGCTCGAGTGGCTCATGTTGTATGAGAAGGTAGAAGTTTAGTCTCACCTTACTAGTTTGGTGGGAGAAAGACTAACATATAAGCCTAAGTTGTCCAACAGCTATCACCTTGAGTTAACTCTCTTACGTGAAGCGAGACCGAAAGCGTAAAATGTTGGTAGGGCGAGTAGCTAGGTCCGCATAGCATGTGAGCGGGCTCAGCCATATTAAGAACCTGAGATGTTACAAATAGTATCAGAGCCGACCCTCGCAGTAGCACGGCCGTGTGGGTCAGAGTGCAGACATATGGCGCATGACGCGTGTGGGCCCTGTGAGTGGGACACGGTATTGGTCGTTTATACACATCTATTTATATACCGCAAGTGGACGTGTACATTGTAGCTTTTTTCCTTAGAGTATTCCAAGGTTTATATCAAATCCACAAGGGTCAGCAAGAGAACCGTGTAAAGTCTTCTACGTCGTCTAACGAATCAATCCTAGCATGAAGTACTTATTACACATATGAAAGCTTTTCAAGTTCGCAGATTGGCTTAAAGAAAACTGACAGAAAAGCATACACGTAACCAAAGAGGAATACCTGGAGTTAGCCTGTATGCATCTAGTGGTCAGAGAAAGGATGTGCCGATCGGCACCAAAGCAGTAATATGTGACATCTATAATCCTAGCTTACTTGGCACTTTAAACAGTTAGTGAACGCCGAAGATCGGTCGGAAGAAACCCCTTTCCGATGAGCCCTGTCACGACCCGTTCACCTTAGTCGATAGCCGCTTCTCACTCTACACATCATCTCAAAGATCTCGCATATTCCAGCGCGTTGAGGTACGTAGACTATGTGCAATTATGACGCATACAAGATCCGGATATTGTAATAGAGATAGTGAGAGATTGAATCTCTCACCTCTTATTGACACCACAATTAAGATAATATCTAATTACTTAGTCGTCGGTACTAAGCATTGGAACAAGCATATGTAAGACCATAAAATCCAAACGAACACAACTGCAGCCAAAGGTAGAATTAAGAACACATAGATAAATATAAGAATTGTACCTTTATTCATCACCGTCAGAGAGGTGCCGACCGGCACAATCTTGTGCCGGCCGGCACCGCCTTAGTGCACCATTGACGACTCCTAAGATACATGGCTCTACTTCTCCTAAGCTCCGGTGTAGTGCGACCACGCAAGGCGACTACCCAACTAGACTACATCTCTCAATATGGTGGCTCTTCAACTCCGGCGGCCTCCCGGCGATTGCAGAGGCTTTCTAAACCCTAAAGATGTCAACTCCCGTCCAACTACTGTCCTCGGGGCGTCCCATGGGTTACATATATAATGGGGAGGCGTCTGGAGGCGAAAGGAAACAAATCTAGGTCGGTGCCGGTCGGCACCAAATGTGTGCCGATCGGCACCGAGTCGTTTCCAATTCGGACTTGATTTTTCCTTTTCGCAGCTCCGCCTTCCATAAATCATATCTCCACCGTCCGGAATCCAAATGAGGCAAACTCGGACTCTATCTCGTAGCCCTCGAAAAGATCTACAACTTTGGTATTCAACTCAGTTTCTGATTCAGCCGTCTTGGTTCCCAAATATACGATGCCAAAATATCTGTCCTGATTCGGACTCCTCTTCGCAGGTTTCCTTGCGGGGCTCATATCTCCTAGCTCCAGAGTCCAAACGGGATAATCCATATATGTTCCGGAAATCTATCGACGAGATCTACAACTTTTTCTGTATATTGGATTCCCATTAGAGCACGTCTTGAACTCCAAATCTGCATGACAATATAGTGCTATTTCTGGACTGCGCCAATTGATCTTTGCTTCCGGATAAACCTTCTAGAAATCTTTAGACATTAGGCCACGACCTTGGGCTTGCATGTTGGACTCCATGGACGTCTAGAGGTGCCTTTGATGCGTCATGGGCAGTGGAAAGCCCTCCTTGCATGGCGAGTCGGGTTTCGTGTCGATACTTCTCATATAAGAGCCATTTTGTCGTCTTTTCACCTGTTTCTGCAATATAGTACTAAAACGACACTACATGTGGAATTCGTCAAGGTTAGAGGTAAAACACATGATTATGATGAGAATATGGTACGGTGTTGATGGTTTTAGGCATATAAAAGTGGTACTTAGAAACCACCAACACACGGCATGGCATATGGGCTGACACTGGACACAGACGTGTGTGCTAAGAGGGGAGCGCTCTTGGTCCTTTGCCCACTAGGGTATGTTGTGCTGGTGCTCCAACGAGGACATCGATCCTTTGAGGGGGGGGGGGGGGTGTTTGTGACATCCGACCTATTGAGATTAGGCCGGAGTGGCCCATGTTGCATGAGGAGGTAGGAGTTTTGTCCCATCTTGCTAGTCTAGTGGGAGAAAGACCAACATATAAGCCTAGGTTGTCCAACACACACCACCTTAGGTTAACTCTTTTACGTGAAGCGAGGCCGAATGCGTAAAAGGTTGGTGAAGCGAGTGGGGTCCGTACAGCATGTGAGCGGGCCCAGCCATGTTGGGAACCTGAGATGTTACATTTGCCTTCTTCTACATGCTCTTCAACATGGCCGCGGCTCCTAAATCGTCGGCAAGATGACCAGCCTAATCGTCCAGGGTGCCAGGGCCGCGCGCACGCTGCGGGACACGCTGCAGGGGCCGCCATGGTCGATCAAGGCCGCGAACCGGTGGAGAAGATGGTGGTGACCACGGAGCCCAACTTTGAAATCTTTGACACGGTGGAATGGCAACTCTATTAGAAGCAGCTTCTGTCCGAGCTGCACCCCTTCCGGGACAACGTCAAGGGTGCTACCTCTTCCGTGGCAGTGGCATCTCCGACAGACTCGTCGCACTTCTCTTGGTACTGTAACTTTCTCATCTGACTTAGAATGAACGAGATAAAGAGAGCATACGCCTTTGGGGACAAGAACATCCGATCAAAGATGACATACTCAATCTCATAAAGTAAAAAGTCCACAATGTCGAACGCTCGACCAGTCATGATGCAAAGCAGAAGCCAGTTAAGCAAGGCAGGCGTGCGGTACGATGTTCCAACTGTCAGCTGTCACCAAAAAGTGTTATCAACTCCTCGTCTGTAGGGAAGTTGGGACCGACCAAAGCACGGCGAGGTGGGCGTGCATCTCCATACACTAAGTTATGTAGACACCTTCTGGGGTGAAGATCAACTCCGAGAAGGCCAGCTAGCTCCTCTCTTGTGATTGTGCATCTTTGATTCTCAAATATGAATGAGATAAAACTTCGGTCAATAGAAACACAAAGTGTAGCATAGAAAACTTGGACCCATTCCTCGACATATCTGCTGTGCTGTGAAACTAAATCACTCAATCCCTTGAATCTTTCAAAGTATGCAGAGATGTTGGCACCTCCCGAGGCTCTGTTCAGAATAGCCCAGTTCAGTGTCCTGTGTTCAAACAGCCTGACTTTCAACGGATTCCAGGAGTGCATCAAACTCTTCTGAGTAATATTTAAAACACCAGTGTCTCCTCGAAACCAATCATCTTCTGGTACATCGCGTAACCTTCTGATATTCCTACTGCTAGAGCCCCTCAGATCCATCAACGGCTCATCTTCAGCTGGGGGTTCTTGTTCAGTGTTCTCCGCACCGTCGGGACTCAAAGTACGCTTAGTAAAGCGATGCCGCTTCTTGCTATAACCTTCCGGAGGCATCGGGCCTGTTCGGCTGGTAAGAACAGCCAGCACGGCTGGTGGCTGCTGGTTGGGCTTCCCTCACAAGCTACAGTACAAACAGAGAAGAAACAGTGCATATTTTACCAGCCGAACAGGCCCATCGTCGTTCGAGGCCTCTTGTTCATAGATCTGCCTCTCTGCCTCGTCTGGGGACGAGATGTCTGGACATGACTGACCACAGGCATCATCCCTGATCGCTGATTGTTCCCAACAAGGGGAGCAGCACCCCGTCCTCGCAGCGAGCGTAGTTGCTTGGTACGAGCCATCTGTCACTGAATTGCACGGAAGCAGTGGCAGAGCGTGAGCAACTAATCACATAAGATGTTTGTCTCAGAATTTCTACGAATAGTGGGGAATAAAAACTTGGGGTACGTATTGCTCAAAAAAGGGAAAAAAAAACTTGGGGTCTCACCACTGCAGAAGATGAAATGGGCGATGGGGGAACCACCCAGCGTAGATCGTCGGCAGCAGACCTCGGATTTGCGGAAATGTGGCGGCGAAACGCTAGAGCTAGCGTCTTGTGGCTGGGGTCTCGAATCTGCAGAGGACGGCGGCGGTGAATCTCTATTCTCTAGTGTCTGGGTTACGACGACCGGAGGTGAGACAAAGTGGTGAGGGTGAGGTGGACCGGTGCGGTGGCGGCGCGGATGAGAGGCGGAGCGAACGAGCACCACCGCACCAACCGACCTACAGAGTTGGGAAAGGAACCAAGGCCAATCCGATAACACGCCAGACAAATGACGGGTCCAATCATCGCTACAGAGCGGCGGCCCGCCCAAATGTTTCCGGCCGAATATAGGATATTGTACATGGGCTGCATTCCTCCTCACCCCTTTTTTTTTGCATAGTAGGTACGTGAGCCGTTCAGTACGGAATTTGAATTGGGTCCACACGTCAGGCATGATGCTGAAAACTGAGTTCTAAAAAAAAAGAGTTAATGACGAAAACTGCCTGACGTGTGGGTCCTGATGTTCTGACAAGGATGCATGTGGGTCCGCTATGTGTTTACTTAGGAAATGCGTGGGCACAATTTAATGACGAATATTGACTGATGTGTGGGGCCATAATATGCTGACTGGGATGCGTGTGGGTCCGCTATGTGCTGACTATGATGCCTGTGGGCATATTTCCCATTTTAATGACGAATAGTGCATAAAGTGTGGGTCCATAATATGATGACTGGGATGCGTGTGGGTCCGCCTTGTGCTGATTAGGATATGCGTGGGCACAATTTAATGACGAATATTGCCTGACGTGTGGGGCCATAATATCCTGACTGGGATGCGTGTGGGTCTGCCATGTGCTGACTAGGATGTCTGTTGGCATATTTCTCCATTTTAATGACGAACAGTGCCTGACGTATGGGTCCATATTATGCTGACTGGGATGCGTGTGCGGGGAAATTCTGTAGCAAAGGACGAGTTTTGACTGATGTGTGGATCCACAACATGCTGACTAGGATGCGGGTGGGCGAAATCTCCCCTCCGGTGACGAATATGTGGATTCGAACTTGTGCCACCTTTTACGGTATAATTAACTAGGATTGAGGTTTTTTGTACATTATGCGTTCCTTGTGGATTCGATACCCTAGAAATACTCCTATGGTGAAAGCTACTTCGGTATCCGAACGCTTGCGGATTAATTTCTGTTAGGCCTTAAGACTGCCAACAAGGTACGAGTTGCTTCTGAGCCGAACGGGGCTATTTATAGCTTCATCAGCGCATAGGAGTATTTATGCCCAAAGCTAGAGTAGGGGGCCGTCAAGGTAGGCCGGTCGGCCAAGTAGGAGGGGCGGCCGGCCGCCCATTGTGACGGTCGCCACCGCCTCGCCTGTGTCCGCACCTGATCGATTCCTGATGTCGGTTCTTCAGTCGGTGGCGTCTGGGGGCGGTAGAAGAGGAGTAAGAGCCAATTTTGGCCTATTTGGCCCACCTTCTAGAACGTCGGTGGAAAACTCTAGATTGGACTTTTGTTTTATGCGTGGTCGACCGTGTACAGGCCACCCGGGGCCAGAGTTGGCCGGCCGACCTATGGGTAGGGCCGACCGGCCTATGTTTTTGTCAACACAGGTCTATTTTCCTCCAGATTATTCTATGTACCTTGCAAAACAAGATTACATCTAAAACTTGTGGAACTTTATTAGTTTAATGCGTAAAACATTGGTGCATACCTTTTATTCGCCGATAAGTTGACGGTTATTTAATGATTTAACGACCATCACTCACCAGGTTTAAATAGGCCAGGCCGAAATCGGCCCACTATGTTTTGTTTTGTTATTTCCATGTTTCAGCCTATTTTGTACTCCCTTTCTCAAAATGTATGCAGTTCTATCTATCTTTTTGGTGTCTAGTTTCATAGAATGTTCCATTCTATGAATCTAGACATATATTTGTTTAGGTTCAGAGAATGTTTATTGAATCTGGTACAAAGCCAGAACTGCATATATTGGCCTAAAAAAAGATGGTACTTCCTTCCTTGGCCCTTTCTAAATTGAACTTCCCTAGCTATTAGGGCCATGGAAGGAAACGAAAAATGGTTTTGGTCCTAATAATGAAGTTCGATTTAGAAAAGGCCAAGGAAGAAAGCAACATCTCCTTTGAGGCCATAGAAGGAATTTTTTCTATTTTGAAATGGAGGAAGTATATATTTTCAACTATATTCAATGAATTTCGTACCCGGGCCGAGAAGGTAGCCCAATGAATGGCGGTATAATAGTGCCCAATGAGGGGCACGGTCCGACCCTCGTGCCATGCCATTGGACTTCAAGCATGAAGTATTCTAGTGGCAAGTCTTTTCTTTCAAAGCTATAAGTTGGGGGTTCAAATTCCTCTATCATATTTTTATCTGATTTTAAAAGTTTCAAAGCTATAAATGGGCCGCCGTGCTCGCGAATCTAGCGGGTCGACACAGCCGGTTACGCATGAAAATGTCATTTGCCGTGTTGTGGCCGAGGAGTGGGCACGGCATGTCCCAAAATTAAAACGTGTCGTGCCAACCCGAAATAAAATAGGCCGTGCCTTTTTGAACCCGGGCCCTGCTGTGCAGGCCGTGCCACCCGTTTGGCCATCCACCCCGGGCCGAAATCACGGAGAAAAGCCCACAACCAAAGCGTAACGAGCCTATTCCGAAAAGGGTTGCGAATTGGTTGGGTACTTGGGGACGCGACACAGCCCACACAAACGTATCATTATCCGTGGACGCTCACAAACGCGCCGCCGAAATCCTCCTCCCAAACCCTAAATCTGATTTCCACCCTCTCAATCGAATCGACGGCAATTCGCCGCGATCCATGGAGGAAATACGGCGTGTTCTGGAGGAAACAGCGGTGGATGTTGATCGTGAGCTGGAGAAGATAGAGCCCCCCAAGGAGGACGACGCCGGCTGCGGCAAAGAGGAGTACGCCGGCGGCGGCGACGAGGACCTGTTGTGCGTCAGCAGCAGCGACGAGGATATAGTGCTCGTCAGCAGCAGCGACGAGAGCATGTTTGTTGTCAGCAGCAGCGACGAGGACCAAGACGACGACCGCAAGAGGGAGGAGGAGGAGGAGGAGGAGGAGGACGGCGACGAAACAGAGGAGGAAGACGACGGCACCGAGGAAGAGGAGTGCGATGAAAGCGATGTGCGATGTCTGCCATACACCCTTCGGTACCTTGATCCGCAACCACTTTGCACTGCAGGTAATGATAATCTCGCTGCTACAAAACTAGGATTTGTTGGGTTGTTGTTTCATTTAGTTTTGGAAAAAAAAAAAAGGCTTCGTACGCACTTATGTTTTACAAAACCTTAAGTTTTTTCTTTTTTTTCCTAAATAGCACTATCATCTTGGGTACTTTTTAGAACTCCTGTAAAGCTTTCTTGTAATACAGCAGTACCAAAAGTCGATAACTACGGTTTCATATAATTAAACTTAGGAAAGCTCCAGCCCTCAAGTTATAACAGAAACATTGTTCTGTTGGGAAGTGCAAATTTTATTATACAACTTTCTTCAAAGAGATTGATGCTAAACAACGTATTTACCAAGGAAAGTCTGTGAATGGACAGTTGTATGTATGACCACGATGCCCTCTGACTATCTTATGTACCCCAAATTATGTGGATCTTTTCCAAATAAATCTGTAATAAGCTTTTCCGATGTGTGTAGTCTTAAGTAATATGATTTGGGTAGGCTATACAGGTTTTTCAAAACAATTACAATTTTTTCTAGTGTTGTGGGTGAAATAAACCTGATTATAGAAGAACTTATAATCGGGTTGTCCAACATCTTATCAGGCCCCAAAGATATGAAAGCTGTTGTTTATGTAATGTGGTATCACATAAATAACAATCACAAAGCTGTGGTTTCAAAGTAAGACGCTTTTCGAGCAAATTTCGTGAAACCCGGGTTTTATGGCTCTTTTCTCACAAACCACAGGTATTTTTGGCTTGTGTCACTTAACCCCATTTTTTATGGTCATACTGTTTCATAAAACCCTACCTTTTTAAAAAATAACCATGAATATGACATGAGCTATGCTTTTGTGCTTGCATGATGCCATTTCTGTAATCAAGAAGGAAACCATTTAGTTGGATGCATGGCCATGCAATCTTCAAAAGTTAAAGTGGAGTTCATAGGTAATATTCATATTGTTTTGATAGGGGTGGGGTTTTATGAAACAATTTGACCAAAATACCTGAGGTTAAGTGACATGAGCCAAAATGTCTGGAGTATTGTGCAACAAGGACCACAAAACCAGGGGTTGTATGAAATTTACTCATGTTTTTATTTTTTGAAACTACAACACCCAGCAGGTCCTGAAACAAAAATTTTATGTACAAACTGTTCTAACCAGATGAGTGCCACTTTTTAAACAGGAGAAGGTTACACACCAGAGGAAGCAGAAAATATAGCTGAATTGACCCATGAAAAGAATAGCGATATGCGTGAAGAATGGTTGGAAATGGCTAACAACAACATAACTCCTTTGCCCCCAAGACCTCTATCAGTTCTTCCAGAGATGACAATAACATGTGCTTATGGAGACGTCTGCTACCATCGGGAATATTGGACGGACATTATTTCTGAAAGTGAGTGTACAGTTAGTGTTTGAACTAATGATCAAAGGCATATACTTAGCTATCCTCACTTATAATGCATTCTCATTGTTTACACGTGCAGCTGAACCCATTCATCCATATTTTCAACCCTGTGGGATGTTGCAAGTGTTCTCCTTGAGATTATCCAGCACTCTAGCTCATCCTGTTAAGATCTATGGGACTTTGCTGTTCGTGATTGCTGGGAGCCACGCCGCAATTTTTTGTTTGATCGTTCAAGAGATTATCCTGCCATCATTGCACCAGTAAGTGATGCTTGTTATTGGTCTTGCTTAACATTGCTAAAATAGCCAGGTCTTATTGCCTTTTTTTGCGAAACCAGTCTTTTTATGAATCAAAATTCTATTTTCTACTGTATTCTTTGCTTCAATTCCTTAGCAACCTGCTGTGATATTCAAATGTTTCAGAAACCAACCTAGTTCAACTACATGACATCTAGACACTGATGCTAACTAACATTCCATCGCACCTCCTCGAGGCCCAAGTGCTTTGTCTAACACCTATTACATCCTTCAAAGTTTTTGGCTTTGGTCTTCAACTTCGTATTCCAACTGTTGTGTGTATGCATCTGTACATATGCATAAAGATATTGGTTCACATTCATCTTACAATGCAATCACATGAAGAGTAGTTGTGCCAAGCTGTATGGAATTATGAAAATTGGTGTTGCATACATGAAGAGGAAGGAGTAAATGGTAAACTTGGGTCCCCTAGAATCTCATGTGGTTCAAGTATGTCATAAACATGGGAATTAGATATTCTATGATGCATGAAAATTTGCTGAAGTAATTAGTTAGGCTGTAAGGAAGTTGTAGCTATCGTCATGGTATCATGGGCATACAAGGCACTGGCTTATCTCTTCCGTCAAGGTCCCATGCCCTCTTCCTTTGTGTGTCTATTCCTTCACTCTTTTAAAACTGTCAATTTGCAATGCTGGTGGATCTCACTACTAGTGAAACACATATAAGAGGGATTTATGCAGGATAAAGTGATAAATACTATTTCGAGTTGCGTGAGCAAGATATAAAAATGAATTGATATGCTTTTAAAAATAATTGAAGCTCTGGGGAAGATCTGGTTTGGATTATTGAACCTCTGTTTGCTCGTTGCTCAGTTTCTGCTAACTTTTTTGACATTTCTTAGTGTGCCATACTAGGCATATATGCCTTAAGCTTTACGTTGCATCATATAGGTTTTGTTCCATTTTATTACTTTGGTTGCTTTGAAAATATTTCAAATGTTAATGACATGCTGTTGTCTGTACAGAATGTCAGTCAAACATTTAAAATTAGATGGTACCTGCAGGTTATTAGATGAGAAGATGCCATTAACTTATTGAGAAGTATTTTCGTTACCTTGACTAATTCACATAGCATGATTGAGACAGCAAAGTGTCTAAAAACATCGTATATCATTATCGTCATCAGGGGAATCTGTAGACAAATTGTGATAATCCTCATTAACCTGCGATATACTTAGTTGTTCTTGTACTAATATAATGATCATTTTTAACTACAGGGGTGCTCCATCCTACCTCTTTGTAGTCCTTGTCGTGGAATATTTGTGTTGCAGTATGTCCTGTTAGACATTGATCTTGGATAAAAGAAGAAGGGGGTAGTTCTGACAAACGATTGTTCTCTGGGTACATCGAATTGAATGCTTGTTTGTCTGGATCTGAAAAGTTGAAAGGACGAATTCAGGACGGACTCCTTGGCTTGGACATTGATTATGCTTTTCTGTGCGATGGCATTGAGACTGTTATAGATGTCCTCGCAGCAACTGAATATCCATCAGATGTGAAAATCAGTGCTTCCACCAGTGGTTTTGATGATGAGATTGGGATATATGATGGCACATTTTGTGGGACCGGAGTAATGGCCAGTCATTTCATAGCCGTGAGGAAGCTGGAGGAGTTGCATATCTTCCTGAAACTGGGTGATTCAATATACAAATGGGCTTTTCAGGCTGGAGTTGGAGTTCTTGTAGCACCTGATGACCCAGTTTCTGGTTTCGCTCAATTTGCTTTGAATGTCTCTTTTAGAACCAAGGGCAAAGCGGCATCAGCTTGGCAGTGGAGATGCATGTGCAACGAGGTACGTGTAACAGAGATGTGATTGTAGGTTCCAACCTTGTGCAAACTTTTTGGGTCGATACTATCTTGTAAGTACGGTTTATGTCAACGGATGTATTAAGATCTATGAAGACATTTGTCAGATTTTAACATATGGTCCATGTGTTACCGAGGTACCGAGGTCTTTATTTAATTGTATATCTTGGGAGCGCTATCTATTCTTGCTGTCGTATTTACTTTTTGCGTACAATGCAATCTTTAGCGTCGTTGGACACTACATCCGAACTGTCCAACATCCAAACGGTGTTCGCTGAATGAATCTAGTTACGGTATGCAGAAACACAATTAAACTGGGTGAGAACCTCCTATTTTGGCGCTGCTAGGCGCACAAAACGCAATGCGCCTCGGCTTATCAGAGAAATGGATGGACGTTAGGGGTTTATCTTCAATATAAATAAGGTGCCACAGACAATTTGGATGACCCAGGAGTTTCATCTGGATAAAACTATGTATGTATATGGTTGCAACTCATTACACTAAGCAATGGAGGTGAAGAAACCCATTTCATTCTACTGTCAATATAAAAGGAAACGAAATTATATGCTATATAATCATGCCTATGAAATCCAAAAAATGAAATTATGCATTAGATGAGTTATTTCATCTACCATTTCAAAACATTTTACTCCCTCTACCTCTAAATATAAAAAGTCTAGATTTGGTCAAATCAAACTTTTTTAACTTTGTCAACAATCTATAAAATTAAAGTGTTTAAATGAAAAGAGTTACATATTATAATAACTATTTTTATAATGAATCTAAAATATAATTACACTTTGCTAATGTTTTTTGTTTGTTATTAACGGTCTAAGTTCAGAGATTTGACTTTGATCAAACTTCAGAATTCAATACATATAAGAAGAGAGGGAGTATAAAGGATGACACTTGTGCTAACAACAAAATGAAACGTCATAAGTACACTTACGAAGCACACATCTGAAAATCTTGAATTTGACAACGGTCTTGCATCCTGTTAAGAGAAGGGAGCCGTATTATAATACCGGCAGGTTGGATCTCTTTAGTATATTCTATAGACGGCTTATTCTATAGCCAGTTCTGTTTTACAACAAAATTTTCACAAATTTACAACAACTTGAACGAAATTTACGACATCGTGTTCTAGGACACGCATCGCATGCGAAATTACAATAAAAGTCTAGTAAAACGTGAAAGGGTCTCTAGAGTAGCACCTAACAGACCTAGGTTCAACTTCTCGTGAGAGCGAACAATCAAGCTGAAATAAAAAAAATAAAAAAAATAAGTTGAGGTTTCTCCTACTAGTAAAACACATCACAAATTATCGTAAATCACTATAGCCAAATGTCATAAATTACGATAACACAGTTTTATGATAAATTTATGACATCAGCTTCACACACAGTTCACACATGTTAAAAGTGTAGTAAATCACGTAACAAAATATTGCAAATCACAATACACGAATGTCATACATTACGATACAAAAGTAGGTCTACACACACACACACACGTGAAATGTCGTTAATGCCATGTACAGCAGCAAACTATACGTGAAATGTCGTGGAACGATTCATATTTTCTCTAGAACGTGCATTGCACGTATTTCATTAAGAGAGAAGAAGAAACAAGCGACCTCGCCGTGGGGCTTGGGTTAAGCCCCAGGCGTGGACGTTCCATACAAAAGTTTACATAAAAAACAAAACGCGACCAAACACGACCTAAAGCTAATTAGATACGCGACCAAACGATTCATATTAAATCCCTAAGCATATGCCTCTGTATCCTAATACTAAAGCACCATATGAACTATTGATATATCCTGGAGAATCAAACATGAGACAAAAATGTCTCAATCAACAACCATGCCTCGGGAGTTTCACGTAATCTTATTCAATTAATTCTCTGCACACACTATAATGCTGTTTACTCGAATACTGAATATCCTTTTTCTGTTAATGTCTCCATGGAACTACTGCCGTACATATCACTTTTTTTTTTGCCATTTTCAATAGATGATGCATACAAACTTCACACCATAAACTTTTATTCATATACGCTGACAGGTGTAACTTTACCGAGTCTGCAATACAATCAGATGTTTCTCATTACATCATGGTTCCAACCGAAACAACTGCTCGCACAGTTCATACAACAAGCTCACTACCAACCGAAACAACTGCTCGCACAGTTCATACAACAAGCTGGGCTTCTGACTCTAAGTGGAAAGTCTTTCTCATCTACCTCTTCCACCCAAACCGTTTTTCCGCAGGGCTCACTGCTGACAACAAACCATTTTGAGGCAAACCTTTGCCTCAACCGCAGCTAGCTGACACAAAGAATACAACAAATCAGAGCTAAGTACTGCACATTTTCATATTATAAGAGTGAAAGCAGACAATAAACTTTCAATCAACAAAGCTATAGTACTTTCCCTTCAAAAAAAAAACAAAGCTATAGTACTTGGCGAATTAATCAAGGAAAATAATTTAAAAAGGAAGACCAGCTAAGACTATTGTTTTGATTTACGACGAACCATACACAACACAGGGAACTTCGTAACAGATAGCTAAGAGTATTGTCATGACTTTTATGTCAGAACTTATGCATCTGCTAGTTGTCATAGCAATTGCAGTCAACCTCCCTTGCTAATTGATTTGAGCATGTGGACGATCCCTCTATGTTACTAGCCTCTCAATTTTCTATGCAATTGGAAGAAACTGAGACTAGAGGAAGCAATTCTGAACTGTCTAGATATCTTGCTGAGAACTGTGAGAAAATGTCAGACAAGTTTGATCTTCTAGGCTGGTGGAAGTGTAGCTCGAACAAATATCCCGTATTGTCCACAACTCCACATTGGCAAAAGACATCCTCGCAGTACCTGTTTCTACTATCCGAATTTGCATTTGGTGCAGGAGGGAGAGTGATAGATTCATTTCGAACGTCATTGTCAACTAACATGGTTGAAGCTTTAATCTGTACACAAAGTTGGCTGCGCTCGCCTTCCGTGATTGTGGACATTAGGAAAGCTATGGAAGAACTACAAGCTTACGAGGACATTGAGTAAGGTATTGTTTATTTAGTATTAATGTCCAGATTTTAGCTATTTGTATTAATTGAGTTACTAACATTTCACTTTTATTGACTTAAGAACTTTTGGCGAAGGACTTGGACATCAGAAGGCACTGCCGCTGTACTCATTCACAAGGCATTGCTCTATTTCAGTAGCTTCTGGGAATGAGCTATCTCTCAGATATTAGATATTCTGTTGTTCTGAAGACTTAACCAAAACGCCACCCAAGCTCAAGTGCAGCTCGGCAAGATGTTGGCCAAGTCCTACTTAGCAACGGATACATGAAAGATTTGTTCTGTAAAACTAGTGTCATGAAGATAGTTACCATTTAGTGGTGACCAAAACTTTACGTTGGATTCATTCTTATCTCAGTTCAAAGCAATGATTTTGTTTTCTTTCCCTACTAGTTCTATTCGTGTCATCATGTGGCCAAATTGTATCATCAGTGCACTACTTGTGCTGGTGTCTTGCAACAGATTTTTGTTACCTAGTTGAGATCTTGTTTTGTGTACAAGTTAGTTCAGCATACATGATTCTCGCTACCAGTGGTGGCCGTGTTAGTTTATTTGCAGAACTGAATGGGACCGGCAAAGTTGGTACTGAGGCCGACGGGCAGGAACTCAAGAAAGCATGCGATATGAATCGATTTGTATGTTACGTAACAGCAACCCGCCTAAACCGTGTAATCCACCCAGCCCAAGCCACTTATCTTTGTTACTTCTACCCATGTTAACCCATCTGAAACCCAGCCAGACCACGTCCGCTAATCAATCACAGGTGGGTTCAAAATCCACCTCAACCTGTGTAAGCCCACTCATGCTCAGGGCTACATAATATACGGGTCTTGAAAACCGAAGCTCCTAATAGCTAAGCATAGTAATGGTCTCAACTGATTTGAAACATTACAGTAAGCACTATATTTATGTTCATATGATTGTATTTCACAGTACACATTCAAAGTATACCCCCAACAGAAGAAGTAAATACATAGAAATGAACAATTTTGGACCATGCACAATTTTGACCATTCAAGAATTTAGCTTCATGCTGCAGTGTACTTGGGTATATTTAAGTGTCATCTACTAAACAATCTAACCTCTATATTTTTTTCTCGAACACGCAGGAGAGCGTATCATTTCATTGTATTAATAGAAGAAGACAACTAACCTCTATTATCAATGCTTTGAGCTTTGTACATACAAATGTATGCCATGTGTCCGTCACCTCCACCTGACAGATTTAAAATTTCATTTTCTTGGCATAGGATGACATTTTCGTCATCATATTTGATCCATTGGCCTAAAAGAAAAAAAGAAAAGAAATTATCAACATTTCTGTAGGAAACAGGAAATAACAAATTTAGATATTTAAACTAAAGATTGTTTAGACATACAACCTTCATTTTTTATCCATGCAACATAATGTCCACAATCAGCACTTTTGCCTTCATGTGTCAAAACACAAATTAAATCATAGATCCCATTTAATTCTTGTGCTTTTGACGAAGAACCAGCTGCATCTAACATACAAAAGCTTATTCAACCAATTACCAAAAATATCATGAAGCTATTATACAAGATAGCAACAGATGAAAATAACATGTAGCTCTCCTATGCATTCTAGAAAGGAACAACAAAAAGTGAAAACATATCACATACCTTTGTGAATGCCTTTGTTAAATAAACCCCTAATGGTCTGCAATAAAATACACTAGCTCATTAAAGCAAGAAAATATTTCCACTAGCCTACCATTTTTGAGCTAATACTCATAAAGTACCACCTTTTGTGCCCATTTCACAAACTGACTGCCATTTTGAGCTTCTTACACACAAAATGTTGCGGTATTGTGAGCAGGAAGCCCAAAATAGTTGTGGGTTTCTAAATTGGGAACACGAAATGGTAGTTTTGTACTAATAGCCCCAAAGTAGCGTAGGCCTGTGAAATGTACTCTTGAAGTAAATAGCACGTACCATACCACCAAAACGAGTAAATTATTACGATCTGTGAAATGTACTTGTTTAAGTAAATAGCATGTACCGTACTAACAAAATGCAGGAAATTGTTATGTTCTCAAATACACTGAGACGGACAGGTCTCACTGTCTTCAAATGCAGCCCATATGAAACAAAAAAACATAGTGGTATTTAGGGTTCAGGTTCCTACCTCTCGTGTTGCTTCAAGTTTTTCTTTCAGCTCATCAGAGCAATACTCTTTTACATCAAAAATGCAGGATATTCAACTTTCTGCCAGACAAAAATGAAAAAAAAAATATTTACAAAGGAGAGAAAGAACTATCAAGTGGAATATTCAGTATGTGCTTCTAGCATGTAAAGCTTAAAAGGGTCCTGAACCAAAAAAACATGCCCTGTAAAATCTTCCCAGATGATTTAGATCATTGTTCCAGTTTAATCTTGCAAAAATGCCCCTTAAGTACCTAAAAGACGGGATGACCATAAATACAGTTCTGAATAACAATAAATGGGTTTTCGAGAAAAAATAACAACACAATGATAAAAGAAAGCTGCTATAAATCCATGCCTTGGCAGCTCCATTATTGTTGACTCGTAGTTACAAGAAGAATCAGCATCCCCATCAGGTGAGAACTTGTCACCAGTTTTTGAATTCACCTGTAGAGTACATATCAACATGTGATATTCTGAATGCAGTCAAACAATCCAATCAAATCTAGCATGCAACCAGGCCAAAAGATTCCAATCCGCATAAAAAGAACTTGCCTTGTGTCACTGACATAGTGACTAACAACTTGGTGCCCAAAGCAAACTAAAATAGACATGGAACTTACTTGAGTAGCCCATGAGTCATGTGGT